>OY776112.1:416590249-417190249 GCA_963675035.1 Allygus modestus | reverse complement strand
TCATCATGTCACACCGCGTGAAGAAGGACGCGGCGCTGCTGAGGGCCCTAATACACGCTACGCCCAAAGAACGCAAGGCCCTGTTAAAAGTGTGTGACAAGAGTCGCATCAAGTCATTGTGCGAGTGCGCGTATAACGTGCTATGCGGAAACGTACCGCTTTCTCCCTGCCTCAAACGCAAATTGAGCAAACACAAACAGGCGCTCAGACGGCTGGTGAAACGCGGCGAGGGTTGGACCAAGAAGCGACACTACCTCGTCCAACGGGGCGGAGGGATCTTCCTACCTCTGCTGTTGAACGCTGTTCTGCCCGTTCTAGCGCAGAAGCTAATCGGACATGGAGTACGCTAGGAAAATGGTGGTTGTACCGCAGGAGCTCATCGAGAGATTGCGAGAAGGACCGGGACCAGGACCAGGACCAAGAGGAGGAGCAGGTAGCGCCAATAAGCCAGCCAGCCTGGACGCTGAGATGCATCGCATATTGAGCGACAAGCGGCTGGACGATACGGAGAAATGGAAACAATATCAGCAGGTGTTACAGCGGTTCCTGCACTTTTCCGCGGCTAAACGTCAACCCATAGGTCTGTCAATCATCGAGGGTGAGGAGAGGGAGGAGGAAGCGACGGGAGGTCCGAGTCAGATGAAGCGCGAGTCTAGCGCCTCGGCGGAGGAGGACATTGTGGAATCGTTCTCAAAAATCTACAGGTCGGTGGCGCGCAACTTGTTGCGATTCATGACCCGTCAAGGCAGCCCCATCTCCTGGGACGCCAGTGGGGCGGTGTACGTGGACAAGGTGAAGATCCCCGATTCCAATATAGTGGACATCGCGCACAGCATAGTGAGAGCGCGAAGGGCGGACCGATTGCCTACCGGCTGGCATCAAGTGATGGCCGCCTTGAAGGACATGAACGTACCCAAAGAATACGTGAGCAATCCCACGGCGTTGCGTTACTTAGGCGTGGGACTGGACTCGGCATCGAGCCCCTGGGGAGATACAACGGCCTCCTCGACACCCCTCTCACCGAGGTTGACGCCAATGCTAGACCGCTTGAGACCGCGGCCCCCAGCGGCCAGGAGAAGGATAATAACCGAGGAACCTGACCAGGAATCGTCATTGGACAACTGGGAGCTGTTCACACTGTAATGGAGAAGTTGTACTACGACCCGAGCCAGCCCGGTTCCCTCGGCGGGGTGGTCGCCCTGGCCAGAGCCGCGCGCCTACCGAAACGTCGGGTAGCCGACTGGCTGCGCGCCCAGGACACCTACACGCTGCACAAGCCTGCGCGCAAGCGGTTTCCCCGCAACCGCTACGCCGTGTTCGGGCCCCGGGAGCTGTGGCAGGCGGACCTGAACGACATGCGCGGCCTGAGCCGGTACAACGACGGAGTCAACTACCTGCTGACTGTGATAGACGTATTCAGTAAGCGGCTGTTCGCGGTACCACTGAAGAGGAAAAGCGGGCCTGAGGTGGCTGCTGCGTTCGAGAGGATATTCGCTGAGGCGACTCCCCGCTGCCTACAGACCGACAAGGGGACGGAGTTCACCGGGGCCGCGACCAAGCGAGTGTTCAAGAGTCACGGTGTAAACTACTTCACCACGCAGAACCCCGACGTGAAGGCGGCGGTGGTGGAGCGAGTCAACCGCACGCTCAAGACCCGCATGTGGCGCTACCTGACCTACAAGAACACGTATCGCTACGTGGACGTGTTGGACAGGCTTGTGGACGCCTACAACCGTAGTCCGCACAAGAGCCTGGGTGGTGGCCTACGACCCGTGGACGCGGACAGCGGCGATGGAAAAACGGTGTACAAGGTGTGGCGTCACATGTATGGAAAGGCGATCCGACGACACAAGCCCAGGTTCGAGCCGGGCGACACGGTGCGCATAGCCAAGGAGAAGGGCACGTTCGCCAAAGGTTACGAGACCAACTGGAGTAAGGAGCTGTTCGTGGTGGACCACGTATACGGGTCGCATCCTCTACCATTGTACGTGCTGCGAGACCTGAACGGGACGCCGCTGGAAGGGCGCTTTTACGAGCATGAGATGCAAAAGGTAACGATCGCCCCGGACCGCCTGTATCAAATAGATAAAATACTGGACACTAAAGGGCGAGGCTCCAGTAAGCGCTACCTAGTCAAGTGGGCCGGTTACGGAGAGGACTTCAATTCGTGGGTACCCGCAGCGGACGTGCAACAGCTGCGATGACGAGGCACGACCAGTTTTACCTGACGTTGCCCTGTAACAGTTCAATGAATTACTATCCCAACAACATGGTGACAAACTACACGACCCATCTACCCTCGACCGTTGATCTGTCAGACGGCGAGTGGGAGGTCGCTCTGGCGGAGGCGCACTACCCCTTCTCTTTTCTGACCGTCGGTGAGGGAACCTACATCAAACTAGTGCTGGGAATGAGGGACTCGAAAGGCGGGTTGACCGTGGTGGACAAGTTGTTAATCAAAGTGGAGCCGGGCAATTACAGTAGTACCGAGGAACTCGTGCACGCAATCAACAACCACCCTCAAATGAAGAGTAACCTGTGCGCCTTCTCGTATGACGAGAGGTCCTCCAGGGTGGAATTGATGTCGACGTCTTCAGCCGTTCAGAGCCTCAAACTGAGCCCCAGTTTGGCGCTACAGTTTGGCTACGAGGTGGATACGGATATCGTCAAGCGTCACAGGTCCGTGAGGCCGACTAACCTCTTCGCCGGTCTACCATCACACATGTACGTGTATTGCGACCTGGTGGAACCCCAACTGGTGGGCGACGCTGTGGCGCCACTACTGAAGATCCTCAACATCGACATCAGGAATTACACGTACGGTGCCAACACGACAGTGTATATAATAGACCCGCACTACGTGCCGGTGATTAAAACCTCATTCGAGAGCGTGGAAATCGATTTAAGGGACAACCAAGGGCGACACTTGCCATTCCACTTCGGGACCACGTGCATGAAGCTTCATTTCAGGAAAGAGAGGCAGCGGCAATGAATCCGAGCGATCCCTATCTGGCGTATTACCGCCACCAGCAGGCGGGCCATGGCGTATCCTCCGTATTCAGAGGAGCCGCTTTCCAACGCGGACACGGCATCGGCAGTTTCCTAGGCGGGCTGATGCGTACAGTGGTCCCGTTGATCAGATCCGGCGCATCGGCGCTGGGCAAGGAGGCGCTGAGGTCCGGTGTGGGCTTCTTGGGCGACGTGGCGGCGGGCACAGCCAACCCCCGAGTCGCAGCCAACGCCCGGCTCAGACAGTTTACCGGGTCGCTGAAACGCAGGGCTGATGAAAAACTGGATCGCGTGCTGAGCGGTGGTGGCGCCTATAAGAGGAGGCGTGTACAGCAGGTTACTCCTCAGTCTCTAGCGAAACTCCTCGGAGCGAGGAAGAAGAGCGCTGCCCCCAAGAGGAAGCCCGCAAAACGTGTCGCTAAGAAGAGGAGAAGCAAGAAGAGCGAGAGTACCGTGAAGGACATTTTTGGATAATGGCGTTTCTACATCAGAAGTCGTGCGAGTGTGTCAAGACCGAGTTGGACCTGTTCTCGCTACCGCCCACGCAGACCAGTATAGAGAGCGGTAAATGGGTGCAGTACAAGCCCATCTCCTCCCTGACAGACGACTCGCCCGTGGAGTTCATAGTTCCGGGTCACGGGGACGAGTACACGGATCTGTCACAGACGCTACTGCATGTGAAGGCTACCATTAGAACGGCTAACGGAAGCGCTGTAACGGGTGATCAAGCGATAAAAGAGGTGGGTCCGATTAACAACTGGCTGCACTCGCTGTTCAGTCAAGTGGACCTGTACCTGAACAACAAACTGGTGTCTCCTCAGAACAACACGTACGCCTATCGCGCCTACCTGGAGAACCTGTTGTCCTATGGCGGTGATGCCAAGACATCGCACCTCACCGCGGAGTTGTTCTACGAGGACTATGCCGGGTACATGGACAATACTGAGGAGGATAATGCCGGGCTCAAGAACCGGAGGGAGTTTGTCAAGGGCAGCCGGTACGCGGACATGGTCGGACATCTGCACGTCGACCTGTGCAACCAGGAGAAGTTCATGTTAAACGGCGTGGAGATGCGCTTTCGCCTGATCAGGTCAAAGAACTCATTCTCCATCATGTCCAAAACCGTGACAGACTACAAAGTGGACATCGCCGAAGTCAACCTGTTCATGCGCCGCTGTAAGATCAACCCGAGCGTGCTGTTGGCTCACAGCAGGACGCTGGAGTCGGGTACAGCCAAATATCCCATTACGCGCGTGGAAGTCAAATCCTTCACGCTACCCTCCGGTATCAGCAGCAAGACTCTGGACAGTGTGTTTCTGGGACAACTGCCGAAACGCGTTATAGTTGGCCTGGTCAGCAATCAGGCGTTCAACGGGGACTACAAGAAGAACCCGTTCAACTTCACCCACAGCCACGTGAACTTCTTCGCGCTGTACATAGACGGTGAGCAAGTGCCATGTAAGCCGCTTCAACCGGATTACACGTTCGGTAAGGAGTTGTGCGTGCTCGCCTACCACACGCTGTACACCGGCACCGGCATCAATTTCTCAGACTGTGGTAACGAAGTCAGTCGCAACGAATACCCCTACGGATACTGCCTGATGGCGTTTGATCTGACACCCGATATGGCGGCCTCTCAATCCAGCCACTGGAACCTGGTGCGCAACGGTAACCTGCGCATAGAGATTGGGTTCTCCGAAGCCTTGGCGGAGGCGTTCAACTGCATAGTGTACGCCGAGTTGGACAACGTCGTGGAGGTGGACCGTCATCGCAACGTCACAGTCGACTTTGGCGGGTAAACGAGTTGCCGCGCGCTCAAGGTCACCGCGGACCGTGATGGCGGCGCGCGCACCCAAGGTTAACCCGCTAGGCGCGCTCCCGCCAGCGCTCAGTCGAGTTCAGTCAGCCGTACGGGATGGACGTGCCGCCACCGATCTACATCGAGCCGCCGCCAGCGCGCTGTCATCACGGAAGCGTGGTGATGGATATGCAGTGTTTTAAAGACAGTGATAATGACTTTCTACTGAAAGAGGTTTGCGTGGTGGACGTGACTACCGGCACGCTGCTCCTACATCACATCGCCCGCCCGCCCTTCAGTAAGGACCTCCTGACTTCCGAGAAACAGCGCGAGAGCGTCTGGGTCACTCGCCACTGCCACGGCTTGGAGTGGGACCAGGGGGACATCGCGTACGTCGCCCTGCTGGACAAGCTGCGCTCCTGCCTCATCCACCGTCCCCTGGTATACGTCAAAGGATCGCAGAAGAGGGACTTTGTACAACGCCACCTCATAACCGAGCCCGCCGCCACCACCGCTCAGGACATGGAGGATCTGGGCTGCGGGTCGCTCAACGGTGCGCCCACCTACCGGACCCTGCGCTGTCGCCACCATAAGAGCTCCCACAACCGTTGCGCCCTTCATAACTGCATAGTATTGCGGGACTGGCTCGTGGCTAACGACAGTCCAGACCCGTCCACCTCGAGCTGCCTGTGCTGCTTCCGCCCACGATGAATACCGTCCAGATCAGAGAATGCCTGGCGAAGATCCCCGGACTGAGGAACGTTGCGGTCTACGCCTCTGACCAACTACCGGACGTGCCGGTCAAGCCTCTCACCGCCATCGTGTCCAACACGGTAGCACACACCGAGGGAGGCGAACACTGGGTGGCGTTTTACTGCTCGGAAGAGGACAGACTCGAGTACCTGGACAGCTACGGAAGGCCGCCATACCAGGCCGACTTTCAAATGTTCCTGAGGCGCAATCCTCATCACCGCCACTACGTCTACAACAGGTATCGGCTCCAGGGCTACGATACTTCTGTTTGCGGCTACTACTGCCTCACTTACCTGTACTGCCGGGCTGTTCTCCGCACGTCACTCAGCGACTACGTCCAGCTCTTCGACCCTGCCGCTCCCGCCGCCAACGACGCTCTCGTCCGCAGACTCTTCCACTCCATATTCGCTTAAAACTAATTTGTAAGGTTTTTGTAGTATGTGTATGTAACCTTATTACTGTACAATACATGCCTCATAATGATAAAGCTTGTGTTTTCATTTCTCCTTTCTCCTTACTAAATTTATAAAAATTAGTAAAACTGAGGCAGCGGGGCTGGACCTCAGGTTTATATACCAGCGGCGCGTGTCACTGGCTGAGCCCCCGCCAAGCGGCAGTGAAGGTCGCCAAAGAGGGCGCGTCACGAGACCCCTCGGACATCAGCAAACCGCTGAGTAATTCGAGGGTGCAACCTCGAGCGTCAGCAAACCGCTGAGTAATTCCTTCCTGGGCAACTCCTTCAGGACCGTCCCCCGACACGCGCCGCCAATCGCTCCCGGTTGGCGGGGGCTTTTTAAGCTGCACGGCTCGGGCCAAACGGCCCATAACGCCTTTCACTTTAGTTTTTCTGAGCCTACCGGCTTTTGAGTGAGCAAAGGGGAGGAAATAAACAACTCAGGTTCGTGCTGTACATAAAGCTATTATATTTTCTTACAAATACTATTTACAAATTTTTCTTAAAATTAATATTAAAACTAAACTGGGAATTCCTCTTCCTCGTCTTCATCCTGGGGCTGCCCCTCCTCCTCCTCACCATCCACCTCCATCCGTCGATCTCCTCTCCTGGCTGGTAGCGGCGGGACGTCTTTGTGTCCCCACGGCAGAGTGTGGATGCCGTCGGGGAGGACACACCGCTTGTCATCAGTCGGGCTGAGGCTCAGCTTGTCCACTTCCACGGTGTAGACCCGGTGTAAGTGGGACTGGAAGCGGACGTTGGTGGTGCGCTTTTGGACCCCCTCAAACAGGCACTCTCTGTAGTCGTCGGGGGTGAGGACGTTCTTGACAACGCCCTTCGCCACCCCCTTGGCCCGCTTGAGAGCCTTGCTGCCGCCTGTCGCTGCGTCCTCGATGTCCATAAAGTACAGCTTGGACCGCAGGCCGAGGTACTCGAATAAGGACAGACCGTTACACTCGTCCTTAAACTTTCCAATGACCTTGGCGTTGACGGGGCTGTAGCAGGGGTGGGACCTCGGATAGCCGCTGGTGTCGAAGTCGTCCAGGTGTTCCTTCATCTCGGCGTAGACGTCCTGGGACACGATGTCAAAGACGTAGCTGTCCGTGTCCATGTAGTCCACGGTGAGGCGGTCACCGTAGCGCTCCTTCATCTTGCGCAGGAACTCGTACATGAGCCACTTGCTCAGCTCCAGGACTGTCATGCCTACGTAGACGGGCTTGTCCAACACGATGTTGACCTTGGACAGATGCACCAGGGCCACGTCCTCCGTGTAGTACGTCCGGTCCAGGAAGTTGGATCTGGCGACGTACTTGGAAAACTTCTCCGGGGTGCACAACAGCTTCACGTTGAGGCGCTTCCGTACATTCTCGATGGTCTTGCCAAAGACCGCGTTGTTCATGAGCTTGAAGAAGTCCTGTTCAAACTTCGTTTTGGCCTTCTTCCGCAGCTCCGTGTTCATCAGGATGTACGGTTCCAACCACCGCGACTGGCGAAACGAGATCGCCCGATGCACCGCGACCAGCTCCAATCCGTTTTGCAGCGCCTGCTGTAAGACCCTGTAGTGACAGATGTAGTGCGTCTTGTCGTCCAGGGTCGTCAACAGTTTGGGGAACTTCCCTGTTGGCGGGCGCTTCGTCTCGCAGCAGTAGGGAAGGTCCTTGTGCAGGTCGTGTAGGCGCGCGGGGTAGTGGAGGTCCACCTCCAAGATGTAGCCTCGATCAGCCTCTGCGTCCAGTGCCGCGACGTCCAACGCCTGGATTTCCTCACGGCTGAGCCACTCGAAGTCTCCGGTCGGCAGGCACTGGGACATGGCCCAGCCGTAGAGGTTGTTGGCATCCAGGTACAGGAGAAAGCGCGTGGGCTCGTCCGGGTGGTAGTCCGGGCACCTGTCGTGGTTGGCCTTGGCGTAGCGGGTGATGGCCTGTGAGATCCCTCCCCGGATCCCCTGCTCCACGAACAGGTACATGTCAAAGTCCTGCAGCGTGTCCAGCTCCACACCGCAGGTCTTGAGCATTACGTCCCAGGCGTAGGACGGCAGGGTGTAATAGTGGGCGGGGTCCAGCCCGTACTCTGCCAGCGAGGTGTCGCGGAACTGCTCAAAGACATCGGTGAGCAGGGCGATGTCGCATCGCAGGTACTTGTCCGCGTAGTCCTTGAGGTGCTGACACTCAAAGGCTCGCCACACGTTGAGGGCGTGCTCGTACTCCTCGTCCTTGATGTCCTCCAGGGTCATGGAGTTCCTGAACGCCTCCTTGGGCGGTAGCTCCCTGGTCCTGTACAGTGTGTCGTAGGACGTCACGAAGTCGTAGGGGAACACGCCCTTCCTACGCACCAGGTCGAACAGCCGGTCGTCGGGGAAGCGCTTCCTCGTCTCACGCATCCTGTCCGTGGGAAGTCCTGCCGCCAGGTTGGCCAGGCTCATGGACAGGAACCTGTAGGTGTCTAGGAAGCGCACCGCGAAACTGCTCTGACGTTGGTTGTCCCCAGGCTGACCAAAGTGGAATCGCTTGGTAAAAGCGATGTACCGCTCCTCCATGTGGGCCAACACGTCCACGTCACCGGAGTCGATGGCCAGCTCGCGCACTACGAAGTGGGCGTCGTAGTTGGATAGGTTGTGGAAGTAGCAGTTGATGTGTCGCTGCTCCCGGTACCTGAGGTTGCACGAGCGGTGTGCGGCTCCTCGGAACTCGTAGGGTGGGGCGTGATTGTGGTCCCGCACCTTAACGTCCTGGTCCGTGAACTCCTTCCCGCAGAGGTAGCAGTGAGTCGCTGCCAGGTACTCGTCCATCTCCTGCCGGGTCAGAGAAGGGTGCAGAGCTCTCATGCTGAATAGGAACTCCCACAGCGCCAGCACGTCCATCTTCAGCCTCTCCATGAAGACCTTGGACGCGTCAGCCCCGAAGTAGACGCGGGGCTCAAACTCCTCCAAACCGAGCGAGTCCACGATCTGGTAGGCAAAGGCGTACGGGACGTGCAGTTGCAGGGGCCTCGTGCCGGGCGGTGCTTCCGCAGGGTCAGCGGCGACGGGTTGCAGAGCACACTCGAAGTCGGCATAAACGCAAAAGCGCTCGCGCCGAGTGTACTCGGGGTGGGTGAAGCGGATCTGCTGCTTCTTCGGCAAGTCCAAGCGGAGGGGGGCCTTGGCGGTGCAGTATCGCATGTGCTCCTCCAGGCGCTCGGCACCGGACAGCTGCAGCTTGTTAGGCCGGTTGTCAAAGTAAGCGAAGCATCGCTTACACACGTGGATGGCGTTGACGTGGGACGTCAGCTGGTGTCGCACAAGCCTACTCATGTTTGTGATGTAGGCGTAGTGACTGTCCCCGCCGGTGGTCACGTACAGCAAGTCCCGGTGATCCTCCAACTCCCGCTTGCAGATCTTCAGCGGGAACACGCGGTCCTGGAACTTTGGCGATCCGTCGGGGCGTCTCCCCACCATGGCGCGCTCGATCCCGTACACATTGACGCTGATGGGGTTCCTCCTCTCAAAGACTTTGATGTCCTTCACGGCTACGGGGAAGCGTAGGCCGACCCAGTCGTAGCGTGCCATGACGTCCGGTGTGTACGATGTGGGCCTCTCCGGGTGTTGCGCGACGAACTTGGCTAGGATGGCATACGCGAAGCACATGTCATCGAGGTTGTGCACGTTGATGACGGCGCGCGTCTCGCAGATGGTCTTGGGAAGCTGGACGAACCGGGCTCCGCGTTCTCCCAACGGGGTGTAGAGATTGACGCGAATCTCCAGGTCGCGTATCCGGAGATAGCTCCACCCGCTGCCCACTAGCAGGCACTGCTCCTTCTCTTCCTCCAGCTTGTGGAAGGACGCTGACAGGAAGTCCTCCAAGTTGGACGCGGCGGTGAGAGGCACGTTCTTCGTCTTGAAGGCCCGCAGACAGGTGGCTCCGTGAACGTTGGCGAATTCACACTCCAGGAACATGTTGACCTTGGTGTTTGGGTGTCGGGTCCTGACGTCAGCCAACAGTTCCAGGACGCTGTCGAACAGCAGCACCAGCGCGTCCTCCACGGTCAAGAAGTCCTCCATGGGCCGGGACAGGCCGAAGGTCAGGAGGCGTCCGCGGAAACCCCGTTGAATGGTGCGGAACGTGGGTAGTCCGCCACCCACCATCCCATCAGGTGCCGTGCTTGGTCCGGGCTGGGGCTCGCGGCTGGGTCGAGGCTCGCGGCTGGGTCCAGGCTGGGGCTCGCGGCTGGGTCCAGGCTGGGGCTCGCGGCTGGGTCCAGGCTGGGGCTCGCGGCCGGGCCGGGGCTCGGGTGACAGGACGGGTAGGTGCGGCATCTCGTCCACAACGAGGTTCCTCACGATGGGGCAGTTGTGGGCCTCGTGCTGGTCCCGGTTGTAGCGCCGGGTGAAGCCTCGGTCGCAGTAGGCGCACGCGAACCTCATGCCGCGGTGAGCGCTTGCCACGTGCTGCTGGAGGTACGCGGCCCTGCGGAAAAGGGCGCCGCACTCGGGACAGCGGACCCCGTTGGCGTGCACCAGCTGCACGTGGCGCCGGAGCAGGTCCTCGCGGGCGAATCGCCGCCCACACGCGTCGCACTCGGGCCGTGGGTCTCTGACGGGTGGCGTTGCGGAGGAGGAGGAGGAGGTCGAAGCCGACGGGCTCGCACCGTGGACCGCTTCCATGTGGTGGTGAAGATCCTCGGGGCTCGCCAGGGCGACGGAGCATAACGGGCATGGACGGCCTGCGAACAGGAAAAACAAGTTCTATTAGTTACCTCGATAAACACGAGGGTGAGGAACTGGCGACCTCTTCCTCACCTCGTTCGCCAGTTTGAGTCCAGTAAATACAAGGGTGAGGAATTGCACAGAGGCCTGGCGACCTCTTCCTCATCTCAATCGCCAGTTTGAGCCCAGTAATACAAGGGTGAGGAACTGAACGGAGGCTGACAGCCCCTTGTTTACTACTTGAATCTGTTTACTCGGCTAAAGCCGTTTACTCTCGAAAACAAGCCATTAGTACTGGTTTCCTTTTTAACGTAAAAACCGTGCCTAACGCTTGATCGTGAGGAACTGCATAGAGGACTGGCGACCTCTTCCTCATCTCAATCGCCAGTTTGAGTCCAGTAATACAAGGGTGAGGAACTGAACGGAGGCTGGCAGCCCCTTGTTTACTACTTGAATCTGTTTACTCGGCTAAAGCCGTTTACTCTCGAAAACAAGTCATTAGTACTGGTTTCTTGTTTAACGTAAAAACCGTGCCTAACGCTTGATCGTGAGGAACTGCATAGAGGACTGGTGACCTCTTCCTCATCTCAATCACCAGTTTGAGTCCAGTAATACAAGGGTGAGGAACTGTGTATGAGGATATTGGAGAAGTGCTTAACAAATCTACTGGTGGTTTCCTATTTAACCTAAAACCATACCTGGCGCTTGATCGTGAGGAGTGGGAGGATGAACTGCTGCGAGGTGGCGTCGCAGGTTGTCGCTTCGCCCGAAGCGTCGCCCGCAGACGTTGCAGTCGAAATGGCGGTCCCTGTGAGCGGCTGCCGTGTGACGAGCCAGGGTTCCAGCGAAGAAGCGACCGCAGACCTCACACATACGAGGAACAGCCATCTGCAACATCGGGTATCTATACAGTACATCGGGGCTTGGTAACAGTACCCTTCTAATAGTAGACAGAAATAAATTACAAGAATAGCTCCTATGACATTCCTAACACTGTTACACGTCTTTATCTTTGTTTCGCTCGCACATGGCGATTTTAATCTCGTCTATAATTCTACTAAGCAAAGCCAAATTTTATTTTCCACTGTGATATATAAAATATTAAATATTAATTTTAGCTAATTGGGATTTAGAGCATTGGTAAATCGGCTGATGAAAAGATAAATTAAATGTTACTTACATTTTAAGATATCCAAAGAGAAAACTCCACACAGTCGCACAAGCACAGGTTGTAAAGTGTATCTCGGAGACGGCAATACTTCGTTCGCGCAGTAAGAGCTCCAAAGACAAACTGATGAAACCCTCGAGGACGCGCTTATAAATAACACTCCGGTCGGGAGGAGGCCTCGCCGGAGGAGTGAGGGAAAGTCGCTAATGAGTAAACAACCCCGGGCGGTCACGTAGGCCCTAGCACGCGCCTTGACACGTGACTCCGCGGAGTCGCTCACGGGGGGGGGGGCTTGCATCCTCACCGCGCCTTTGCTGGTTTTGAACCATCATGATGGGTCTGGAAGACCGCTGATGAGTAAACAGCCAAGATCTCATGAGGAAAACGCGTTTAAAAATTAATAGCGGGCCCGTTTAACGGTGGATTCTCAATTTTCTTTAAGGGATGGTTTACTTAGGCCGCCGCCCTACATGTGGTGAAATTTCATCAAAATCGGTCGGTAAACAGCTGAGATCCCATAAGGAAAACGCGTTTAAAAATTAATAGCGGCCTTGTTTAATGGCGGATCTATGGGGTTCTTACGTCATTCGCTTCCTCTGGGATAGGCCTACATTCTGGAAAAAGTCCCGTGGGAATCGGTGAGTAAATAGGCTAGTTATTAATTTTTGAAAGTTTTTCCTCATCATGAAAAATGTTGCAAACGGGGGGGGGGGGTGTCCGAGCTTGGCTATGGGGAAGGTCGGGGGGGATGACGTCATTGGGGGGGGATGACGTCATGGGGGGGGCGTGCCCTCGGGGGTGACCTTGGGGGTCAAGGTCAAGGTCATCCGGGGGGGGGGGGACGTCCTCGCGTCCTCGCGTCCTCACTTCGCCTGTGCTGGTTTTGAACCATCCAATGCCCCCTACTCTGATATAGTGTTAAAAAATAAGTAACACAACTATTAAATAAACATATATCTTTTAATATAGCTTCGATCAGTACATTCCCACTTGGCATATAATATATTATGTACACATAAACACGTCAAAACATTGACTAATCCTGAAGTGGCCTGCTATCGCAATGCTTTAATCTCTACAAAAACTTTAAGGTAGTTCTGCTCTTCACAAAGGTTGTGTTGGAAGCAATAGCAGTTCCGAGGACGTTGAAACTTAATTTGTATTTCTAAACTGTATCCATATGCTTCAGTTTACAGATAAATTTTACTATTTATTCACTGGTAAAATATCGACTGTTAAGTATGAACTAATTTAGTTTACTCTCAATCTTTAAAGACACTCCATTATATGAACCTATAATACAAAAATAATTCTCAATGAATTAAAACGTAGCACATCTAAACAACATACATATTCCTCGTAGTTAACAGTCTTGCATTATGTCCAGGGCCAGAGCCATGCCAAACTATTGAAACACAGATTAAAGCACTGATTTCACGTCCTACTTAAGGCGTATTTATATCCATATTTAATTCGTGGTTGAAGTATGGTATTTGTATTTACTCGGCATGAATTTTTACATCTACAGTATACAGAAGTTACTTATAAGGCGGTAAATATTCATCAAGTATAGTACAAGATCCTCATCAGGCCTAATCGTAAAAATAATCATTGGGCCTGATGATAAGAATGACTGTTCAAAATCGATTGCCTTGTACCGTATTTTATGTGTATTGGTCGTCTTGTATGTAAAGTCAAGTATAAGTCCGAATGTACTTTTCAGTGTTTTGAGACATTATTAATTGTATTATTTTTAATTTTAACAACTCGTATAATGACACACTGGAAATTGTTTTATTTACGAAAAAGGAAATTAATTGCATCGTTCTCGTAATATTAAGGGAGGGGCAATACAATAGATGTGTATCAGTCCCCAAGTCGGGCCTCCCTTTCAGATGAAGTTGTGTAGATTTTCTTGTTTTTGCCAGAGACGTGTTTTGTTTACAAACATCTTGGTTCTTCTAAGAGAGAGATCATTCTAAATTCTCATTGACATATTCCCTTGCAGTGTTTTATCGTTTATGGTAACGATTTTAAGAACAAACAGTTTGTAAAATCATTAAATTTAGCAAATGTATTGTTTTACATCCATATTGGCATATGTTATAGGTAGATTTTTTAGAGAGGAAGGTTGTCCGATCAATCTTTTTTGTTTGATTGAGTTATGTTCTAATTTTCTTTACCAACATTGAAGTCAGCTTTAATAAGAAAATAGTTTGGTATTTTTATCATTAGTTCTGGTTGCAGAGAAAAGAGAGCTTCATCATGGAGAGTAAATACTATTATATCCCTGAATCATTTATACACTGTTTTTGATGACATGTCACACATATGTTTGTTTCAAATTCTTAACGGAAGTAAAATTTAAGCACTTAATTTGAAAACCCAAAAATATCTTTAGTACCACTTAAAGAAACACATTATTAAAGAAGGAGTTTGGTTCCACAAGTTAAACAATTCTCACTCGACCACAAACTCCCCTCCCCAAGACAAAAAATGTTTGATTGTAATTTTCCCAACACAACATCACCTTCTCCGTGTGATACCTGTTTACAAATCTATTTGTTTCTGAGTATTTATACATGTCATGCGTCACAAATAATATTTAAATCATAGTTGGTCAAACAATCTAAATTATCGATGATGCTTAATTTAGACTAATTTAGACATAAGACTTTAAAACACCACCCTGTAAGCTCTAACCAAAACACATAATGGAGAATCAGGATGTTATCATACAGCGTCTGCTAAACCATTCTTTAACATCTGGTGAAGTTATTTAGGCCCGAACTAACCGTTGTACTTTATTGTGAGAGGGGAGCTACTGCCTGTCGCTTCATCGTCATCGGTGCCTAATGTGCCTTACTGAACTTTAATTTTTCAGTGATATTTGTTTAGTAAGAAAATAATAATCTACACGATTAGCAATCCTCACGATTGCTGCTGCATTACTACGTAATTGCGCATTATATTTGGACCAGTTGTTTAAATTACATTCATTATACAATGCTAATATAAAAAAATATAGTTTTTAAAAATCATAAACAGTCTGTGTAGTAAATTAAATTTATATGTAAACTTCCCACTGATGATATGTTACATTTCTCAAAATAAAATTATCGATAATTTATAATTATTTTTTGAAATATATATATATTTTATATACAAACAAGTATGTACATATTTGTTATAGTTTAAATTTTAAATGCGAAATCCAAAAAAAATTTCTATCTCACATTTTAGAAGATATGTACTGTATATGGACTGGGACAAAATTTGGAGGTTTTATGCCGTTAAAATACGTTTATTTTCCTATGCTGCTAGTTTTATTTTGTTGCCAAAACTAAAAATGTATATTTAATGTAATAAATCGTTCTGCTTTATGGTATCTTGATATATATTGAACGTCTTGATAAAGCATAATACGACAGACGAACTAACATGATATAGAAATTTAATTTAATTTGAAACAAATACGTTGTATCGAAAAGGAAAAACTAAATATAAAAATATCTCAAAGAACTTATCAGCTTTTATTAACGAATCACGTCCGAAGCGGAGACAACAAGATTGTAACGGATCCGACTGCCTCAGACATTTACTCTGCATAGTGCAGGGACCCTTTCTTTTTCTCATAGCCCCAATTTCTTCTTAAATTACACGGGTTGTAACAGAAAAAACAAACAGCCTTTGGTGGTCTTGGGCTTCTATTTATTGTATATTTCTGACCTTTACATCATCGAAATGGCAAGCAGGTTTAGTTTTGAAGTTCATTCTGTAATCCCGTTTAGAGTTTAGGAAGTGTACATGTAAAAAATATCTAACTAGCTTCAAAAAGTTATACGGTAAAGCTTTTACGTGTCAGGCTATAAGTTAATATTTGCTCACTGAAAAAAGATTATTGTTATATGAACCAGAATATGGTATGTGGAGCAATAAATTATTGTAAATATGGTCCCAGCAATGTGTTTGGTAGCAGCTACAATCCTGTTATTGTCAATATTTTATTGTAGCGTGCAACAGAAATTTTTGCAAATATTACAATAATGAAATTGGAGCCCAAGCAATACATCTTGCTGCCACAACAATAAGTTATTGTTGATAAAACTAAACATATGATAATCGCTACTAGAGTTTATAGTATTTATAACAATAACAGCTATGGCAATACCTTTTTTTATTTCTACAATAAGTTGTTTTTTTTGGTTAATACAGTGGAGTGGTTAACGGAAACCCCTACAGTTTAACGAATATAACCTGAAAACTAACCAAAATCAGTTATATAAAATTGCTTTCATGAAAGCTGCAGAAGTATGGGGTCAATAGACCACCGTTCGCTTGGCTTTAATCATATTTTTGATAATAGTTATTTTGATTATTTAAGGCTTAGTAACTTAATCTCAGTCTCTTTGTTACTCTTACCTTGTTAATATCCAACCTAGGCTAAAGAAAGCCTAAATAATATTCTGAACTCTTGTTGAAACTGCTGGATTTTTATTTTAAAAAAATAAAAAGGTTTACCTGTTCAATATACTTTTTGAGGTTATGCCATTGCATGTTTTGTGGCTACAGCCACATCTTCAGTTATTCCTTAGGTTTATTCTTTACATTATTAAAACATTACTGAGACAGTGAGACACTTAACACATACATATTGCAGTATAACACATGCCGATACCGATCACACGATAAACTATAACATTGCTTGTTGCGGTGCATTCACGCTTCAGGTCAGGCCGGTGACGACTTATTTCCACTTTGAGACATTGTCGTGTAATCAAAAACAGAATCTGGTATAATATAACAGAATATTCTCGCTAAGCATTTCTACTTACTGCACTACTATCGTTATAATGTATCAGCTACAATAATATGTTGATGTAATTACCAGCCTCATTGCAAATAATTTAGCAAGAATATTATTGTAGTTTTGACAGACGTGATGGTAGGATATTACCATAACTATTGTGTTAATTAAGATAAATCTTTTAAAAACTACTAGAATTGCGTTTACTATGCAATATTGTTTGGATTACTATAATATTTCTTTCAGTTGCTTATTTAAACATGTCCCTTTGTGTAATCTTTAGTTCCGGCATCGAAATGGAGTTGGATTTTTTTCTCAAACGCTGCACAAATATATTTCAAAATAATTAAATTTAAACTAAACTAACCTATTTCATGATTATCCAGAATTATGAAAATATTAAACTACATCTTTGTGAATGAAATGACATTGTCAATGCAGAGACAAGTACAAATTAACAGTGCTGCCAATAACAATTATTAATCAATCAATTGCTAATTAACCAAGGATCCCATCAACACAATATCTAACCTGCTATGTCAACCGCATGTCTGGACATGAGTTCTACATTCAATGTGTTGTACTCTTCTCTACTAGATATAGATTTTGATCTTTACTGAGAATTTCATATGCAATTGGTTCCGTACAACAATAGGAATGTTAGAGAAATTAGAAAATCACTCATTTTTGTTTGTTAAGTAACCAATTCCTAACAATAATGACAATTTTACTTTCATGCTGAATTAGTAGAAATGTCTTCAAAACATCTAACTTCAACTAGCCTATACTTAGCCAAAGTGTTACACAACTAAATAAAACCATTTTAACCAAAAATTAAATATGTAATAAACAATATTTGTATTTTACGCTGGATAAACCATATTACAGTATCCAACTCTTGAATATAAAAACTTGTTACTGTATTTTTATTGTTTAGCAAAGATTATATATAAGTGTTACATCAACAGATTTTTTATAAGTCGGTTATAATATACGATCTTCGTTTTATTTATGAAGGAGTTTCCAGAATATATAGATTCTCTAACTTCAATTTTAGTTTTTAGAATTTAGTTAGGTCTAAAAATTGTTATAAAATAATTTTAAAATATAGTACCAGAATTTATGACAACAACAACATAATTACTAATTAAGTTTCAAGTCATATAACAAAAATATTCCCTACTCTTTTCTGACGTTTAATAATCGATCTAGAAAATTTATAGTTTTTTGAGCCCGAACGAAATCAAATTATAAATTATACTACGGATTAATCTGGATTTCAGTTTATTTGTTTGCCACATCTGCAAAGAAATCGTTTGAAATTGTTACAAACCATTTCAGGTTATTGTCGACATTTGCGGAGTTGAATCAGCCCATATCTTGCCGTTTCTGTCGGAACGTGCTTTGCTTACAAAGAGCCATGTACTTCCTTAAGAATATAGTTGTGTCTCTATTGATTCTTCTTACTAAATTACAATATTTTCTGTCACTATAACAGTCACTGGTCACAAATATGCTTATGTAACATTAAACAAGTTTATTAAAAATAGTCATTGACTGTTTAAAATAATAAAAGAAAGTCTTATTAGTATTTTTATGATAATATTTTCTATCGATGCATTTAGTTACATCGTTGGTAAAAACATCTAAACTTGTTATGCTAAGTGTTGTTATGCAATGCTTAATTACTTTGTATAAACTACGAACCTTAAAATATTCTATCTGTACTAACGACAAGTTTACCAGTTAAAGAAATTTTCTTTTACCATATGGTATTATATGACTTTAAGATATTGTTTATCGTACATCTAATTGTAAAAGGCTTGCATATCAATCTGCGTTAGTTATGTTGTGGCAAGGCTTTTGAACATATTTAGAATAAAACATTGAAAAAGAGAAATAACATCATTAAACTAACAGAACTTTTTTAAATGTAGTGTACAACAAGTATTTCGTTTGAGTCACTTGCGATATATATGTGCGCTTTATAAATAAGCCGGCAAAGTAACCAAAAGTTAAAACTATTGATAGAGATATTAAGCGTAAATTTCATATTTAGTTAAAATTAAGTTTCAATTTAAACTCCAAATAAGTTTCCGACACATAAAAAATGCATCGCTCTTTTGAGTTTTAAGAATACGATGTCACTAAAGCGCGTTCTAAATCTGTATATCCAGTTCATTGTTCGAGTTGTTTAGCTTGTAATTGTTCTACCAGACGTTGGCAAGTAATCTGTCGGGCCCTAATGATCTCTGTTTCCTTATAATTTTATCAAGTGCAGAAACTGTACCTCTTACGGTGAAAATGTACGAATATGCCCCTGTAAATTGATTCCAAATCAATAAAATACTGTTATAAAGAGAGTTTAAGCTAGTTATAGGAATACCAACATCATTAATCGCTCGTATTAGTATGACAGTATGTGTTGGTGTTTTACATCGATTTGAGTAATTAATTATGTGATAGTTACAAAACAAAATTAAATTTAACTATTGTGGTTATGGGTACCGGTATAGTCCTTTCGTTAAAAGACTATGTATTGTTGATATTCAATATATAGTACATTTAAAATAAAGTCTTAAATAAAATTGGATTTTTGACTTTTAAATGCCTTTGAACCATACAAAATGGCAGGAAAAGCGTTTTATATACGATATTTATAAGGTAATACTTCATAATATGTCTGTTGTAATTACTATAAAATACTTTATATTTAACATAATATTATGGTAATTCTATTTACATTCACAACATATTTCTCTAAAACGGATTTAGTGGTTTCAAGTGATTGGAAAATTGTAACACAAATAAAAATAAAAGCCGCAATATGATAGTGAAACTAAAAACGATATTTTTTTAAAATTTGTAATGACCTACATTTTAACGCATGCTTGTTTAACGATGACATGGTTAAGTTTAATTATTTTTTTCACGTAAGGCAGAATAGCATGATGGAAATGTTTAACTTCGCGTTGGACAAAATTATTAATAAACTGCATAGCCATATAATTTAGGTATTAAATTAGGACATTCGTTTTTTTTAAGTAAGTTATAAAAGAAAGATAAAACGCCTTCTTAATGATAACTAAATTAATATTTGAAAGCACTTCATTAACGCACCACCACGTTGACTGTTAATCTTTTAGTAACCTGAGCTAGGTTTATCACAACTGATCAAGCTTCACAATTGTTACGATTTTAAAGTGAGGAAAACTTGCCGGTCCCAATGGTATACAGACAACATAAAAATGGATTTGTATTACAAAGATTTCAAAAGCCACATTTACCTAATAGTGTCATAAACACATTTTACGTTTATATAATAAGCGGTATTTTTATAATCACACGTTCAATATCAAAGCTGCAGGTGTCGCAGTTTACTGCGCTATTTTCAACAACAACATCGTATCAATCGCCAGTTTATCGTCCATTTATCCCGGTCAATAACACATGTTGGGTCGCCTGCTGCTGATTCTATTACAGCCTATCTTGACTGGTCTTTTATCCCTGTAAAGTTGGTAATAGAAACCTTGTAAATCGTGTTGACAATCAATTAATTATTTGCTTGTAATCTCTTTTATTGTTAAAGTTCTGTAAACTATTCCTATAACGTTTTTAAATTGTTGGACATCACGTTTCTGGATATATTGTTATAATTGTTTTGTTTATATCTTTAACAATGTATTCTTTTATATGGAATGATAACTTATAATACAAGAAAACAATTACTGCAAATAACAAATTCTAAATTAACCTAAGGGCAAATGATGATCATTGTGAATTCCACTGGCGCTACGGTAAGACCTTAAAACCACAGAGAAGTCTAGTATGACGCAGAAGAGACACCATGTTATTGCCGAACAGCTGGTGTAGATTTGAATATATCGGAACACTACCACTCTACCACCCTGCTTGTGGATGTACATATGAATACGCTTATCAAACGGACAGGTAATTTCTTATCAGGATTAAGTCCTTTATATCTTTAAACAATCATATTTTACAATTTGTCTGGGTCTTTGAGAAACTATTCACGTAAATATCCATTCTATTTATTTCCGTTACTACCTTGCATAATAGTAACAAGTTATTCGCTGGTAGAATTCGGGTCACAGTGCTTGGCGTCTTATCGTAAGCTCTGGAATGAATTTTCACCTCTATTTGGCTTAGTACAATTAGTGTTACAGTATACTTTTGTCAACAGAAAGCAAAATTGATTTATTTAATTTTAAAACATTGGTTTTAGTTACTTTATTTATTGTATGCTTTTATTTACGAGAAATTTGCGTTGCTTCTCGCCTTTCCCAGATGCCAGGCACTGTGGCCCGAACTGTAGCATTAACTATATATACTGAAGTAGACTTCCCATTGTCATTGTAAAAGCTATTCCTACTTTTTGTGTGGAAGGATTGAAAAATCACCAACAGAGTACACTGCTGTCAACTATTACTTATCCTGTGAATGAGGATAAGTAAAAAACAACAGTTTTTTATGTCAGGAAGATAAGTTGACTAACACTTGCTTCCTGGGATGTAAATATTTTCCAAGTTAACGTAAACAACTAAAGTAAGTAGTTGACAGCAGCACATTAAGTCAGTGAGCTAATTAAACTACGTCCACTTCAAATTCTGGCTAACACTAAGACAGAGATAGCTGGGCCTTTTAAATGGGATGTCTCCTTCAGTATATAAAATCAATGCTAGTATTTATATATAAATTTAATAATAATTTTAGAACTACAGTACCTTAAACATAATATAAATTGAAAGTAGTTTTAAAATTATCTTCAAAATTAGTCATTAGCATCACATATCTATGGACATTCTCCAAGTATTTGTTAAGATACAAATAATATTTCTTTGGTTGTTTTCCCGAGGAAACTATCCCGAAGAAACTATTCAACCCTGCATTACAAATATACAGTTAATTTTATAACTAAAATATAAAATCTATTAGAACAAGACAAAGGTAAGTGGGAACCTTTGATCTTGTAGGCGAACCCAAGGTGATAACTTGGTGAGCTAATACACTTATGGCAAAGAGACGTGAGGAGAGGCAGCCTGTTTGCACGATCAATCACATGGCTGACTTTGGGGTTGGTTGTGAGCCACTTTTCAATCTTTTGTCTGTCAATAGAAATCTGGCAATTGACTTTTCTGCGATAATACCATAAATGACCAACTCTTTTACAAGTTGGTGTTACTGTGTAAACAAAATGAATAAAAAAACAGTTAACACTAAAACACTAACAAATTAAGTCTCACAACTCTACGATATATATATATATATACTTATAATGTTCTTACATACAAGGTAGTCAATAATAAAGGATTTTTCATGGAAATAATTTCGACCAATCACACCAGTTATCATCTAGCCCAATCAGATAATTTTCACTAGTAAACGGTTATTTGTCTTCCCAAAAAATAGTATGAACAATAAAATTCCCCAATCAAGCTTGATAACAAATATTTTGAGTATACCTTCGCACCATATAGCCTATACGACTTATAGAGTAGGAGGAAGAGTCTAGTTATTAGAAATATAATTGCAAATGTATTCAAATTAGTACCCTAATTAAAATAGGTTTTTCAACAATGTTGGATCGGACCAAATTCAATTTAAAACTATAATTCAAATACGTTTATTGACAGATGTTGACACAGAATTAGCTCTGTATATTACCATTTGTCAGTCAATTTATCTCCTATTTAGTGTACATGTTCGGAATCACTCAAAAGCTCTTACCCTCAATATGTGCCTTTTGGGGCTTGTCAAATATCCTCAACTAGGGATCCCCACCTAAGTGACATTCAGAGTTTCAATATTATTATCTTATGGATGCGTTTTATTTAGTTAGCTGAGTATTACGTACAACTGCAGGAATATAGTACATTTCCTATGCAGGCATATAGGCAATTGCTGTAACGGGAAATCAGCTAGTTTATAATATAGAATTTGTATTTTTTAAACACGTCAAATGTAGCGTAACCGTTTACCAGCATGAGTAATTTAACAGTTTCACTCATACTTCTTAACTGCAAATTCGTTGGCTTAAAACACTTTTACTATACAAATATCCGAGAACTGAAAAAGGTTGTTTCTATGAAATGTGATATATATTTTGAAATAGTTCATGCTTTAAGAAAAAACAAATTTATATGGGGAATAATAAAGTGTATAAACCTAAAGTTAAATTGATTTACTATTCACTGTTTAGTTAATAGTGAATTCCCTTTGGAAATGTGAACTATTAGCATGACCCACACGGTGAGACTTAAGCCCGGGACCACCATAGAAGTTCCTACCGTGACCCCCTGAACACGTTTTAAGAGGTCTCTAAAAACTTTATATATATATATAAAGTTTATATATATGTGTGTGTGTGTGTGTGTTCGAAATTTGTCTGATTTACTTAAAATTTGGTAGAGACATTCCTTTTTATAATCAGTTGGACATGCTTGTTGGGCAAAACAATCGGAAAACCTTAATACCGCTTTTTGGGGATTTTAAGTTTTCAAATTTTGAGTTTTTGGGCCCAAAAAGGGTCAGAAAAGCCCCAAATGTACACTTATTGCACATTAAATTATTATGCGTAAATATTCAAAGATTTTAAGCCCTCCCTCATCATTCTATCTCAAATACTTACCGAGTTATATAAGAAAATGTTAATTGTCAAAATACAGTACGTTGGCTTAAGGGGATTTTACACTGGAAAAGGCTGTTTTTCATATCTGAATATCGTTTTATCACCCCCAATACCCATATACCAACTTGCTATACCAACTACACCTCCTTCTAACTTTATAATGTACAACATTGGCATCCTATTTGTGAATTTAAGTATAACCAGGAACATCAGAACAGCCAAAAAATAACATTTTTAAAACTTCAATACAAATGTAAACAGTGTTAGTTTATACCCTTCATTTGATCTTTTTAAGGTTTTATGCGTAAATTCACTTCCCTCACGTCAGCGTTCTGCGTGCGATCTCGTTTTACTTTTACAAAACCTGACGAGAATCCTAGAAATTAAATAATGTAAAAACGACGTTTAAAAAGAAGCCTTTTTAAAGAAAGAGCAGAAATATCCACCATGTAAAGTGGTTTTCGGCGTTTGCGAGAATCGAAAAATATATTATCTTGTTGTCTCTGCCGAAAACGTGGTTCGTTTACTAAGAGCGGCGAGTTCCTCTAAAAATATTGCTTTAAGTTTACATCTTCTTTTTAGTGAAATTCCTTCTTCCTTTACAGTCTCTAACTATAAAATGAGTTTTGATTTTAATTTATCGATAAAACTCTTTAAAAATATAGAAAAATTTTACTATTTATATCCACTGAAAATTGAATATAAAAGACATACTTTTATCTAGAAAGGTTTTAATATATATCCTGTATGTAGCTCTGAATATTTTTTATCGTAAAGAATCTAAATCAAGTATTGAACAAAAATAAAATTATCTAATAAAATTCTGTTAACAGCAAAATATTAATTAAAAAATACCATAAAAACTATTTTATTGGTTTATTTATTAATAAACGATAACAAATATAAATTTTTATGACGAAAACATATGAAGTTAAAGTTTTAGAAAGAAAACCCCTGATACAAAAATCAATAATGAATTAGTTTAAGAATATCAGTGGATATATCATTAACTCGCATTATTCAACGCTGTATATGGGACGGATATGTATTTATAAGATTTACATCTGCTGCTACTAATTTGTTCCCTCGTGGTTGTTTGAACTCAGATGGCTGAAGCAGATGTGACTAGAGGGGTTCAAACACATTATGACAGCAATGAGTCTTCCGGGAAGAATTATTTCAACCAACGTATTAAACAGAAAACAGGCATTATGATTTCTAAATTATTTCTAGAGTGCTTTTTAAAATATTTCATTGCCGCTATACTGGTTATAAAAACTATTGGTTATGTATTAGTTTGATGAATATAAAATATAATATGTTGTGTTACGTTATGCGATGGTTTCACATTACTCCAAAACCATACGTGTCCACTATTCTTATTATTAAAACCTGTTAGTTCTTTTATGTCCTGCACGGGTGCCTTAAATTTGTAACATAGCAAAATTAAAGATTTAGAAATTCGTTTTAAGCGTTATGATTGATGTTAAAGTTTACAAATTTTATGTAACCTGAAATGGTATTACTTAAAGGTTTTTTAATTATTGCTATTCTATCAAGTAAATTAAGTATTTTACTAACTATTTGTTTAAGAATTAATATCATATTCTATTTCTATTCAGTTGGTACTAAAGATTTTGTACAAAATAATCTCACTCTTCAATCATAAAATGCACAATTCGTAAGTTACAAATTACACGATTTCTGCAAACATTTAAATTTGACATTTTATCGTTATATTTTATGTTTTTTTCTCAATTTAAATATATATAACACTTTCATTTAGAATCAGTAGGTGCCAAATGTGGTAAGAAGCACAATATCAAACACCAATCATTACTTTATCGTCAATCTATACCAGTCACTGTTGGCATGCCTGTTGCAGCCTCTAATATGGATTGTCTTGGCTGGTTTAGCTCCATCACGTTGTTAGAACGATCTCGTAAAATGTTTGACGAGCCATTATTTGTGATTTATTTATTGTTCCTTATCGAATTTCTCTGCTGCCAATTTTCAAGATACCTTTCCAATAAATGTTCTATACATCATATTCTATATTTATGTTTATAAAACTACTGGTAGGAAGCAATATTAAAAAGTAAACTGATTACAAATCAAGACAATTATCAGCTTTCAGTGGAAACAAAACATATTTGATTGCAAACAAATTAGGATATCTTTCGTTATATTAAAAATATGATATACTTCTATTGTTGCCAGTTATGTGAAACTTTCAACTCTGTACATTTGACAAGCAATAGTATTCATTAATAATATTCATTAATGTTCGTTCAAAATCTATTAACCACATACATTTTAAGATCGTCTCAATTAAGCACTAAATTTGTTTAGTCTTTGTAAAAACAATCCTAGTAGAAAAGTTCAAATATCAGAATCAGGAAGTTACAAGACAACTGCTAACAAAGAAAATCAATTGCTGATTATCCTTTTTGTTTTAAATTAAATGGCCCTTGCTTCCTTCTCTTGGATATTCTTTTGACACATGTCTAGACAAGTATGTCAACCTTTTTTTGCTTAAGTTGTTTTATAAACTATATTTTTTAGTTCCCATTTCCTTATTCTTCACTTGGACAGCATGATCAGTGACTTCTCTAGAATGCATTTTAACATGTGTATTTTATTTCTAACAGTAACTTGAGATAAATAGGTTTAACTTAAGATTTATACTTCCAACACCTGTTTATTTCAATGTACAGTACCGAGGAGACCGAGCTATGATCGGTGATATTTAGTTAAGTTGCAGTTGGTTTACAAAACTCCATAGATAAATGTTGAATAGTTATGGGTGGTTTGTTTAAGTGTGCCAGCGGTTTTTCTTAAAAAGTATAAGAGCTTTAAAAACAAGTTAAAAAGCAACTTCCTGGATTTTTTATTCTGTATAATATATTGATTTTGATGCCAAATCTCACGTTCTTAGCTCAAGTAGAAGTGGTGTTATATTAAGTGGCCCAAAACCGGTATATTACTACTACTCATAGCATACTATGGATACGTGAAAAAAACGTAAAACCGTTAGATAATTGTATTATAAAAATAATGACACGTATCCTTTAACAAAATAAACATGGAAATAAATAACTTTCACAAAAATATCATAGGCTTTGATTTTTATTAGGAGTTTAAATCGTTAAACTGGTCATATGCCGTGTTCGGAATACCACTTGACATTGAGATGTATTGTATGTTAAATTTTAAGCCCATTTATTACCTAAGTGCTTGAAAAAAAATTAAAACCTTACCCTGGATTTTGTAATGAAGCCTTTAAAGGACGACCAAAGTTAACAACATAAATCGCTATGTATTTGGGAACTACAAGCCTCTTCTGCAACAAATATCATAAATTAATCAAACTTGGTATGTGGCTTTACTTATTTGAGTTATATTGATATTTGTATAAAAACCCATTATAGTGTTCCTTGTTTCAGCAAACCTGCATACTCAGCCGCTATGTTATTCTTTCGATCCGCCATTTTTTGTCTTTCTCATGAAATGCCCATAGTTTTATTGAATCAGATGTAAAATATAATTTTAAAATTTTTAATTCGTTGTATTTTTTTACTTAACCTAACCGTTATGGTGTTTTTTTTATTTTCTTAGCAATAAGTATCTCACATTATGTGTACCTCTGGAGGATAAACAGTTAGGCTTAGGGAATAAACATTAAGAATGAAAACGTTTTAAAATTGAATTTTCTACCTTACTAATTAATAAAATTAAGGGAATTTTATAAGACAAATTTTGTTTGGTCGACATATCGTAAAAATGGTGGGAAACTGTTTGAAATTATATTTTCCAACATTTTATTGATTAATGGAATAGAAAACGAAATTTCACGTTTTTATTCTTGGTATTTCTTTCCTAAACCTAACTTTATAGCCTCCAGAGCTACACATGAGGTTAGATACGTCTTACTAAAAGCAATAAAATCGCCTGAACGGTTAGGTTAAGAGAAAAATACAAACGATAAAAACATTTTAAAATTGTTCTCTACTTGTAATAATAAAATTATGGTCATTTTATAAGAAAAACTAAAATTGGCCGCCATACTAAAAAAAATGGCGGATAAAATCAAAATTCCATAATCACAAAATTATACAGAACCAAAAATCCAGGGAAGTTGCTTTTAACTTTTTTTGATAGCTCTTATACTTTTCATGAAAAACAGCTGGCACACCTCTATAAATCACCCTGTATAATTTACTAACAATAAATCTTTTTATAATCATCCTCAATCTTTGTTACCGCCGCTAATTAATTATCCCTCTGTTTAATGTAAGTTTATGTAATAGTCCTGGAACAGTTTTTCATCACTCCTCTCTGTATCATTCAGAGCAGATTGGTTTCGCTTAATTACCTCTTTTCCGGATGTTAAAGTCACTCCAGTTGTTATTATAACTATATGTTAATTAAGGTAATATTTTTATGTATAATCATTTGATTAGTTTTGATATTTCCACTCGATTTGCAATCTTTATTCAGTGATTCTAGTCATGTATTTCTAGAAATCACTTGTTAGAACTTTACCATGTTCAAGTGTTACTTGGACGGTACAAACTGGTTACTTATTCTCAGCTGTTATGATTATTTTGTTTTAATTTGAAACTCCAAAAGCCAAATGATAAAATTGCCAGTTTTCAAATGATTTTTTTAACAAATACGAGTTTTCCTGGGGTTGATGTTTTTACCAATCACTTTTTTAGTAAACATAACTCTCCTGGCATAAACCTAAACTTGTTATAAGTCTCCTTTTTGGTAAACTCCCTGATTCCAAAGTTTAAGCAAGATCCTCCCGCTGGATTTTGAAATAGGTTTTGCACATAAACATAGACGATATTAGATTATCTATCCATCTATATATTATACTAATTCCCTAAGGAATTTCTTTTTTACAGCAAAACTATTTTATTTATGAACCGATTTTGATGATTGACGTGTCAAATTAAATGGATTTCTCTGTAGAAGTCATGGAATAACTTTCGTCTCCCTCAGTTCAATGTGCTTCGCCCCATTGGACTTTAAAGTGTCCATGTTATTCTTATGAGCAATATGTTTAATAGATCAGAATCAGATGTAGTTGCAGCAACAATTTTAATCAGCTGTTCATTCCTGAATTCTTTGTGCGAAGCACGGGTAATCAGCTAGTAGCATATGATTTGTAAAATACGCAATGTATATCAGAAACAGGAATTATTACGTTTAAAAATGTTATCTGCCGATAAAAGAAGTGATATTTATATGTCCAGTTACGGACATTCTACCTTGTTTACCACTTTAACTTTTGACTTCCCAAGGTTTCTTAACGCGACAATAAATTAAAGTACGTAGATTGTAAATGTAGTTTAAAATACAATTATTGTGGTTAAGTTAAAAATAATACACATAAATGACACCAATGAAGCTGACACTGTTAATAACCTGGATTACCTTATGTTCGCATTAAGGTTCAAAATATTTAGAACCACTCGTGCATTGTAAACTATTTAATTTATATAAAGATAAATATTGCTTTACCAAAAATACTCAGTACTTCTTTAATTCAATAACGAGTATGTCTACGAATGTAATCACATTGCTTATTTGACTCCATCCCCTATTTAAGATACAAATGTATAAACCCCAAGGAAATGATTGCGGAGTCGACTTGTATGGCCGCAGACGAGACCCGACGCTGTTATTGTGCAGCAGGTGCGAATTGTAATATACCAACACTACAACACACGTCCATACGGCTGGGAGGATGTGAATATAAACAGGGCTGGAGGTTTTATGTGTTGTCTTTGCCGTGTCCTCAAACCCTACTTTTACACCCAGCCATACTCACCGAATTATATATTATTTAATTAAAAACTAAAACTTATGTTTTTAGTATGGTCTTTGAGAGTTTTAAGGTCCGTAGCTTAGTTGTAAAAATAATTTAGCATTTGTACTACCGTCAAGGTATAACAAAATATTACAAATAACGTGCAATACTCAGTGAATTTCCCCTATAGGGAAG
Source organism: Allygus modestus (assembly GCA_963675035.1). Taxonomy (NCBI): domain Eukaryota; kingdom Metazoa; phylum Arthropoda; class Insecta; order Hemiptera; family Cicadellidae; genus Allygus; species Allygus modestus. Next base: position 417,160,911 of record OY776112.1, on the reverse strand, counting down.
AAGCTATTACTGTAGTCGGCATGGTAAGACCTCGATACCTTTTCGTTTCGAGGTCCCCAGATGCCAAAAACACCATTCGTTGAAAACTGTATATATATATATATATAACTATATATATATATAACTATATATATATATAGTTATATATATAGTTTATATTATATATATGTATATATATATATAACTATATATGTGTGTGTGTGTGTGTGTGTGTGTGTGTGTGTGTGTGTGTGTGTGTGTCCGTGAGCACGATAACTCTCGTAAAAGTTAACCGATTTTGACGAAATTTTGTATAAACGTGTAAAGCAGCATTTATGACTTTAAGTTCGAAAACCAGACAGATCGACCTACCCGAAGGGATATTTTGCGGGGGTTTTGTACCCAAAAGATGGGTTTTTTGAGTTTTTTACATGTAATTTTAGAAAAAGTCACATTTTAGTTTTTTTAATTGGAATTAGCTTAAAAATGCGCAAAATTTGTTTTTTGATCATTGCTCTACGTCAAATGGTTACAGAGATATTGAAAGTGCTAAACACAGTACGTTGTCCAATGTTATTCTTATGGAGAATAAGAACAATTGTATATCTCGCTTATTTATCAACTTTTCCTGATGAAACTTGGTATATTGCTTCGTATCTTTTTGGTCTAAATTTTTTGCCCGGTAGTTCCCGTACTAGCAAACCTGCGTACTCAGCCCCTTTGTTATTCTTATGGAGAATAAGTAACGTGTTATCTCTTTAATTATGAACATAAATTAATACAATTTGGTAAGTGGCTTACCTACTTGAGTTATATTAATATTTGCATAAAATCCCATTTTATGTGTTAATTTCTTCAGAAAACCTGCATATTCAGACGCCATGATATTCTTATGGAGAATAATTAAAATGTCATAAATCGTTTATTTATGAATGTATATTAATGAAACTTGGTATGTGGCTTTATGTGGTATTAAGATACATATATATACATTGAACATTCGCTGAGTATGCAGGTTTGCTGCTACGGAGGTTTTTTAAAATTATACATTCATATTGTCTGACGTATACAGAGTTATATAGGTATATAGAGGTGTAAAGAGTTATCTGAGTCGTATTACTTCACTGATATAACTTCTTTTAGGAGATGTTAATATTAAATTAGGGAATTTCGTATTTCCTAGTAATTACAATTTGTCACTACTTCGATTTGTATCACAAAATTAATAACCTAAACTTTTACCTTTACTAGAACATTATTACGATCAAGTAATATTCACATTAAAAGGTTCCTGAATTAATTTTATAAATAAATTAGTGTAAAGAATATTTAATGTTTAATCAGAAATGCTAAGTATGATAACGTGTCTTTTAAAAGCCGGCTTAGTATTTTTTTGGAAACAAACAATAGCACTCTGCTTTGTTTGCTAAATAAATAGTGATTTAGAACCCTATTAAAAATTACCTTATGAAAATTAAACATAATATAGAAAGCAGAATGAGACAAGTTTCCCGAAAGTAAACCAAAGGTGGAATTTAGACCAACAGGATGTGGAGTGAATTGACTTGTTTGCGCCATCAGTCACAAGCTAAACCTCTGGTGTTAGATCTAAGTAACTTGAGCGGTTTTTGCCAATATACCGAAGTGTTTTAACGTCCATTTCTAGACGTCTATCACGTATTTTGTAGTACATTTAGGACTTTGTAGTCTTATAACTCAAGCAGGTGTTAGTAAATGGAACTTTGATTGCTGTAATTACCGTGTTTATTTGAAAGATAAGTCCAAGTGAAGGAACCTTACTTAACCATATTTTTATGCGTATATGTTTTTGTTAGTTTTTTGTCAGGCACAAATATTTATGGAAATCCATTGTATCCCTGTACTACACGTATATTGTTATTTAAATTTATATTCTTTTTTCATTTTAACGAATTTCCCCTATATGGAAGAAGCTATTACCGTAGGTGGCATGGTAAGACCTAGGCTCGGTACCATGATAACTTTTCGTTTTGAGGCCCCCAGACGCCAAAAACACCATTCGTTCAAATTCATATATATGTGTATATATATGTGTATGTCCATAGGCACACACACATATATTAACCACCATTTTTAACTTTCGTAAAAATGGTCCGATCTTGTTGAAATTTGGTACAAACGTGTAAGGTAAGATCTATTTTTATTAGTTCGAGAACAAGACAGGTCGCTCTATTTTAAATGGGGTTTTGGGGGGGGGGTTGTACCCTAAAATGTTTTTTTTACTTTTTACATGTAATTCTTTTTAAACCCAAACTTTTGTTTAGACCATTTAATTTAGCCTGAAAAACAAACAATTTGGTATTTTTATCATCGCTCTACGTCAATTGGTTACCGAGATATTAAAAGTGCTTAACAAAGTACGTTGTCCAATGTTAATCTTATGGAGAATAAGTACAATTGTATATCTCGCTTATTAATGAACAAATATTAATGAAACTTGGTATGTGGCTTCATCTGGTTGTGGTATATTCTTATTTAAAAAAAAAATATTTTACTGATATTTCCCGTAGCAGCAAACCTGCGTACTCAGCACCCATGTTATACTTATGAAGAATAAGTCAAATCTTAAGTCTCCCTTAATTATGACATAAATTAATAAAATTTGGTATGTAGTTTCACCTCTTGTTGAATTATAATTGCATATAAACCCATTTGTTTTACTCGTTGTTGCAGGAAACCTGCGTACTCATCCCCCATGTTATTCTTATAGAGAATAATTAAAGTATGGTATAAATCGCTTATTTATGAATGTATATTGATGAAACTTGGTATGTGGCTTCACCTATTGAGTTATATTTATATTTGTATGAAAACCCATATTTTGCGTTCCTTTTGCAGTAAACCTGCTTACTCAGCTCCATGTTATTCTTGTGGAGAATGATTCAAATATTATATATCGCTTATTCATGAATGAATATTGATAAAACTTGGAATGTGGTTTCACCTAGTTGAATTATTTTGATATTTGCAACAGCATCAATTGTTTGTGTTCCTTGTGTAAGCAAACCTACATAGTCATCCCCAATGTTATTCTTATGTAGAATAATTAAAATATCGCTTATTTGTGAATCAATTTTTATGAAACTTGGTAAGCGGCTTTATGCAGTATTAAGACAAAAATGTGCATCGGAAATTCACTGAGTACGCAGGTTTTCTGCGACTAGGGTATTTGTGTTTATTGCATATCCATTTGTACAGTAAACATGTCAAGATTGTTATGAACCTTTAACTGTATCATAAGAAATCGTACTATAGAATAGGCGCCAATAAAGTTCTGAAATGGAAACATATTAATTTAAAATTAATAAATTAATAAATTTAAATTTAAATTACAATACACATCTAAAGTGTAGTTCAAAAGAACAACACGCTAAAGAAATAGTTCGAATCTCGTTTTCTAATTATAGATCGTCCTTACCATTAAACGCCGAAGTCAAATTGCCGAAACTACCAGGACATCTTTGCAGGTATCACAATGTATTCTAGGGTATATCAATTATCATAAAAAGACTTAATGCATTTAGTATTTTAATGGTGAGACAAATAATTCTCTTGAATTCCAAAACCATTGTAATTTATTAAATTGTGTATATTATTATATATACAATAACGGACACCTACACTATCTAGTAGACGCCCATTGAAGCATGATAACAAATGATATCCCTAAAATTCAATTTTGAGTGATAAATGGTAAACTAATTAAATGTCATGATCCTTTATCAAAATAAAACAAGTTATACACTAGGATTAAAATCATTATGCTTATTGAAATAGTAGTATTTTAAGAATGGGTTGAGATTTAAGGTAGAGCCACAAAATACGGTATTGACGAATCTTTATGACTTACCAAGTATCTATGAGAGACCGTTCTTGTCACTCGTTGATACATTTTGATTATACAGTAAGATTAGCACTACATATTGTTGAGCCAAATTAGGAATTGCTAATAACGAATAGTATCTAGACTTACCGTCAATATGATACTCACTTGATGATGAGCAAGAGCTATGAATCTTTCGTCGAGTTTAAAAGGACGATTGCATTGCTATATTGTTTATAAGCCTGGCTATTATTAATTGCATTACTGCCTTAAATCATAAATATGTAAATAAAAGATTAAAAACTGGGAATTTCATGCACTCTTAATCTGCTCCAGTGTAAGGGTTGTTTTTGGTTTGGCTATAATATCCACTTTAATTTGAGTTGCTTAATTTATTAGATTGTATAGACTGTGAACGAACAATGGGTCAGTATTATAAAATTAACTGAAGAAATTTTAAATCAAATTTTAAGATATTTCTGTTTTCAGTGTTGAATTTTAGGTTATGATATAACAGTAAATAAAACACAAACTGGATGTAAGCCTTGGAAACATAAAAAATTAAATTGTCAACATATGACAAGGATATTATATTTTAAGACACATCATTGACTCTGTTTTATTTATACTAAGTGTACAATACCGTTTTTGTTTAAATACTATCTAGAATTTCTGAAGATACGTAATCTCTAATCGGTTATAAACTCTCTCGGTTTATTTAAAACATATTTTAAAACATTGTATTTTTTATTTCTTTCCTAGTTTATATAACTTTATTGTCTTCTCAGTTGTACCTGTAACAAAACTGCATGTTACCAATAATGCCCCCGGTTCCAGTCGTTGGATTATTGAAGCCCGCATGTACAGCAATGCTGGTACTGCAGACTGTTTTTTACTTGAGTTTCTCATAGTTAAATCTAACAGAGAACGAAGTATTTTGAGTATAAATAATCAATTTTTCTCGTCTCATTCTGTGAATACTTTTCTGATTCAAATTTCCTACTTGTATTGAACCCTTATATGTTACATTACAGTATTTAAAAAAAAATTTAAAAAAATGTAAATATTTTTTTGAAAATGATTACATGCCCAAAATTCAAAAATAGTCAAATAGTAACATACAAGTAAGGTAATACAATTTTAAAAGTCTTAGAAATTCTAGCCTCGTTCTAATTTACAACAACCTAGTATCTGTTTTTGTTTTTTAACAATTAACAAAAAAACATCATTACCCATATAAATTCCATGTAAGTTGTGCAACTTATTTATTAAAGAGGCCTCAGAGTACTTGGAATTGTTTTGTAGAATTAACATGAATTTTATATGGGGAAATGATAGTGTTTGTTGATTGACAAAAATCAAAAACAGATTCAAGATTGATGTAAATTAGAAAGTTACTAGGATTTCTAAGACCTTTAAAACTATATACTTGTTGATATACGTAACTATTTGATATTTTAAATTTTGGGCATATAAAATTTTTTTTAAGGGCAAAGTTGAGTCCAATACGAGAAATAAATTTGAATCAGAACAGAAATATGCCTTGTGGTTTAGCAGGTACAGCGTATTGCGTAAATGTTAATAATTTTACTATTTTTAATTTTAATATTGTTTTTATTTGTAAAAATAGCCGCCATTTTGAAACGAATTAGTATAAGGGATTTCTGTTTTCACAAAAATATTTTACTATTATAGGGTTTTAAAATTTGGTACACCATGATGTATGTTAACATTAGTAAATTACAAGATTTTAACTATTGGCCCTCAATACTTGGAACACCCTCATTTTAAACAAGTTAAACATATTGTGATTCCTTGGAGTCAATTTAGTGGGAGATAATTTTATTTCATCCTTCTAGGTCAAGTGGTCTGTCTGTTTGAGACATATTACGTGATACACTCAGTATATTTATGTTACAATAACGTTAGCTTTGTTAATATTGCTACTTTGGACGATTAAGGCAAATTTTATAACTTTTTACCACTTATATTATCGTTAATTTATCAACCCAGCCTTAGGGTAAAATGTAATATGGAAAAAGTGAAGGTAATGAATTTTACAAGATTTGTTTAGTTTAATAATAAGAATTTCGCCTTAATATATTTCGTATTTCGAAGGCAGAACTTAGTCCACATGTAACTTTTAATCTCTTTCGTATACTTTTCTATACTCTGTGCGGCCGATATTTTGAAAGGTGGGCTCCAACATTGTACTCTTACGATATTGTATCTCCTCATCATCTTCCAACATTAGAAGTATTGAAAGCTCTTTCAATACTATCAGGTTTTCTTAGCTTTAACAGTTTTTTCAAAACATAAATTGGGATAGTTAAAATTTAGATTGCAGTTAAAAGATAAAAGATAATATACATCACTTGATTTTTCCGATAAAGCTTTTATTCCATTTTAATTTCACTAGTTTATTTTTAAAATGTATAACAAGTCGTATTATTGATTTTTGCTAGCAACATACTTTTATGTTAACTATCATTCGTACAATATAATTATGTAATCTAAACCAGCTTATCTTTCATACAGGTTGATTTTTAGGTACCGAATACATTATAATGTTTAAATGGATTAAGATAAAAACCAAAACTCAGAAAATCTATAGCAGGCCAAAACCCCTATATTTCAAAGTACTTCACCAACAATGAATAACAGCTCTCAAGGTGTCAGAGCGTAATATTCATAGGTCGGGTGCTTAAATGTAATCATAGGATGGGGTTTACATTAAATTAAGGTAACAGGACGGTTAGTAATGTCGTCAGAAAAGGCAAAATAATCAACATTCTTCTTAAGCTCAGTTACGTTCAAAACCCACGACGATGTTAATATAGTCGTATATAGCAAATGACCTGATTGCAAAAATAGCAAAGATATAGGTTTGTTTCTGACATCATTTTTTAACTCTCTTTGAAATGCAACCAGTTTTTTAAGCGATTTTACCCTATACCCATAGAAGCTATATTATCTCTGCTTAGGTTTATCGTTATTCCAACACTTTCAGATTTTTACTACAAAATACCCCCTTTGTAGCAAACCTGCATACTCAGCGAATTTCAAATGGTACTTCACTAAGTCATGAAGCCACTTACCAGCATTAATCAAAGCATATTAATAAATAAGCGAGATATGACATTTTATTTATTCCCCATAAGAAAAATATTATGACTGAGTATGCAGTTTTGCTGCATTAAGGACACAAAATCTGTTTTTGATAAAAATACCAATAGACCACCTCCAGATGAAGCAACATACCAAGTTTTATCAATTTATGTTCATAAACAAGCAAGAAATCACATGTTTATTATTATCCATAAGAATAACATTATAGCTGCTGAGTACTCAGGTTTGCTGCCATGGGGACCACAAAAAATTAGTTTTGTATGAAAATAGCATTAAAACCCAACCATATAAAGCCATATACCAATTTCCATTAATATATGTTCATTAATACGCGAGATATACAATTTTACTTATTCTCCATAAGATTAACATTGGACAACGTACTGTGTTTAGCACTCTCAATATCTCGATAACCAATTGATGTAGAGCGATGATCAAAATACCAAATTTTTTTAAGCTGAATTTAATGGTGTAAACCAAAATTGGGGTTTACAAAGAATTATATGTAAAAAGTTCAAAAAACCCACTTTTGAGGTACAAAACCCCCCCAAAACCTCCCTTAAAGTAGAGCGACCTGTCTGGTTCTTGAACTCATGAAAATAGATGCTGTCTTACACGTTTATACTAAATTTTATCAAGATCGGACCATTTTTACGAAAGTTATCGTGCCTATGGACACGATATATATATATATATATATATATATATATATATATATATACATATATATATACACATATATATGAATTTGAACGAAAGGTGTTTTGGCATCTGGGGGCCTCAAAACGAAAAGTTATCAAGGACCCGGGCCTAGGTCTGACCATACCACCTACGGTAATAGCTTCTTCCCTATAGGGGAAATTCGCTAAAACTAATCAAAAATCATTAAATTTATGATATTATTCTAATTTACAAAGTAGTCTATTGCCACAATAAATCTGTCCTCTCAAGATTTAAATTTAAAATATCAACTAGCTTTGGCCTTGGTTTTTGACGTCACGGACAAATGTAAATAATGTTACTTAATTTTTCTTCATAGTAAGCGAATAATTTCAGTTACTTGCTAATGTTCTCCCTTCTGGTGTAACCATAAAACAAGACAAATAATATTCTTGTAGTACTCAAGCTGAGCTTGTTTGCAGAAATATGCGTAAATGACATAAATTGCTAACGTTGGATGAAATTGTCAAATGAAAATGTAATTTGTACCAACATTTAATCTAAAATATAATTAATGGCCATAACGTCCTGTTAACATTACTTTAACATCAAACAATTAAACAGTATTCACTGACTCTCCAATGCAATTTTTGCATTGGTACTCTTAGTAAAATCATTTGTTTTTACAAATTTGTTCAGTTTTTGTTTCCTTTAAAAGCAATCTTGAAGTATGGAATATTATAGGTTATTTGTTTTATTAAATATGGTACTATTAAATTTAACATGTAAATTACACAATAACTTTTGTTAATTCCAAAGCTGCATTTGTCAACAAGAGCAATAAAGATTTATATTAAGCAAAATTACATATAATAAAATATAATGAGCATCCCAAGTAAGTTTTAGAACTTCAAAATTGTTACAATATTTTTAATTTTTAGATGATGCTGTTACGTTCCCATGTCTATAAATTATTTTTGTTACTTTTGTTATATTTGCCAAATTTGCACCACTAGCCTAAGCATTTTCACGAATACTATGTGTATTTCTGAAATCTTGTACTTGTATGTATTATTGGGGTAAACCGTAAAAAAATTAAATAAAATCCCACCCAACACCATATTAAGTGAACCAGAATGTAGATGTGCTTACTTAAAGTAACGTGAATTTTTAGGACTAAACATTACTTATATTACGAATATTGAAAATGTAAGTAAGATATTCAGAAAATAAAAATAAATTGTCTTAATAGAAATATTAATGTTAAAAGCTTTTAAATTAGGGTCAATAATCTACTTACTTAAAAAATTCCTGGTTTTTGTTCACTCTCTTCCTGAAGTTAATACTTAACCGATTTTGACGATTTTTTTAAAGATAATTTAAAGTTCTAAGTCCCTGTCGAGCCAGAATTTTAATTTAGGCCCCAGGGCTCTGTCCCATAGAACTTCCAAGTTCCCATGTTATTCACATGGAGGAGAGGTTTATTTGGTTTATGTCACATGTGTTTTTCTTAATTCAATAAACAGCTGTTATAAGGATTATATCTGCAAATGTTTGCGGCGGGGGCAGCTCGTATTATTTAAAAATAGGTCCACATTGTAAGGTCAAGTTACCAATAACCTAAGCGTCAGTGTCGACAGGAGCTGAAAATGGCTGATAATACTTATTGACAATTTATCACAGCCAACAGCACATGTTACTGTCTGCTGCAGTCTTTATCGGTAATACCATCTCTTAATGTTCGTTCGACAATATCTGTTACGAATTTAATAAAGTGACTTAAGTTTGCCTTCACTTTATACGTTTTAAGTATACCGTTGGCTATATTCCTTGTAATATTTATAAGCATAAACATAGGCTAGTACTTTATAAAAGTACTAGCTTTTGTTGGTTTCACACCAAAAATGTAAAAACTTTAAATTACACAAATAAAAATTGCTAGTAAAATACTTATTTTAAACTTGCTACGTAGTTTATATAGACTTTTATTGTGTTGAGATTTTGCAGCATTTTGTAAATTTATTTCCATTACTCATTGTATTTGGAAGAGATATTTCTCCTAGAGCGATTCATATTTTTTTGTTATTCCCCGCCTCTCGGTTTGTAATAAAATATAATTTTTAATATTCTTTGTATGCTTGCCATTAGTTTAGGAAACCTTCTCACATTAAAATTTGCAATGTGAATTAATTATAAATAAAAGACTATAACACTATTTTAAGTGCTTACTTATTACACCACTATAATTAATTTCCGATGTACTTTAACGATCAAAACTGACACGTTGTTGATTTGAGGGTAACACATTTATAAAAGTTGTACGTTTAACATATGCTTAGTATGTTTTATTATGTTTAAAATATGCTACGTGATATTACATGTATTACTCCTCACCCAAATCAACTTTACTTCCAAAGTGTTTACCCCGATAAAAACCAGTAGAATATAATTATTGTGAAAAGGTAAAATAACAAATCAGTACATTTTGTAATGGTATAACATAAAACTTAATTCTTTAGGGTATAGGATTTTACAAAACCGCATTAAGTTGGAAGAGTTTAGTCAAAGCGCCGGCCAGTGTGTGTTGCAGACGCTTGGTTAACGTTGTATTGTAGCCACAAAGACCGTCTCTGGGGGACAATACTGTCGAGCTGATTGGGGGACGTTCCCATGGAATTCGGTTGGGTAATGTTTTTAATTTAATAAAGTCCTATTATTACATATCATATATTCACTAGCTTCCTTATTCATCCATATATGCATTATCTACGAGTGTTTCCTGAAAACAAAAAAATTAGACTTGATATTATTAAAATAGAAGTAAATATATTGTCTAAGTTTTAGGTCCAAATACAAAAAAGAAAACTGGTTTGTTAAGATCTTTGAAAAAATATAACTTTAAACAAAGAGTTATAAGTGTTTAAGTTATCGATATAAGTGTGTTTATGTTTTTATAAATATTAGTGAATAATTAAAAGTCGCGTAAATTCGTCAGTATAAGTTTGATGGTTTTCTGATCCACATAATCAGTACTTCAGGTACCGGTAGTCACTAGAATGTGAAAGTGATTATGATTACTGAAATATAGTATTCATAATCACAAAGTTCTACTTTTGATTACATTCCAATCAAAAGTTTCCCACTACAGAAACATGTTTAGACTTACGTTTTAGCATTACCTCCCTAATCATGACCGTCATGATTCATTATTTAAGTAGAAATACCATTGAAAATTAGAATAATTGGTTTTGATAGTGTAAGGTTATAGTTTGTGTTTAAAAATGATTTAACCACTATTAAGAACAATCAAATCTGTGAAAATTACTATTCAACCTGACAAAATATTGTTAGTAATCCGTCAAATAAATACAAGAGTAATTTTATTTTTGTATTTACTTATTTTTTAAGAGATTGACTCTGGTGTCATATACTTTGCCCGTCCATGTAGGCTTCAGGCCTGGGCGTGGAACATATTAAGTAATGCACAGTTTGAGTTGCTGTAGTACAAGCTGGACAGTTCACTTCGATAACATTCACTTACCTAGACTGGGATTAGAACCCACGACAACCCTGTCGTGATTTCCGGATGCCATGCTTCCGAAGTCAGTTGCCTTGACCACTACGCCAGCTACATATCTTTAATCTGTATGTTTAGTTAAGTATATTCGACTACAATTATATGATTATATATATTACGTTCTCATAGATCAATATTATTTTTACATCTAAATAAGCGTGTTTATACATTTAAATATTATAAAACGAAGATGTTTACGTAGAACAATGTATACGCTTCATGGAGATAGACAATGAAAGTCCGTTGCTTACCTCCTACAGCTATAAAGTTGTGCAATAACGGTTTTAATAAACATAGGCCAGCATAATAATAATAAAACACACACAAGGTGACGCGAATATTTGTTATTGATCCCTAAGAAAATACTGATTCGTTTTATTTATCTTAGGGTTTATAAATAAGTTGACAATTAACATTTTTATTTATTCTATAATTTTAAAAACAAATTTGGGGAGATAACATTTGTTTAGTAATTCAGTAAAATATAATATGGCCAAACTGACACTAGCAGAACAAAGTTACGGCAAATATTAACTGTACAGTGTATGGTAAAGTTGTTATTTCTGTTCTGTTAAAATGTATAATATTTATTTTGCAAATCATTCTTAAAGATATTTACCACGTATATTTTTAAATGAATATTCACCCTACGCTGTTTAATCACATTGTTGGATTGAATGTACGTTTTGACGGTCGTATGATTGAATACTCGGCTTTAATCCAACCCCAGAAGCCTGTCTTTTGATTGATAGTGCAAATAAGGTCTCTAATGCCGTGCTTCCGTCCGTAAATGTACCACTCCTCAATTTTCGCCTTTTATTTATACTGAGTTATCCTAGACAATTTATCAATAATTTTACTGAGCTCTATTTCTTTTCTTTTTTCACTTACATAGTTATTTTATAACCATAATATTAAATAATGTGAGACAATAGCGTATGAAGTGGTAAGAATGAAGTAAGTGTTTAGTGTATTTAAAGAGTTAGAAACGAATTTTCTTGCGTCAAAGAGTGCTGAATGTTTCCGCTCACTCGAAAATCCATGTACTTTGTAATTTGTAACAATTGGAAATTTTTAAGTATATCAATTGTTATGGGAATTAATATCTGCGCTCGTTCAGTTATCTGGATCGGTGTCCGTAGATTTTTTGCCATACCTTAATTAATATGTTTGTGGACTGCTGTGTAAAATCATTATACTTACAGTTTTCCCATGTTATATAACTAATAATAAAAACGTATAAATGACTTAGGGAAATATTAAAACTAATCAGTATAAAAACTAACTAAACAAATTTAAAATTATTTTAACAATAAACCATAAATTCAATAAGCGTGTTAAACTTATTAAAATTGACATGTGATTGATTGAATACTGTCTGTCCAGATAAACCTCCTGCATTACCCTACATTTTTAAAATATCATTCTATGATTATGCCTGATGATGACCGGTGTGACCGGTTGAAAACTATTGCCTTGCACTTTACGCACAATTACCGTCTTAAATTCAAGTTCAGTTGGTTGAAAAACTAAACTAAACTCACCAAATCCAACATAAACCGTCTTTTACTTCGCTATAGTTTTAAACATATTATTATAAATATATTTAAAAGTAATTATATTTTATTATGCACGAACATTTCACTGAATTCTATATAAAAAGTAGCAATTACTTTATTTTTTAACCCTTTTGTAAAAAATAACAAACAACTAGACGACTATGTTTATAAACACATTTATTATAAATAAATAATGTAAACATTGACTTTTATTACTTGCTGTTTATTGAGCCTTACTCCCTTTAATACCTGTAGTTCGTTAATAATCCCGCTCGTTTTTGTCAGTCAAATGAGTGCCACCCGCATACACAACCATGCTGGTCCATCAGGCATTTTGGATTGGATTTCCACACGTAAAATTGTTTACAAGTTATCAAAAGTGTATTACTCATAACATGTTTTTGGTTTATTACTAATGCTGTTAATACGTTAAGCCTGTTTCAACCACCATACATTTCATATCCACAACAATTAGCCTCATAAAACATAAGGTTTAGCCGTTATAATTGTCAAATTCCTTGTACAGGGAGTTGTTTCAGAAAACAAAACGACAAACTCTTGTCATGACTATTAAACGTGTTTATTGCTTATCGCGACTGCTACAACTTATTACTTGCATGAAACGTTAAAATTTAAACATTTTTTATTTTTAGACTACGTGCCGAACCAGAGCACATTTGTTTACAGATAGCCGTGTCCAAGCAAAAGTTCCTTACTGTCAGCAAATTTATCAAATCCATTTTAGTATTATTAATTTAAAGTCTATTATATAGCAGCAAATACATTGCAGCTTTGGGAACCATCAGAATGAATATAAGTGAAACAATTAGAACGCTAACTTATCAACCAATATTTATCTGAGGCAACAGTGACCTTTGGTACCTGTAAATTGAGTTTCGTAAAAATATTACCTCCTGTAACACCAAAAACTGTGGAACATATTACCTGCCTTAAACGTGACTTTGCGATATCTTCCTAAGAAAAATTATATATTACTTTTTTAAATAATTGAGTCCGAGCAAAAATTATATTAATAACTGCTTCATTTTTATCAAAATTATGTTACACCACCAGTTTATATAGTTTAAATAGTAAAATTTAATGTGTTGAAGAGTGTAAGCGGATGAGTAAAAAAAATACTAACTCACTTATCCCGGATTAAGTGAGCTATCCGGTTATCCACTTATATTAAGCGGATGAGTAAATCACTTATCTAACTCTTAGGAGAGTAAAAGGTTTAGAAAGCCCTGCCAGTTCAACAAAAATAAATTTTAGGTTTCAACCAAATTTTAAAGCACTACTATGATTTGTTTAACTTAATGAATTTTGCAAAGTATCAATTATTTTGTATTATTTTATTGAATTTATTGTTAAGTTATAGTTTCCAAACAATTACACTTAAACACCGTGCACACTGCTGTTAACGACAGTATAATTTTAACCAGGATGGATAAAATACGTCTTACAACACTACAAAGTATATTTATACGTATACTGTACAAGACGGTAAAATATCTTAAGATTCTCTGATTGGGCCTGATGATGTCCGGGGTAACTGGTTGAAATCGATCACCTTGTACCATATTTTGTGTATATTTTACTGTCTTGTTTGTGAGTACAGTATAAGTGTAACTATACTTTGTAGTGTTGTAAGACGTATTTTATCCATCCTGTTTAGTTGTAACAACACGTATCATGCTCATGAAAAAATTATAATATAATTTGTTTTTAAATTAGTACTAAAATTTTATTTATTATTTAATATTGTTTATTTAATATAATTTTCAAGCATCTTTTTTAACAATGCCTAAGAAGATGTATGTGAAATTTGTGTATTACAAAGACGAAGTTACAAATGCAAATTACCCACCCATTATCTCAACGAGCCAATACTATGATGATTGTAATTACCAAACAGTTTCGTTCTCTGTACAATGGCCGCACTTTAATTAACTAGATGCACTACCTTTGTGGCTGTTTGAAAATATACACCAGTGAGTTCTACATATCAAAGGTCTACCACGAAATTGGCCTTCAGTGTGCTTATATCCGAGTGTGGTGAATAACAAATAAAAACGCAACCAGTTATAAAATATCTACATTGTATTGTTTCAAGAATGTTTACTAATTTAAATGAAATAATAAATAATAAAGAAAATGCATTATATCAGCTAATTTTAATGTAACGATTATTTTAATGGTCTCCCAGCGTACATTTAATTATTGTTATCAAACAATCACACATACGTTCCAATCCATAATTTCTGTGGTAATCTTAAAGTTAAATATAAACGTTTTGTAAACCCACCTTCATAGTTTACACTTAATTTAAATTAACAAGTAAATTTTTAACAAGTGCACATTTTCTTGGCTTCTTTTCTGATAAATTGATAAATGTCATTAATACATCGTTAAATAATGTACCTACAACAATTAAAAACAACTTAAATTATTACTGTACATTGGTATTAATTTAATCGTTTTTATGCCATGAACTGTAAGACTGAAAATTTGTTTCACTGTTTTTCTCGTAAAAAATTAGTTTATTTTAGCATTTATTATAGCATTAAATACGATTTTCTTATTAAAAATATATTACTTATGGTCAATGAATTATTAAATCTGTTGTTTAAGACACCTCCACATCACCTTTTTTAGTATTTATTTATTTTTTACAGTTGGATAATTGTGACTGTCCAGTAAATTTATGGTAGCTGCTTTATCATTGAGCGTGTTTACTCACATTGTGATCAACTCATATATAAATCAAAGTTTCGCGTATCGGGTTTTCCGCGGGTAATATTAATGACCAACAAGGTATTTTCCTGCAAGTAACTAACCTTTTGCAGTAGCTTGGCCAAGGCGTCGGCCAGTGTGTGTTGCAGACGTTTGGTTAAAGTTGTATTGTCCTCAAAAAGACGGTCTCTGGGGTACCAACACTGTCGGGGTGTTTGGGGAACGTTCCAATGGAATTCTGTATTATTTTCGGAACTCGATTACGTAATTTGTAGCTTTATGGTTGATTGATATTCGTTTAATGCGTTTTAATAATTCTCGTGTTCAATGTTCATGTTTTGTTAGAATGTGGTTTAAGTAGTTCTTGTCAATTTTATACCCTTGCCGTACACCTAAGTGCGTAAAATGGAATATCAAACACCAGATTACAGTAAAAAAATAACAGATAATAAAGAAGAAAAATATAAATGAAACAAACTTGGTACGTTTAGATTATGCATGTCACTGTCACTTACTGGATTAGGAATAATTTTACAACCTGTGTTGCAACCTGCATTTAATTCAATGTAAAAACAATTATTTTTTTATTTGATTTTTATCTTTATTTGTTAATTTTTTACTTTTTCTAAACAAAGACACTAGTCTGTTCAAAGATTTCCTCGTCCATCCTAAATAAAACTTGGGATGACCTAACTATACGGATAATGTATACCTCAAATACTTTGGGCCAGATTCTTCTTATACATATTTTTTTATTGTTTTAATAAAATCCTACGTGCTTGTCTTATTTTATTTTGGAATAGCTGTGTACCCGTCCTTCGTGATGATTATATTAAAGGTCAGTGGAGCAGAGCCCTTATTTTATTGTCTACCTTTTTTGCTACAGAATTTCATCTCCATCAGTCCAGTAACAGGTGCAAGATTGTTAAAATAAGTATTCTGAAGGTTCGGGGGTGGGGCCCAATAACACGTTCTTAGCGAGAATAGGCTTGTGTTTGTTCCGATATATTAGGTATGTTCCTACCGAATTTCAACTTAAAAGGTTCGAACTAATGCTCATAAGATTGCCAGCAATCAAAGTAAATTTGGGCAGGGCCGGGTACTATTTTGTTTCAAAACTAGCCTTCTTGTACATCTGCAGAATAAGGGGAACCACTATCCAAAATTTCACCTTATTAGACATTGTCGTTTTTTAGTTACAGTGATAACAATGTGAGCGAGTAAATGCATCTGAAAAATGTAGATATAGATAATATATCCACTCTGTATACTTCTGTTATTTATTACCAATCTTCACTCAGACCTTTAAATGAGAACTAAAACAGCTGATTATGGAATAACAATTCTTAAGTCATCTACTGGTTCAGTATAAATAAATGCTTGTCCATAACCATAAGATGGTATCTTGTAAATCCCGTGGGGTTTAGCCCTGAGGTGAATTCAAAATGTAGAAGATCTTATAATCTTCTAACGTACGTATAGAACATAGAAATAAGTTTCGTCTAAATAAGTTCACCCGTTTCCCTGGGAAAAGCGAACAAACTCGATCAAAACTGCGTGAAAACACGTTTTTGAGCGGCCGCCATTATTTGTCCAAAAGGCATATTAAAGTTTAAAGTATCCTAAAACCTTCTCACAAATGTATATTAGAACAAAGAAACAAAGATCCATTAAAATCAGTGCACCCGTTTTCCCATGAAATGCGAACATAAACACGTTCTTGAGTGTTACCGAAGGACAGACAGACGAACAGAAATTGAGATAAGACTTGTTTTGGTTCCCCTAAGGTGTGCAAAATATGCAAAAATGCCATAATTCCAAGCGATTTGCAGAACAAAACTTTAATTTTTTATATAGAAATCCTCTATTTATACTTATGCCATTTATTACCAATCTTCACTCTACGTTTTTAAACAAGAACTACAACAGCTGTCATAGAATAACTATTCTTAAGTCTTCATCTATCTGTCTTAAATACCAGGATTCACTGGATATAATACTTTGTCCATAAAAATAACATAGGATCTTTAAAACCCCGTGGGGCAGAGGTCCTAAAGTGATTTCCAAAAAGCAAATTGACCTAGAATCTTCTAACTCACATATAGAACATAAAAACAAGTTTCATCGAAATCAGTGCACCAGTTTTCCTGTGAAAAGAGAACAAAGTGTGATCAAAATCATGTTTTTGAGCGGCCGCCATTCTTTTTCCAAAAGGTGTATGCCAGTTTAAAGTAGCCTAAAACCTTCTCACGCATGTATGGCTGATATCCAATTGCACCGGCGGTCAAAGGAATTTGCAAGGGTCAAAATATTCCTCCGTCCGAAAAGTGTCTAATTGCACCGGTGGTCAAAATCTACCCACCCCACTTATCCCCGCTGTAAATTCCTTCGACCGCAGGAGCCGGTGCAATTGGAAGGCTTTCTCCCTTCCCCACCCCACTACATTTATCTTCAAACATAGTGGCATGCTTTCTTATGTATTTGTAACTAGGTTTATAAGTGTTTAACAATTTCGTAATGGAATATTTTATCAAACACTTGCCGATGGTTCCTTGCCACATACTAATGGTAGACCACAGCAAGTTCTAGCTAATAAATATGGTAACTATGTAATTAATATTTAATTTTGTGTTTGTCCGTGGCAACACTAACATTGCAAAATAAATTTTACCAGGAATGAGGCTATACCTTTAACCTAACCTAACCTAACCTAACCTAACCTAACCTAACCTAACCTAACCTAACCTAACCTAACCTAACCTACTGTACTGGGCATCCGGTCTGGTTGGCACTTTCTTTTATGTAATAGTTATTTCTACAACCTCTATATTTTAACCTTTAGTCTTATACTTAGTTGAATAAAAAAAATCGTCTTAATTTAGATTGACAGCCGGTGCAATTGGAACACCCCCCAAAAGGCGCTCCGGTGCAACTGGACACATCAGTTTGGGGCTGATCCCTGACCACCGGTGCAACCACCGCAACCACCGGTGCAACCACCGGTGCAACCACCGGTGCCCCGGGTTGGACATCTCCCCATGTATAGAACAAATTACATAGTTTCATCAATGTCAGTCTACCCGTTTTCCCGTGAAAAGCGAACAAAACCCGTCCATGAGCGTTATCGACAGCTACACAGACAAACAGACAGAAATTGAGATAAGACTTGTTTAGCTTCCCTAGGGTGTAAAATGTGAAAATATGCAAAAATTGCATAATTCCAAGCAATGTACAGACAAAACTCTAATTTTATTTATATAGATACACGTTAAATTTTCATTGACATTCATTTTAAGTAAGTGATTGATTATTTCCGTCACAACTGTTAAATCCATGGTTCGAAGTCCAGGACGAAGGACGATTTAACAAATAACTGTACTCATTTGTTATTTTAATCAGCTCTTCTTTAGCTTAAGGGACATATTGGGATACCTTTTACTTTCTCCCCCTTATACGTAGTATATGGAGAAAGGATTTTTTCGTAACAAGTTTTTAATTTGAGTTGTTAGGGTAAATATTCGTTTTGGTGCTCCCTGAATCCAAGAAAGTGATTTTTGAGTGATGTCTGCCTGTCTGTCTGGATGTGTACAGAGCTAGAGACGACACCAGTGGACCGATTTTAATGAAATTTGGTACGTAGGTACTAATCTGCGATATCTCCAGGTATTTTTTCGTTTTTAGAATTTTTGATTTTTAAGGTAATTATCCCCCCAAAACCGCTAAAAAACATGAAAAATCAAAATTTCTTAAAAACGGCTATAAAGATTTTGATATAAATTTAGTGATTTGTAGAACTTCCAATAAAATTACACCGACAGAAATTCTGTTAAAATTTGTGTTCAGAAATTACAGGATTTAAAATAACCAAAATTCAGTTTTTTTTTTTTACTTTTCATAACAAAACATAAACGTTAAAAAATATTGCTTAATACCATTAAAAAGATCTTATAAAACTAAATAATTCAGTAAGTAGTAATGCCGCGCGCCTTGGCCGTAACATAGGGTCTTATGGAGAATAGATTAACATGGACTCTTATGGGGGAATAGAATAACATGGGCTCTTATGAGGAATGGAATAACATGTATTCTTATGGAGGATAGAATTGGGGTGTAATTACTACCCTCTGCAGCTCTTCTGCTACCCTCTCTGGCTCTTCTGCTACCCTCTGTGGCAACTATCTATTTCTTGCATCCCTTTAAGGTTAATTATTTAACCCTCGTGTCCTTCTGTTGTAAACCATCTAGCCTTCTGTGGTAATTATTTAACCCTCGTGTCCTTCTGTTGTAAACCATCTAGCCTTCTGTGGTAATTATTTAACCCTCGTGTCCTTCTGTTGTTAATCATCTAGCCTTCTGTGGTAATTATTTATCCCTCGTGTCCTTCTGTTGTAAACCATCTAGCCTTCTATGGTAATTATTTGACCTACGTTTACTTCTACATATTTGACCCTCGTGCCCTTCCATACATCTAACCTTCACTCCCTTCTGTGTATCTAATCTCACTTCCTTCTGCGTATCTAACCACAAGATTCGCAACAAGTCTCTGTCAGCAAACTAGCTGTAACCTGTTAAAATACTGCTCTGTAATTGGTTATAATAAAAATGCTTTCTATTGGTTGTAATTAGCGTTCTATGCCCTGATTGGTCGATACTTTTAGCGCTCTTTATTCTCAAGCGTTAACTTCACTCTATCCCTTGCATTTGCACTGGTCAGAGGTCCATGCGATACTCCGTTCGTTGATTTTGCACTTGGCAAATATAATTATTACATTTGATTATAATGATTTTAGTTTTCTTGTATTGTAGTAGTTTTAATTCTCATGTATTGTAGTAATCTCGCGTGCTTAATGACATGGCTAGAGTAGTGTTGTATTTAATTGTTTTACCAGGCTAACATATCCTTACACCATTAATCTCACTCTCTAGTCTTGTTCTTTAATACAGTTTTGGTTAGAACAGTTCTCAGTTAGAGTATTGTTTGCTACCTCTATTACTTTCATCATAACTTGTAGCTCTGCTTTGACCTGTGTAGTTTGGGTGTTAGTGTTTTTTTGACATGTGTAGTTATACATATGTACAGTGCTCTCCTACATACTATATACCTCTAAACATAGACTCTACTACCTCATTCTGCTTCAGTCGTCACACTGATCAGACGTGTTTTATGCTGCTTCTGCGTAATTGTTCTCTTGCACAAATTATTATTATTGTCTTGTTGATTCTGTGCTATCCGTGTGAGTTTGACTCTGTTCGGGGTACTTGCTCTTTTAAGCGTTAGCACAGTTTAGCTTGTTTTCAGTATTTAATTCTCTGTTGAATGATGGACGTTTCTAAAAAGGACCCTCAAAACCCGGTAAATTTAATTAGTAAAGACGAAACCTATGTTAGACACTTCAGATTGTACGGGACTAATACTGTTTTCAAATTTACTAAACCGCCAAGAGGTATCTCTGAGTTTGATTGGATTCGTAAAGGTTTTAATCAAATTGTAGAGACATCCAAAGCCAACGCTGTACCCACCGACTATCTCGGGTTTAAATTACAATCTATAAGTTTAAAAAGTGCTGAGCCGGGGTACGTATCTTTGAGACCTGTCTCTGAAGTTAGTGGTGATGTTCTCTGGGATATTTTTGGGGGTATAATTCAAAGTAACTCTGAATCTTTAACCTCTAGCGACACTTTTAGAATTGACGTTACAAGGATTAACGTCCCCGCAGGTAAAGGGAGAGTACGTCCAGAGATGTACAACACCTTTGATGAAGAATCTAAAGCTAGGAAGGGTATTGTAGTAATTAATAATAAAGACAATTTATGTTTGGCTAGAGCGTTGGTAGTAGGCAAAGCACTTGCAAAAAATGATCCTCAGTATAAAGCTATTCGCCAGGACATGGGCAAAAGACAAACTTTCAGAGCTAATAAACTCATAGCAAAAGCCCGTGTAGAAATGCCGGAGGAGGGCGCAGGAATCCCTGAGCTTGAAAAATTCCAGTCCCATCTTAAAAAATACAAAATTACCGTCTACAACTACGACAAAAAAGGCCGTGATGTTTACTTTGAGGGAGGTAATGAGGACGCTAAGTTAA
Source organism: Allygus modestus (assembly GCA_963675035.1). Lineage (NCBI taxonomy): Eukaryota > Metazoa > Arthropoda > Insecta > Hemiptera > Cicadellidae > Allygus > Allygus modestus. Next base: position 417,139,326 of record OY776112.1, on the reverse strand, counting down.
AAATTAACTTGCTCTTTCACAACGGTCATTATAATGTAATTAGAAACTTAACTGCCGCATTTGTTTGTAATTTCTTTTGTGAAGCCTGTCATATTCCCTATAGCAACAGACATGAGCATCGATGCTCTAACAGATGCACCTCATGCCATACCATCTCCCCGCCCTGTAAACTAGAACACGGTGGCATCACATGCCGTTTTTGCAACCGTTTCTTCAAAAATGAGCGGTGTTTAGTAGCCCATCAAGGGCAAATTTGTAAAACTGTAAAACTCTGCCATGACTGTAAGAAAATGATTTATCCAAAAAGACGTAAGACAGCTCATGTATGCGGAGAAGTTTACTGTAAACCCTGTGATGCGTTCAAAGACCCCGCACATCAGTGTTTCATGAAGGTAGATAGGAGAATTCCGAAAGACCGTGATTTTTTGTTTATTTTCTTTGACTTGGAAACAAGGCAGGATGAGTCACTCCCCTCAGATCCTGATAAAAAAGTTCATAAAGTTAACTTGTGCGTATCACAACAGTACTGCTTTAAATGCATTAATGGGGGTGAGTGTGAAACTTGTTCTGAGAGGCAAAGAGTATTTGAAAAAGAACCAGTAAAACAGTTTATGGACTATGTAATGGGAATTCGAAAAAAATTTAAAGATGTTTGTGTAATTGCCCACAACGGGCAAGGTTTTGATTTTCAATTCATACTACAGTATATTATGGAAGAAACTAAATTTACACCAAAAATAACTCCTCGGGGAACTAAAGCAATTTTGATTGAAGTAGCCAACGTAAGGTTTGTTGACTCACTTAGTTATTTTCCCATGTCCCTCGCTGCACTCCCTAAAGCTTTTGATCTGCCTCCCGAGAAAAAGAAGGGCTACTTTCCCCACCTATTCAACACTCTGGCGAACCAAAATTATGTAGGTCCGATACCCGACAAAAAGTATTACTGCCCGGAATCAATGTTTGAGAAACCACACGAAGCCTTCGAGATTTGGTACGACGAACGAGTCGCTGAAGATTACGTGTTTGATTTCAAAAAGGAAATCTTGGAGTATTGTATCTCAGACGTGGAGATTTTAGCTCAAGCGTGTATAAAATTTAGAGCCCTGCTTCTTGAACAATGTAACGTAGACCCTTTTCTCGAAGCTATAACAATCGCTAGTGCATGTAACTTAGCTTTTCGGCGTAACTTTCTAAAACCAAACACAATAGGTTTGATTCCCAAAAACGGGTACAGACTGACTGACAATCAGTCAGCCGTTGCTTTACAATGGTTAACATGGGAAGAGGAGAAACGTGGATTAAGGATTCAACATGCGGGCCGGGGTAAAGAAGTTAAAATTAATGGAATGAAAGTTGATGGGTTTGACGGTGAGAGAATTTACGAGTTTCACGGGTGTTACTGGCACGGTTGTCCAAAATGTTATCAATACAGCAGAGAAGAACCTCTGCCGGAGGATCCTTCAGACAGTTTGCATCTCCGTTACGAGAGAACCAAGTCCAAAATGGCCAAATTTAATAGCTATGAAGTTGTAGAGATGTGGGAATGTAAATTTAATAAATTGAAGAAAGACAAAAAACTAAATCACCTGAACCAACTGTCCATTATAAACACACTTCCACTCAATCCTAGAGATTCCTTTTTTGGAGGCAGGACAGGCAATACTAAAACATATCATAAATGTGAAGAGGGAGAAACGATACAGTATGTTGATGTTTGCTCCCTTTATCCGTTTGTAAATAAATATTGTAAGTATCCCGTTGGACACCCTATCATTTACGTTGGAAATGAGTGTCGAGAGAGAGGTCTTGAAGTAGAGGGATTGTTGAAATGTAAGATTCTACCTCCTTACAACTTGTATCACCCCGTACTCCCCGCTAAAATGAATAATAAATTAATGTTTGTGTTGTGTAGAACTTGCGGGGAGACTTTAAACCAAGGGGAATGTTTTCATGAGAGTGAGGAAAGAGCGTTAGTTGGGACTTGGACTATGGATGAAATTAGGAAAGCTGTAGAAAAGGGCTATGTGATTTTGGACATTTATGAGTTGTGGGAGTACGAGGTAGCCACTTATGAAAATGGAGGTTTGTTTACAGATTTCATTAATAAATTCTTGAAAGTAAAGCAGGAAGCCTCAGGCTATCCCGCTTGGTGTATGACAGAGGAGGATAAAGAAAAGTATGTTTATGATTTCTTTAAGCGTGAGGGTATTCAAATGGAGAAAGATAAAATTTGTAAAAACGGGGGACTTAGATCAGTAGCCAAATTAATGTTAAATTCATTCTGGGGCAAGTTTGGTCAAAGAGAAAACATGACAAAAACTTCAATCGTCAGAGACTCTAAAGAATTATTCAAGTTGGTAACTCAACCAGAAGTAAATGTAAAGTATGCTGAAGTAATAAACCAAGAAGTTTTGCTAGTTAATTGGCAGAATGTTGATGAAGCTAGTGAGGCTCTAAAAACTGTAAATGTTGTAATTGCAGCCTACACTACAGCTCACGCGAGACTTAAACTTTATGAACATCTAGATTCTCTTGGAGGGCAGGTCTTGTATTATGATACAGATTCGTGTATTTATTTATACCGTAATGGGTTGTATAAGGTTCCTACGGGAGATTACCTCGGGGAAATGACAGATGAATTGGCAGATGAGTACGGCCCGGGCTCTTATATTGTAGAGTTTGTTTCTGGGGGACCAAAGACCTACGCTTACCTTGTCTGGTCAACCAAAAAACAAAAGTTAGAATCAGTTTGTAAAATCAAGGGTCTAACATTAAACATGAAAACCTCCGAAACGCTAAACTTTGAAGCTCTAAAAAAGATGGTACTAAATGAAGCTGCTGAAATACTAGAAATTGAAGAGAATAGAATCAGGAGAACAAAGACACGAGAAGTCGTTACAGTAAGTGAAATTAAAAAGTTTAGAATTACAGGACCCAAGAGAAAATTTAATGATGATCACGACACGTTGCCTTTCGGGTTTAAAAAACAAAAACTAATGGAACCATCACACGGGTACTAAGCGTATATACCTCTAAACATCAGCTCTGTTACCTCATTCCGTTGTGAGACACGGTACTGAACGGTTGTGTTTGTGCTGTTACACTCAGTTGTATATTGTTTTGTTATTTTCTTGTAGAATGTCTGCTGAACATAATACATCCGCTAACCAACAGGTTTTTCTTCAGCTTATACACAAAAAGAGGTTAAATGAAAATGTAAAATTTAATATTACACGCTCAGAGTTTAAGTTCTTACTTACAGGTTCAATAAATGCACGGGAATGGCCTTTGGTGTTTTCTGAGTATATAGTAGATAAAATAACGGAGAACTCCTCATCAAACACCTACATCGGAGTATCAATAAAGCACACAGGTGCATCAGGAGACATACCTTACATGCCATTAGCTAATCTAACACCGACAGTTTTTGATGATCACTTTGAAGAAATGTTTTGTAACGTTGAGAAACTATCTGGGGTTTTAAATCTTGAAGTATCACTTGTCTATATTCCTAGTTGCTACCGTCGGTAAAGACGACACTTTTCCCTACGGAGCAGTGTTACTTTTGTACATACTTCTTGTGACTAGTACAGTTACATCATTCTACTCTGAGTCACGGTACTGATCAGACGTGCTTCTGCGCTGTTTTTGTCTGTAAAAGCGTAATTGTGACATGGCTGCTAAATACTATACATTTAATAACAAACCGGTATTGGTTCTGTTTGATAATGAAGGAAAGCCATGGTTTAAAGCTAAAGATGTAGCGTCTGCTCTTAAGCATGTTAATTGCTGTAGTGCAATTCAGAAACATGTAGATGGCAAAGATAAATTAAGTGTTGGAAGTTTTTCTGAGGCCCAAAAACAGGGTGTTGGACCGATTGAGAAAACAACTGTTTTCATAAACGAAGCCGGATTATGTTCTTTAATGTTAAAGTCGACTACTCCCGAAGCAAGACTGTTAGTAAGAAGTCTGTTGCCGGAGAAGTTTTACCTTACCTACACAAATATGAAAGATGAAATTTCACTTTAAATGTTAGTTTTAAAATCACAAGTTCCCACTGTATGAGTGTATGTGAGTGAATGAAGGTCCCTGGCGTGGGTGACGAAAAACCCCGTAAACCTGAATGAGAAGACTTAGTAGATTGAGGAGTCTGGCTAACACCCAGACTGCTCTTTTGAACGGGTATGTGTGAATGTGTGATGAAGGATCTAGTAGATTGAGGCGTCTGGCTAACACCCAGACTACTCCTTCGAACGAGCCGGTGTGAATGTGTGATGAAGGCTCTAGTAGATTGAGGCGCCTGGCCAACACCCAGGCTACTCCTTTGAACGAGCCGGTGTGAATGAAGGATTTTGTACATTGAGAAGCCTTGCTAACGCACAGGCTACTCCTTGGAACAATCCGGTGGGACTTGTAAAAAAAAAAGTAAATAAATATAAAGCAAATAAAAAAAAAACTCTATCCTTTCGTTTGCTAAAAGGGAGAGGACTTTTATTTTGTACTGGGCGTCAACCAGGTAATCTGGATTGGCTCACGCACGAAATAAAGGTTGAACCTGGGTGCTCATGCACGAATGGTCTCAAACCCCATTCAAGCAAACATACACTTGCCGAGGGTTTATCACAGAATACCCGGAGATCTAGACGGTAGCTGTGGAGTCTCAATGGATCGAGGTTGGAACACTGACCGCAGGAGAACATATGACTTGGAAACATTCGACCGGAGATAGATAGATATTTGTCCTCGGTGGACAGTTTTCAGCGGACTTGGAGGTATTTTATAGCTTAAGGTTTCTATTAAAGAAAAAATTACCCCGGTAAACAGTTTTAGCGGACTCGGTATTATTTGACCGTGAAATTTAAAATGTTTGGGCAAAGTTAAATGTAGCCCCGGTAAACAGTTTTAGCGGACTCGGTATTATTTGGCCGAGAAATTTAAAAGGTTTGGGCAAAGTTAAATGCAGCCCCGGTAGAGTATTTTCAGTAAATTGTGACGATACGTTAGATTGTCAGAGTACCTCACAATCCCCGGCAGACAGTTTTAACGAAGCTGAACATATTCAACCGAGAAATTACACAATCAACCTGCATAACTACCCGGACTCAGACAAAAATAACCAACTCAGAGCGAAATACTATATAATTTCTGTCCTTCTAAAGAATGCATTATATGTTTGTTGTATTTTAATATGTCCCCATGGTGTATCATTTGTGGTCAACTCCACGATGTTGGTGTTGGTTACAATATTTGACTAGTGAATGCAGTAAAATGATATATTGATTATGCTTGCTGGTATATCGTAACAGAGTTTTTAAAGCAACTAACTACAACAAAAAGACAACTCTGTATTTGTTTTAACTTTACAAAATACCATACCAGCACCTTTCTCTTCTGCATTAGTTTTAATTCATAAACACTGGACTTGGCGTGTAGCCAGGTCTAACACTTAGAATCATGATAATTGAGTTGGGACCCAAGATGGGTCCCAGCTACTAACTACTTCAACTATAATGTTATCAAAGGGAGGCGTCTCGCCTCTCTTGGGTGTCGGTATAGCTTTTTCTTTTTCTGCTAGTGTTTACAAGTCTTTTCTAGCTACTGTAACAGAGGTTTCTAAACAGTTAAATGCAAATAATGCTTCCAAAAGTAATAGAAATTGAACAAACCTGCTAAAATAAGCATAAAGTTCAAAATTTGCCTCAACATCTTATTTACAGACCCTAACCATACTAAACAGCTAAAAAAAAACTCCAAGTGTTGTTCTTTCAAACAGAAACCTGACATTTTAATTCAGAACATTATTATACACCACTTGACATTCTAATGTAGAATTGCAATATTTGATTAGTAAACTCAGTAAAACTATGTATTTATTCTGTTTGCTGGAATATTGTAACAGTGTTTTCAAGCAACTAACTACAACAAAAACACACATATGAACTCTAAAGTGTTTAATCTCTGTATTTGTTTAACTTTAAAAAAACCATACCACCACCAGCCTATTAAATTAATTTAAATTCAAAACACACTACGTGGGTGGCGCGTGTGGGCTCGGCGTGTAGCTGAATCCAACACTTAGAATCTTTATTTGGTGTAATTTTATGAGTGTTTCGCAGCCCTTGAAGCTAGAGTATAGCTTTTCTGTTAGTGTTTACAAGTATCTTCTTGTTACTGTAACAGAGATTTCTAAACAGTTCAATGTATACTACAAATTAGTCCTACTATCATAAATTCCAAATATGCCTTAATGTATTAATTTACAGTAAAAGGTGACAAGAGTTGTTCGTTCATACAGTTGAACACAAAGCAAAAACTTGACATTTTAATTCAGAACCTACACAATAGCAAATTTTATCTACTCATGATGTTAAAACCTCAGTTACAATGTTCAAATGATCTAATAAAAGGCAAAAACATGCCCTGAAATAAAAAACTAAAGATCAGATTGAGCTTGATGAACCCAACTGCTATAATACTAAACTGCAACAACACCTAAACAACGGCTAAAAATCAGTCAAAGTATCATTTATTTTGTGTGACTTGTGTTTTCGCTAGTTTGTCACTTACACGAGATTTCTTGTATGTGAGTTAGTTTCAATCACAAGTATTTGAAAACTGTAACCAAACTAAAGAGACTGCTCAATTCTTAGGTTAACAAGGCAATCCGTACCTATGTTAGAGAAAAACACCGCAAAACAACACCGGAAGTACGAGGGGGCGAAACGCCCCCCCCTAACCCATAATGAGAAACATAAAATCTTTCTTAACGAGCCCGGTCTTTATTCGCTAATTTTAACACAGAGCTAGTTTTCTTGTGAGTGTTTGTTTAAAATGTGCAAGCATGACATTGGTATGATTTAAGAGTATCTGAGGTCTTGGATGATGTAATGGAAACAGAACCTGAAGTACTAGGCGAACCCCACTTCCCCACCCCGCCCCAAGGGAGTCCTGATTCGGGACTCCCTTTGAACTATCAATCTCATACAGTTTACATCAATGAGCCAGGTATTTATTCACTTAATTTAACATTAAAAACAGAAGTTAAAACTTACAGTTCCCAATGCTCGCATGCTAGCCTCTACAGACTTAGGACTTATACCCAGTTAATGATCCAATAAAAATACAGAGCCTGACGAACCCAACTGATATAATACTAAACTAAAAAGTCAACATTTTTGAACAATAATTACCTTGATTGTAGCAGCTACAACTCTGTAAAAATAGCCAGAGAGTCAATTTAGCGAAGTTCCAGTACTTTCAACACCTTCATTGGCTTATACTCTCGTTGAAGAATCAGTCAAAGTATCATTTATTTTGTATTGGTTTGTAACCAGTTTTCTTGTATGTTTAATATTTTTCAATCACAAGTATTTGACAGTGATATTAATAGTAAAGGTGTAGATGAGGAAGATAGGTGTAAGGCTGTAAATATACTCTCTGAAGGGGGGTGCCTCGAGGCACCCCCCTTTAACTTCCAATCAAACACAGTTTACATCAATGAATCTGGATTATACTCTTTTAATTTAACATAAAAAATATATGCTAAAACTTGTAAATATTCTGGAAAGCTAGTAAAACAGAACTACTCCTCTCTAGTTTTCTTGTATGTGAGTGTTTTTTAAATATGTTCAAGCATGGCATTGGCATGATTTAAGAGTATCTGAGGTCTTGGACTATGTAGAGAAAACAATACCAGGAGGACGGTGGAGCGAAACTCTCCCACCTATTTTATAATGGAAAACATAAAGGTTTTATTAATAAACCAAATCTTTACTCACTTAATTCAACATAACAAATAGGAGCAAACACTCTGGAGACTAACAAATAAGTAGCTCAGAAGCCAAAACTTTCAAACACCCTGAAAACCTAGTAAGACAGAGCCTGTAATCTGTCCAGTTTTGTAATGTTTCTTCTTTACAGAGTTAGCGTGGGTTAATAAGTACCAAACTGCATTTCAATTGCCCCAAAAACTCTCAAGATATTTAATTTTAAAGTATAGCTCCTTCAATTATTGTGATACTTACCCGCCGTACAGAGTTTAAGTATTTTTTAAATCGTGGACGATGTCAACAAGTACCTATATCCCAAGTTTCAATTATATAGGCACAGCAGTTTTTAAGATATTGATTTTTAAAATATAGCTCCTTCAATTGTTTTGATACTACATGCAGTACAGAGTTTAGGTTTTTTAAAGATGTAGCGGAGGTAAACAGGTACCTGTATGCCAAGTTTCATTGAAATCGGCCGAGCCGTTCTCAAGATATATAATTTTGAAAATTTGCCCCTTCATTTTTCGAGATGCAACCCGCAACATTTTAGTTAAGATTTTTCATATAGGTAGCTACCCCTCTGAAGTGCCTACACTACGTAGTAGGCAGTTTTCTGGGGTCAAAATGACCCTAGGACCCACCGTTTTTGAGATATAAGCAATTTTAAGATAATCAGACTCAAAAAAGAGAAGAAGAAGAAGGAAAAAGAGAGAAGCAGTGGCACGGAGTGGTGAAGGTGAGAGGGGAAGGTGAGGGGAGTAACATAACATGCAGAATAATACACAAGAGAGAGATAAAGAAGAAAATCAGAACACACAAGAGAGAAGAAGAAGAAATAAAACAGTGGATGGGTGAGGGGAAGAGGGGAGGGGAAGGTGAGAGGTGAGAAGAAGAACACACAAGTGGTAACAGATGTGAGCAGTAGGAGTGGCAGGAGGTGGGTGCTAACATGGGAATAATTTTTTTGATGTAAATGTAAGTGTCCATGTAATGTAAGTGTCCATGGCCTTTTCGGGAAGTGTTGGGTTGGCAACACTGACCCTTTGTCTATGATCTTAAATTTTGTCGGGAAGTGTTGTGTTGGCAACACTGACCCTTTGCCCATGATATACAAGGGCTTAGTCACGTTAGCGTGACATAATTTAAGTTGTGGTTGGCCATGGGAATTTTTTTTCTCTTAAGTTGGTACCACTGGTAATTTTTTGAGGTCATGGCCACCTTTTTTTGGTCACGTGGTTGACCCTCTGAGTGAAGCCACCACATCAGCTGTTCCCCATATAACTACATGTTAGCGCCGAAACACTGGGACTCCTACTGCTCACATCTGTTACCACTTGTGTGTTCTTCTTCTCACCTCTCACCTTCCCCTCCCCTCTTCCCCTCACCCATCCACTGTTTTATTTCTTCTTCTTCTCTCTTGTGTGTTCTGATTTTCTTCTTTATCTCTCTCTTGTGTATTATTCTGCATGTTATGTTACTCCCCTCACCTTCCCCTCTCACCTTCACCACTCCGTGCCACTGCTTCTCTCTTTTTCCTTCTTCTTCTTCTCTTTTTTGAGTCTGATTATCTTAAAATTGCTTATATCTCAAAAACGGTGGGTCCTAGGGTCATTTTGACCCCAGAAAACTGCCTACTACGTAGTGTAGGCACTTCAGAGGGGTAGCTACCTATATGAAAAATCTTAACTAAAATGTTGCGGGTTGCATCTCGAAAAATGAAGGGGCAAATTTTCAAAATTATATATCTTGAGAACGGCTCGGCCGATTTCAATGAAACTTGGCATACAGGTACCTGTTTACCTCCGCTACATCTTTAAAAAACCTAAACTCTGTACTGCATGTAGTATCAAAACAATTGAAGGAGCTATATTTTAAAAATCAATATCTTAAAAACTGCTGTGCCTATATAATTGAAACTTGGGATATAGGTACTTGTTGACATCGTCCACGATTTAAAAAATACTTAAACTCTGTACGGCGGGTAAGTATCACAATAATTGAAGGAGCTATACTTTAAAATTAAATATCTTGAGAGTTTTTGGGGCAATTGAAATGCAGTTTGGTACTTATTAACCCACGCTAACTCTGTAAAGAAGAAACATTACAAAACTGGACAGATTACAGGCTCTGTCTTACTAGGTTTTCAGGGTGTTTGAAAGTTTTGGCTTCTGAGCTACTTATTTGTTAGTCTCCAGAGTGTTTGCTCCTATTTGTTATGTTGAATTAAGTGAGTAAAGATTTGGTTTATTAATAAAACCTTTATGTTTTCCATTATAAAATAGGTGGGAGAGTTTCGCTCCACCGTCCTCCTGGTATTGTTTTCTCTACATAGTCCAAGACCTCAGATACTCTTAAATCATGCCAATGCCATGCTTGAACATATTTAAAAAACACTCACATACAAGAAAACTAGAGAGGAGTAGTTCTGTTTTACTAGCTTTCCAGAATATTTACAAGTTTTAGCATATATTTTTTATGTTAAATTAAAAGAGTATAATCCAGATTCATTGATGTAAACTGTGTTTGATTGGAAGTTAAAGGGGGGTGCCTCGAGGCACCCCCCTTCAGAGAGTATATTTACAGCCTTACACCTATCTTCCTCATCTACACCTTTACTATTAATATCACTGTCAAATACTTGTGATTGAAAAATATTAAACATACAAGAAAACTGGTTACAAACCAATACAAAATAAATGATACTTTGACTGATTCTTCAACGAGAGTATAAGCCAATGAAGGTGTTGAAAGTACTGGAACTTCGCTAAATTGACTCTCTGGCTATTTTTACAGAGTTGTAGCTGCTACAATCAAGGTAATTATTGTTCAAAAATGTTGACTTTTTAGTTTAGTATTATATCAGTTGGGTTCGTCAGGCTCTGTATTTTTATTGGATCATTAACTGGGTATAAGTCCTAAGTCTGTAGAGGCTAGCATGCGAGCATTGGGAACTGTAAGTTTTAACTTCTGTTTTTAATGTTAAATTAAGTGAATAAATACCTGGCTCATTGATGTAAACTGTATGAGATTGATAGTTCAAAGGGAGTCCCGAATCAGGACTCCCTTGGGGCGGGGTGGGGAAGTGGGGTTCGCCTAGTACTTCAGGTTCTGTTTCCATTACATCATCCAAGACCTCAGATACTCTTAAATCATACCAATGTCATGCTTGCACATTTTAAACAAACACTCACAAGAAAACTAGCTCTGTGTTAAAATTAGCGAATAAAGACCGGGCTCGTTAAGAAAGATTTTATGTTTCTCATTATGGGTTAGGGGGGGGCGTTTCGCCCCCTCGTACTTCCGGTGTTGTTTTGCGGTGTTTTTCTCTAACATAGGTACGGATTGCCTTGTTAACCTAAGAATTGAGCAGTCTCTTTAGTTTGGTTACAGTTTTCAAATACTTGTGATTGAAACTAACTCACATACAAGAAATCTCGTGTAAGTGACAAACTAGCGAAAACACAAGTCACACAAAATAAATGATACTTTGACTGATTTTTAGCCGTTGTTTAGGTGTTGTTGCAGTTTAGTATTATAGCAGTTGGGTTCATCAAGCTCAATCTGATCTTTAGTTTTTTATTTCAGGGCATGTTTTTGCCTTTTATTAGATCATTTGAACATTGTAACTGAGGTTTTAACATCATGAGTAGATAAAATTTGCTATTGTGTAGGTTCTGAATTAAAATGTCAAGTTTTTGCTTTGTGTTCAACTGTATGAACGAACAACTCTTGTCACCTTTTACTGTAAATTAATACATTAAGGCATATTTGGAATTTATGATAGTAGGACTAATTTGTAGTATACATTGAACTGTTTAGAAATCTCTGTTACAGTAACAAGAAGATACTTGTAAACACTAACAGAAAAGCTATACTCTAGCTTCAAGGGCTGCGAAACACTCATAAAATTACACCAAATAAAGATTCTAAGTGTTGGATTCAGCTACACGCCGAGCCCACACGCGCCACCCACGTAGTGTGTTTTGAATTTAAATTAATTTAATAGGCTGGTGGTGGTATGGTTTTTTTAAAGTTAAACAAATACAGAGATTAAACACTTTAGAGTTCATATGTGTGTTTTTGTTGTAGTTAGTTGCTTGAAAACACTGTTACAATATTCCAGCAAACAGAATAAATACATAGTTTTACTGAGTTTACTAATCAAATATTGCAATTCTACATTAGAATGTCAAGTGGTGTATAATAATGTTCTGAATTAAAATGTCAGGTTTCTGTTTGAAAGAACAACACTTGGAGTTTTTTTTTAGCTGTTTAGTATGGTTAGGGTCTGTAAATAAGATGTTGAGGCAAATTTTGAACTTTATGCTTATTTTAGCAGGTTTGTTCAATTTCTATTACTTTTGGAAGCATTATTTGCATTTAACTGTTTAGAAACCTCTGTTACAGTAGCTAGAAAAGACTTGTAAACACTAGCAGAAAAAGAAAAAGCTATACCGACACCCAAGAGAGGCGAGACGCCTCCCTTTGATAACATTATAGTTGAAGTAGTTAGTAGCTGGGACCCATCTTGGGTCCCAACTCAATTATCATGATTCTAAGTGTTAGACCTGGCTACACGCCAAGTCCAGTGTTTATGAATTAAAACTAATGCAGAAGAGAAAGGTGCTGGTATGGTATTTTGTAAAGTTAAAACAAATACAGAGTTGTCTTTTTGTTGTAGTTAGTTGCTTTAAAAACTCTGTTACGATATACCAGCAAGCATAATCAATATATCATTTTACTGCATTCACTAGTCAAATATTGTAACCAACACCAACATCGTGGAGTTGACCACAAATGATACACCATGGGGACATATTAAAATACAACAAACATATAATGCATTCTTTAGAAGGACAGAAATTATATAGTATTTCGCTCTGAGTTGGTTATTTTTGTCTGAGTCCGGGTAGTTATGCAGGTTGATTGTGTAATTTCTCGGTTGAATATGTTCAGCTTCGTTAAAACTGTCTGCCGGGGATTGTGAGGTACTCTGACAATCTAACGTATCGTCACAATTTACTGAAAATACTCTACCGGGGCTGCATTTAACTTTGCCCAAACCTTTTAAATTTCTCGGCCAAATAATACCGAGTCCGCTAAAACTGTTTACCGGGGCTACATTTAACTTTGCCCAAACATTTTAAATTTCACGGTCAAATAATACCGAGTCCGCTAAAACTGTTTACCGGGGTAATTTTTTCTTTAATAGAAACCTTAAGCTATAAAATACCTCCAAGTCCGCTGAAAACTGTCCACCGAGGACAAATATCTATCTATCTCCGGTCGAATGTTTCCAAGTCATATGTTCTCCTGCGGTCAGTGTTCCAACCTCGATCCATTGAGACTCCACAGCTACCGTCTAGATCTCCGGGTATTCTGTGATAAACCCTCGGCAAGTGTATGTTTGCTTGAATGGGGTTTGAGACCATTCGTGCATGAGCACCCAGGTTCAACCTTTATTTCGTGCGTGAGCCAATCCAGATTACCTGGTTGACGCCCAGTACAAAATAAAAGTCCTCTCCCTTTTAGCAAACGAAAGGATAGAGTTTTTTTTTTATTTGCTTTATATTTATTTACTTTTTTTTTTACAAGTCCCACCGGATTGTTCCAAGGAGTAGCCTGTGCGTTAGCAAGGCTTCTCAATGTACAAAATCCTTCATTCACACCGGCTCGTTCAAAGGAGTAGCCTGGGTGTTGGCCAGGCGCCTCAATCTACTAGAGCCTTCATCACACATTCACACCGGCTCGTTCGAAGGAGTAGTCTGGGTGTTAGCCAGACGCCTCAATCTACTAGATCCTTCATCACACATTCACACATACCCGTTCAAAAGAGCAGTCTGGGTGTTAGCCAGACTCCTCAATCTACTAAGTCTTCTCATTCAGGTTTACGGGGTTTTTCGTCACCCACGCCAGGGACCTTCATTCACTCACATACACTCATACAGTGGGAACTTGTGATTTTAAAACTAACATTTAAAGTGAAATTTCATCTTTCATATTTGTGTAGGTAAGGTAAAACTTCTCCGGCAACAGACTTCTTACTAACAGTCTTGCTTCGGGAGTAGTCGACTTTAACATTAAAGAACATAATCCGGCTTCGTTTATGAAAACAGTTGTTTTCTCAATCGGTCCAACACCCTGTTTTTGGGCCTCAGAAAAACTTCCAACACTTAATTTATCTTTGCCATCTACATGTTTCTGAATTGCACTACAGCAATTAACATGCTTAAGAGCAGACGCTACATCTTTAGCTTTAAACCATGGCTTTCCTTCATTATCAAACAGAACCAATACCGGTTTGTTATTAAATGTATAGTATTTAGCAGCCATGTCACAATTACGCTTTTACAGACAAAAACAGCGCAGAAGCACGTCTGATCAGTACCGTGACTCAGAGTAGAATGATGTAACTGTACTAGTCACAAGAAGTATGTACAAAAGTAACACTGCTCCGTAGGGAAAAGTGTCGTCTTTACCGACGGTAGCAACTAGGAATATAGACAAGTGATACTTCAAGATTTAAAACCCCAGATAGTTTCTCAACGTTACAAAACATTTCTTCAAAGTGATCATCAAAAACTGTCGGTGTTAGATTAGCTAATGGCATGTAAGGTATGTCTCCTGATGCACCTGTGTGCTTTATTGATACTCCGATGTAGGTGTTTGATGAGGAGTTCTCCGTTATTTTATCTACTATATACTCAGAAAACACCAAAGGCCATTCCCGTGCATTTATTGAACCTGTAAGTAAGAACTTAAACTCTGAGCGTGTAATATTAAATTTTACATTTTCATTTAACCTCTTTTTGTGTATAAGCTGAAGAAAAACCTGTTGGTTAGCGGATGTATTATGTTCAGCAGACATTCTACAAGAAAATAACAAAACAATATACAACTGAGTGTAACAGCACAAACACAACCGTTCAGTACCGTGTCTCACAACGGAATGAGGTAACAGAGCTGATGTTTAGAGGTATATACGCTTAGTACCCGTGTGATGGTTCCATTAGTTTTTGTTTTTTAAACCCGAAAGGCAACGTGTCGTGATCATCATTAAATTTTCTCTTGGGTCCTGTAATTCTAAACTTTTTAATTTCACTTACTGTAACGACTTCTCGTGTCTTTGTTCTCCTGATTCTATTCTCTTCAATTTCTAGTATTTCAGCAGCTTCATTTAGTACCATCTTTTTTAGAGCTTCAAAGTTTAGCGTTTCGGAGGTTTTCATGTTTAATGTTAGACCCTTGATTTTACAAACTGATTCTAACTTTTGTTTTTTGGTTGACCAGACAAGGTAAGCGTAGGTCTTTGGTCCCCCAGAAACAAACTCTACAATATAAGAGCCCGGGCCGTACTCATCTGCCAATTCATCTGTCATTTCCCCGAGGTAATCTCCCGTAGGAACCTTATACAACCCATTACGGTATAAATAAATACACGAATCTGTATCATAATACAAGACCTGCCCTCCAAGAGAATCTAGATGTTCATAAAGTTTAAGTCTCGCGTGAGCTGTAGTGTAGGCTGCAATTACAACATTTACAGTTTTTAGAGCCTCACTAGCTTCATCAACATTCTGCCAATTAACTAGCAAAACTTCTTGGTTTATTACTTCAGCATACTTTACATTTACTTCTGGTTGAGTTACCAACTTGAATAATTCTTTAGAGTCTCTGACGATTGAAGTTTTTGTCATGTTTTCTCTTTGACCAAACTTGCCCCAGAATGAATTTAACATTAATTTGGCTACTGATCTAAGTCCCCCGTTTTTACAAATTTTATCTTTCTCCATTTGAATACCCTCACGCTTAAAGAAATCATAAACATACTTTTCTTTATCCTCCTCTGTCATACACCAAGCGGGATAGCCTGAGGCTTCCTGCTTTACTTTCAAGAATTTATTAATGAAATCTGTAAACAAACCTCCATTTTCATAAGTGGCTACCTCGTACTCCCACAACTCATAAATGTCCAAAATCACATAGCCCTTTTCTACAGCTTTCCTAATTTCATCCATAGTCCAAGTCCCAACTAACGCTCTTTCCTCACTCTCATGAAAACATTCCCCTTGGTTTAAAGTCTCCCCGCAAGTTCTACACAACACAAACATTAATTTATTATTCATTTTAGCGGGGAGTACGGGGTGATACAAGTTGTAAGGAGGTAGAATCTTACATTTCAACAATCCCTCTACTTCAAGACCTCTCTCTCGACACTCATTTCCAACGTAAATGATAGGGTGTCCAACGGGATACTTACAATATTTATTTACAAACGGATAAAGGGAGCAAACATCAACATACTGTATCGTTTCTCCCTCTTCACATTTATGATATGTTTTAGTATTGCCTGTCCTGCCTCCAAAAAAGGAATCTCTAGGATTGAGTGGAAGTGTGTTTATAATGGACAGTTGGTTCAGGTGATTTAGTTTTTTGTCTTTCTTCAATTTATTAAATTTACATTCCCACATCTCTACAACTTCATAGCTATTAAATTTGGCCATTTTGGACTTGGTTCTCTCGTAACGGAGATGCAAACTGTCTGAAGGATCCTCCGGCAGAGGTTCTTCTCTGCTGTATTGATAACATTTTGGACAACCGTGCCAGTAACACCCGTGAAACTCGTAAATTCTCTCACCGTCAAACCCATCAACTTTCATTCCATTAATTTTAACTTCTTTACCCCGGCCCGCATGTTGAATCCTTAATCCACGTTTCTCCTCTTCCCATGTTAACCATTGTAAAGCAACGGCTGACTGATTGTCAGTCAGTCTGTACCCGTTTTTGGGAATCAAACCTATTGTGTTTGGTTTTAGAAAGTTACGCCGAAAAGCTAAGTTACATGCACTAGCGATTGTTATAGCTTCGAGAAAAGGGTCTACGTTACATTGTTCAAGAAGCAGGGCTCTAAATTTTATACACGCTTGAGCTAAAATCTCCACGTCTGAGATACAATACTCCAAGATTTCCTTTTTGAAATCAAACACGTAATCTTCAGCGACTCGTTCGTCGTACCAAATCTCGAAGGCTTCGTGTGGTTTCTCAAACATTGATTCCGGGCAGTAATACTTTTTGTCGGGTATCGGACCTACATAATTTTGGTTCGCCAGAGTGTTGAATAGGTGGGGAAAGTAGCCCTTCTTTTTCTCGGGAGGCAGATCAAAAGCTTTAGGGAGTGCAGCGAGGGACATGGGAAAATAACTAAGTGAGTCAACAAACCTTACGTTGGCTACTTCAATCAAAATTGCTTTAGTTCCCCGAGGAGTTATTTTTGGTGTAAATTTAGTTTCTTCCATAATATACTGTAGTATGAATTGAAAATCAAAACCTTGCCCGTTGTGGGCAATTACACAAACATCTTTAAATTTTTTTCGAATTCCCATTACATAGTCCATAAACTGTTTTACTGGTTCTTTTTCAAATACTCTTTGCCTCTCAGAACAAGTTTCACACTCACCCCCATTAATGCATTTAAAGCAGTACTGTTGTGATACGCACAAGTTAACTTTATGAACTTTTTTATCAGGATCTGAGGGGAGTGACTCATCCTGCCTTGTTTCCAAGTCAAAGAAAATAAACAAAAAATCACGGTCTTTCGGAATTCTCCTATCTACCTTCATGAAACACTGATGTGCGGGGTCTTTGAACGCATCACAGGGTTTACAGTAAACTTCTCCGCATACATGAGCTGTCTTACGTCTTTTTGGATAAATCATTTTCTTACAGTCATGGCAGAGTTTTACAGTTTTACAAATTTGCCCTTGATGGGCTACTAAACACCGCTCATTTTTGAAGAAACGGTTGCAAAAACGGCATGTGATGCCACCGTGTTCTAGTTTACAGGGCGGGGAGATGGTATGGCATGAGGTGCATCTGTTAGAGCATCGATGCTCATGTCTGTTGCTATAGGGAATATGACAGGCTTCACAAAAGAAATTACAAACAAATGCGGCAGTTAAGTTTCTAATTACATTATAATGACCGTTGTGAAAGAGCAAGTTAATTTTTAACTTAGCGTCCTCATTACCTCCCTCAAAGTAAACATCACGGCCTTTTTTGTCGTAGTTGTAGACGGTAATTTTGTATTTTTTAAGATGGGACTGGAATTTTTCAAGCTCAGGGATTCCTGCGCCCTCCTCCGGCATTTCTACACGGGCTTTTGCTATGAGTTTATTAGCTCTGAAAGTTTGTCTTTTGCCCATGTCCTGGCGAATAGCTTTATACTGAGGATCATTTTTTGCAAGTGCTTTGCCTACTACCAACGCTCTAGCCAAACATAAATTGTCTTTATTATTAATTACTACAATACCCTTCCTAGCTTTAGATTCTTCATCAAAGGTGTTGTACATCTCTGGACGTACTCTCCCTTTACCTGCGGGGACGTTAATCCTTGTAACGTCAATTCTAAAAGTGTCGCTAGAGGTTAAAGATTCAGAGTTACTTTGAATTATACCCCCAAAAATATCCCAGAGAACATCACCACTAACTTCAGAGACAGGTCTCAAAGATACGTACCCCGGCTCAGCACTTTTTAAACTTATAGATTGTAATTTAAACCCGAGATAGTCGGTGGGTACAGCGTTGGCTTTGGATGTCTCTACAATTTGATTAAAACCTTTACGAATCCAATCAAACTCAGAGATACCTCTTGGCGGTTTAGTAAATTTGAAAACAGTATTAGTCCCGTACAATCTGAAGTGTCTAACATAGGTTTCGTCTTTACTAATTAAATTTACCGGGTTTTGAGGGTCCTTTTTAGAAACGTCCATCATTCAACAGAGAATTAAATACTGAAAACAAGCTAAACTGTGCTAACGCTTAAAAGAGCAAGTACCCCGAACAGAGTCAAACTCACACGGATAGCACAGAATCAACAAGACAATAATAATAATTTGTGCAAGAGAACAATTACGCAGAAGCAGCATAAAACACGTCTGATCAGTGTGACGACTGAAGCAGAATGAGGTAGTAGAGTCTATGTTTAGAGGTATATAGTATGTAGGAGAGCACTGTACATATGTATAACTACACATGTCAAAAAAACACTAACACCCAAACTACACAGGTCAAAGCAGAGCTACAAGTTATGATGAAAGTAATAGAGGTAGCAAACAATACTCTAACTGAGAACTGTTCTAACCAAAACTGTATTAAAGAACAAGACTAGAGAGTGAGATTAATGGTGTAAGGATATGTTAGCCTGGTAAAACAATTAAATACAACACTACTCTAGCCATGTCATTAAGCACGCGAGATTACTACAATACATGAGAATTAAAACTACTACAATACAAGAAAACTAAAATCATTATAATCAAATGTAATAATTATATTTGCCAAGTGCAAAATCAACGAACGGAGTATCGCATGGACCTCTGACCAGTGCAAATGCAAGGGATAGAGTGAAGTTAACGCTTGAGAATAAAGAGCGCTAAAAGTATCGACCAATCAGGGCATAGAACGCTAATTACAACCAATAGAAAGCATTTTTATTATAACCAATTACAGAGCAGTATTTTAACAGGTTACAGCTAGTTTGCTGACAGAGACTTGTTGCGAATCTTGTGGTTAGATACGCAGAAGGAAGTGAGATTAGATACACAGAAGGGAGTGAAGGTTAGATGTATGGAAGGGCACGAGGGTCAAATATGTAGAAGTAAACGTAGGTCAAATAATTACCATAGAAGGCTAGATGGTTTACAACAGAAGGACACGAGGGATAAATAATTACCACAGAAGGCTAGATGATTAACAACAGAAGGACACGAGGGTTAAATAATTACCACAGAAGGCTAGATGGTTTACAACAGAAGGACACGAGGGTTAAATAATTACCACAGAAGGCTAGATGGTTTACAACAGAAGGACACGAGGGTTAAATAATTAACCTTAAAGGGATGCAAGAAATAGATAGTTGCCACAGAGGGTAGCAGAAGAGCCAGAGAGGGTAGCAGAAGAGCTGCAGAGGGTAGTAATTACACCCCAATTCTATCCTCCATAAGAATACATGTTATTCCATTCCTCATAAGAGCCCATGTTATTCTATTCCCCCATAAGAGTCCATGTTAATCTATTCTCCATAAGACCCTATGTTACGGCCAAGGCGCGCGGCATTACTACTTCAGTATCTTGAATTATTATTCTTCGATTACTGGTTGCGGAGAAAATTTAAATTTTCATTTAGTGGTTAACGCAGTTCGTTGTCCAATGTTATTCTTATGGGGAATACAAAAATTACCATTTCTCTCTTATTTACTGATCGATTTCGTTAACAAATGTTATCCAGGTCAAGTTAGCATTTACCAACAGAGGATATTTGAAATATGTTGCCCCTTAACCCTGGGGGGGAGAGGGGGCATTTCCCCTTTTAAAACCACTGTATGTAGCGGTGGATTCTGTAGTGCCTCCAAAAATGAGATTTGGGCGGAAATTTTGGAAACAAATTTCTTAGAAGATTTTCTGAACATTCTAACGTACTTTATACTATATATATATAATAAATAACTAATAATTTATTCATTAAAATGGAATAAAAGGGAGAAAGCATGTGTCAGTTTCCTGATACCGTTTATTTTTGGAAGGGAACACGAGTCGACCCTTGAGAGATAACATTTGTGTCAGTCATCAGTGTTCTACATGAAAAGTTTTCGTTACAGCGATGCAGCAGGTGTGAACCCCTCAATAACCAAAATTTACAATTCCAGTGCAGATCACGTTTATGTGTCGCGCGGCAAGACCAGCCATTTACAATTCCAGTGCGGATCACGTTTATGTCGCGCGGCAAGACCAGCCCGTGATCTCATTTTATAAACCACAACTGCGAGTAGGACGCCTATGGAAGGATCTTCAAAGATAAAAGATGACTATAGTGAATAAGGATTCTATTCTGATGAAACCTAGTATGACCGCAATGCCTATTATTTAATATAATATAAACCTTTGTAAGTATAAATGACGTAAATGATTTGTTTATAATAAATTAAAAATTTGTGATACAGCTTTTAACTGATTTAACTTGCACAACTACTGATATAATCACTAATTACGCTTCAATGTAACCAATCACTGGCAAATGAAGAGCGAGTTTTGATATCTTAAAATATTTATTTGTGGTTTCATATTTGCTTAAATTGGAGAAATTTGTTTCAAACACATATAAATCACAAATACTATAAATGTACGATATATCAAGACTATACTCCATACTCTATACATGTTACTATACTCTCGTATATCAAGATATCTGCATGCTTTAGACACTACTTCTAGTACTTCTAGTATCTCCTTGTATATCAAACTAATCACAGCGTGTTTTTTTGTGTTTTTTGTATTTTTACATCACATAAGTTTCCATTACTCATAACAGGGAAACATAAAGGTATATAATTATTAATTTTGAAATATCGTTTATTTACCAATGATTAAAATTTAGGGCAGATATTCCTCATATAAAATTGCAAAGAAACAACTAAAAAAGGTAATAGTTAGAATAATATATATTCTAAAAGTGTTTATCATTTATTTTAAAATGTGTGTTTCGTTGTTTATACTGTGATGCAGAAGCATGCACTTTATTCTGGTGTTTACAAAAAATACAAAGATAAATCGCGCCCCTATTATATGAAAAGGATTTATAAACTTTGCGCTGAGTGTTTCTGTAAGTGTAACGTCTAAATTATCCACATTTAACATTTAATGCTTAATAGCAATAGCAAACAGTTTTAGTGGTTTCAGTCTAGATGTATACGGATTTTAAATATTGTGATTAAATCGGCAGGTAAAACAGATTCAAACGGTAGCTAAATTTTTCATATTTGGGCCTATTCAAAACAAGTCGTCGTACAACGTGATAAAATAGAGACATTTACACACTACATTTACACTAATCCAACAAATACAATGATAAACAACACACTTTACAAACATGTATTTTTTGCTTAAACATCTTCTGTGCTGTTTACTCCAATTTTCGTAATCATAGAAAACGTACACACTAAAATTATCTTAGGAGGCGGCACGCGCTTTATATGAATTCAATTTTAGTGTTTGGTACATTGTATTATGCATATGAACATGCGTAAGCGTGCAGAGACAACATGTCGAGCTACGGTATTGCATCGCTGCAGTGCCAGGTGGGTGTTTTAATATAACCAAACACTACAATACCGTGCCGAGACACGCACAAAGTGGGGAACGTACGTTGTTGTTACCTTACATAATTTGAGTTGTGTTATTACATAAAATACTTATATTCCATTTAATTTTGTTATATAGTAAAGGACCCACCTATAAATTTTAATTTTTAAATGAAAAACAATTTAAAGTTCATTTTAAACATATATAAATAAAAACTCAAGTACGTACCCTGGTAATATAATTTACATTGAATTATAGCACCATGTTTCGTCTTTAGGCTATTTTCAAGCTTAACCTAAAACTTAACCTAACACATTTACCACTATAAACACATCATACCTATGTAACAGACAAATAAGTTATCTCTACAAACATACCATTTTCTTCATTGTTATGCATTATGACAATAAATTATGGTAAATTTGCCATATTGTACAGATATGCTGTCGTTTGTATAGTGCAGTATAATTGTAAACATATTTAATGTGGGTTAATAGTGAGTGGTTACATTACCTAAATAAACATATTACCGTTATTTTTGTGCAGCAAGTTTCATTTCTACAGTTGAATAAAACAATTCAGGTAAACTTGAGTTGAAATAGCATATTAACTAGCCATAAATGATTCTTTTATAAACAACTATTAGAATGTACCCGTTCTTCGCACGGGTTAGAATGGCAAGTTAGCTTTAAACAGCTGTTCTTGCTTCTGCTCTTTAAGCTTTCAAATGGAAGTGTCCTCAGCTGTTCGCATTGCAGTTTCTGAATGTTTACTTTCTTCTGAAATGTAAACATTAAAATTTAGGACGTTCACGGGGTGTAGCCCGAGGGGATTTTAAGGAAGTGCATAGGCCTATGTGTTGCATGAGTTCAAGATCTACCTTTGTGTAAAGTTTCAGTCTAGTCGGTTCTGTAGTTTTTGCGTTTACCCGGAGCATCAGACAGACAGACAGTCAGGCAGAAACCACCTCATCTTTATAATATTATAGATTTTCCTTAATAATGTATTATTAGGCATCAGACCCAAATATAAGGCATATTTGTTTTTCACAGGACCGCATCCTCAAGTTATGAATTACAATATTCTATTTGAAATGCCTACAAAGTTACTATAATCCTTTAACACAACCCTTAGCAAGCAGGATGTTTAAACATTATATTTTAAATAAAGTTGATTTATATCTGCCCTTGCCTCTTTAATCCTTGCTCCCCCTTTCAAACTTATTACAAAATAACATGAAGGGTAAAGTTGGTAAACCCTGGTAATATGCCGTAATAAATGTCTTAGAAAACAAACCACAGGAGTATACAGTATATTTAATTCAATACTGACTAATACTAATTGACAAGAAATAAAATGCTAACCTTTCAGTACAGGAACTATCAAAACGATCGATTTCGTCTGAAATATGTATAATTAAAATGTATTATTACTAACAAGTGAAACAGAGCATAGTAAAATACTTGAACGATTATAGGAAAATAGTTGGGTTGGAGATCTTACAGCACCGGCATCTCTGCCCAAGCGGGAAGGACGTCCCAGAATCAAATAAATAGCGACACAGTTGACAATCTGACATCAGCATTTATTTTTACTATAATCGTTGCTGAAACATTTCATTAGTTAGCTAGTTAGCATTTGACCAAACATATGTTTCATGATAATCACAACGTTAGTAAATTTCAGTGTAAACTAATGACAATCTGTATTTTTACCACATTAAAAACTAAGACAGTTAATTTTTTACCACACTTTGTCTTTATGCGATTATCCATTTGCCCATCATAGCAAATACTCAATATATGTATATATATATATATATATATATATGTATATATATATGTATATATATATTATATTTGTTATTCAGAACTATTCTTTATTCATGCACAAAATGGGCTTAGGGCATTCATAAAGGGACAATTTTGGTATCGAAAGCTCAGTAATCTTACATTTTAAGTTTAATTTAACTAAATTTACCTTCAAAACTGTAAACAGGTATAGGTAAATAGGGATGTACTTCAGTTAACAGGTTAAGTACAGTACATTTTTATCTTTATGTATATCTATAAATACGAAAAACCGATCATTCCCCAGGCCAAACCTCTACACCTAAAACTACGAAACTTGGCACGAAAACTCTTTCCATAACGTAGGCAACTACTAAGAAAGGATTTTAAGGAATTACCATAGAGCTCCGCCCCACGGGGAGTCAAAGTTCCAATCCTGTGTAATGTTTATGGGGATTCACTTTAGTTTGAGCAGATGAGAATTCAAACAGTTCAATCATGTTTCATAGTAGTTCCACGGATTAACCACATAATGCAGCACACACGACTGTTGTATTCCCGTCCCGGGTGAAACCGGGTACGATACCAGCTAGTTCATACATATGTTTTAGAACTCTCGTTTCATCATTAGGGACTTACAAAAATTGTGATCTTTTATTAAAAAATAATACATGTCAAAATTTAAAACAAAATGTAATTCATGTTTAAATGTGCATCTGTGTATGTGCTGTGATATTAATATTTAATTTTAAATGTTACAAAGTATTTTTCTGAAATAGAAAAAGAAATTTTTTTAAGGCCCTGATTATGAATCGAAACAGATTTATAAGTAATCAACTTGTAATTTTAACTGTTGACTGAACGTCTCTATATTTACTATAAACCAATATTTCAATTGTCATTTTATAACAGCTCTGGAGGCAATCAACAATTAATAAATTACATTTCAAGAGCTTTGGTGAAATAAAAAAGAAACCAACAATGAAATACAATTTAAACTCAGTGTTTTATCTTTTGTAAAACATGACTGTAAGCAGGAGCCAGCACGGGTTTGAGACGGTTAGTTAACTCGGCATTGTGTCCTGCAAAGACTTTCTCTTGGGACCAATCGTTTTCAAAACACACTCTCTATCTCTGTCTCTCTCTCCCTCTCTCTCTCTGTCTGCCTGCCTGTCTCTATGTTTCTACAATTGTTTTTAACTTCAAGATTAAAAACCTATAACTTATGATTAACGATTTACTGACATAACCGTTTTGACTTCAGTGCTGTGTTGACATAGCAGAAAAGTGTTCGGTAAAAATGCAGTGTTCATAGCAAATCAAAAATGTTGAAATGATGAGGTTTATATTTATTTGATTTTTACTCTGTGGTTTGTAATATGATATATTTCGGTTAAACTTAAAGTTCGCCTTAGAGCACACAATTACGACATTATGAAAATATATATTAGTTTTATTCCTGCCTCGAACACTATCAAAACGTCATATGAATTCATAGTTAGTCTTATTCATAAAAGGATCCAAGTTATTTGTTTAAAAACATTTTTTCATAAGCGGTTTAGGAAAATAGGAATGGTTTTATAAATTCCCGTTTCCGTTCCACAAAACAGTCATGTAAATCTCTGTGTCACTGAGAAAGAATTTAACCCAGAACTACCCAAAAATAAAAAATAAAATAAAGGGAAGAATCGTAAATTTCTGTTATTTAAAAGAAATTTAATAAATTCTGTAATTTAGTAGCTGGTTACTAATTGAGTAGTGCCAACCGTAGTACAACTGCATTTGTGTATGTAATAGTTAATCCAATTGTTTTAACTACTATCAAGTAATTAACATGAATTTCAATATAAGAAAAACTATTTTAGTATAATGAATATTTTTATTTGTTTTACTACTAATCTTATTAATGTGTTGAATTTTGCTTTTTTGAAGTATATGTAGGCCCTAGCACTCATATAAGAGAGGGTTTTGAAGCCCAATTTATATAACTCTAAATTAAATGTAATCAATTTAAGTATATCTCTCCCTTTCTTTCTCAACATGTGACCGGTGTGCCATACTAAATATACAGATTAATGTATCTCTCTATTTATTTGCATATATAAGATTGATTTAACTCCATCCTTCACTTATTCCTTAAGCTTATAATCGACAATCTTCTTTAAAAAAAAATTTAATTAACTAAATATTTTTTAATTTCTAATAATTATATTTAATAATAATAATAATAATAAATATAATAATAATAATAATAATAATAATTCTTGAAAGAAAATTAAATTTTCTAAATATTTTTAAATTTGTAATAATTATATTTAATAATAATATAATAATAAATATAATAATAAAATAAATCAAATAATAAATAATAATTTAATAATTATATATGTATATAAATTTCATATCTAACTAAAAAACATATTTGTTCTTCGTCCTTTGTGAGCTGAACATATTTGGGGCATGGTAAAATGAGGAACTGGGATTCAATAAGAGATGCATCCACTTATATAACACATTCAGGTGTACTATAATGTGAATAACGTATTAAATTGACACCATTGGGAGGAATTTGACGTAAAACGAATATTGAGTGTGAGATATTCTCCGACTACAAATACTTTAGCAAGTCTCTTCGATTAACGATCTAGCTATCTAGCTTACATTTCTTCAAATCATGTAACGCAGGTTTAAATACAAATATCGAATCGTTTAGGGGCATAGTGTGGCCTTCACAAAACTTGCATTGGTAACACACAGGAAAGATAATAAAACAACACCGGCCAGTTGCTTTACAATATCAGTGTATGGCATAACCTTTTAAAATAACCTATTCTTATGAATCCTGTAGGAAGGACTCTTGGATGTTAGAATATTTCTGAATTAGACATTATAAATGTCCCTATAGTTATGGATAAAATTACAGTTTTTTAACGATTTAAAATATATTTTACAAGTGTAATCATTATAATTAATTTTAAAAATTCTTCATATTATACAGTATTTTTTCTAAAAATTAAACGTTTTTCCAGTACAACCATTATACTGGGGTTGACCACTAACTAAACATTTCATTTCGGCCTAACAAATTACATATTATTCTGATAGAAAAAAGATAAAAGCAGTGTATTGGATTAATGCTCTATACAGACAGCGGCAATGAATTTTTACGACGCCCAATCGTTGTAATATTAATTGGTCCATTGTGTAATGGATTCATAATTTACATTTTCAGGTAGAGCACTGTAAATGGAATAAACGTTATGCTTTTTATTTGAAAGAAGTTTTTTTTAATTTGAAATACTTATGCATTTGTACGTTGTTATTTAGTTATAATATGTTTTAGGATGATATTAGTGTGTTCTTTTGTATATTAAATAAAATAATGATGAGTAGTTCCTTAAATGGGTCACAAAATCATTATTATTGACCATTATTAGTTTTATATTTGGATACTAATACAAAGCCGCCTTCAGAATTTGGTTACATCTCGATTTAACGATCTACCAACTCGTTCATTAATTGTTTCTCGATTCTTACTAAAAGTATTTGTTTTTACCTTTCACTGTGACACAAAGTCATGTAGTCTAACATGAAATAATAAGAATAACAGTGGCATTAACTAACTAACTTATGACAGCAAAACGTAAGTTGACTCATTAGAATGTGGTATTTTAATACATATGTTTCGGTCTAGAACAACTAAAAGAGAGCTTAGATTAAATTAGGTTATGGAAGACTTACTTCAAAATAATTCAAAATCTACTCGAGGATACGCAGTATAAAGTAATTCACTACATAAATGCTCACTTGAAGAACATGGGAATGCACACTCTCCCCTTGGTGAGAGGGTGGGAGTGAAATTGGAACCACAAGACATTTTTCACAACAAATAGCTAAAATGTAACAAAAATTACGTTACTCAAATTCTGTGGCTACTAATTTTAACATTTTGTTTGTCTAATACTTTTAATTGGGATTTTGTTGTTGATAAATCATAACGTTTATATTGAATTCGTAGCACTACATGTAAATAAAAGAAATATGACGTCTACTCATGATGTAGCAAATATTGTTTGGTTTTTGATAATAGGCTTGAAAGCAAACTGTGCAGTTTATAAAATTTGTTACCATGAAAATAATACAAATTTGTATTTAAATGTTAAAAGCTTAGGTTCATTGTTGGTAAGTAACATGAGGTGAATGAAATATCACAATATTTATTAAAGGTAAAAAGTACGTGGATTATCGACTTAATAAATAATATATTTTTAATTGAACTAGTTTGTTTCATATAAAGTTAACGAGTATTGTAGACCCATTTTCTGTGAAATTTCTCAATTAAACCTACAGGAACTTATAATGGTCTTGATATTTAATTTGTTAAATACGGCGAGGTAAACTTTCCTACAGATTCAGAATCAAAATAGTTGTTATGGCAACACTAGATTCATTACATTATGCGGGGGAACAAGACTCTACAGAGAGGAAATAGAACCCCCCACTCCGTCGTAACTGAACGTTCACGAATATAGACGATGAAACCCGAACGAAGAGCCCTCAATATTTGCATGTTTTGACAATTTACAGCGTTTTAAGTTTAAAATACCCCCGTAGAACCAAACCTGCATACTCATCGAATTTCCAATGGATATATAAATGTCTTAATACTTCATAAAGCCACTTACCAAGTTTCATAAAAATATATTCACAAATAAGCACTATATACAATTTTAATTATTCTCCATAAGAATAACATTGGGGCTGAGTATGCAGGTTTGCTGTATCAAGGAACACAAAAAATGGGGTTTCATGCTAATATCAATATAACTCAAATAGGTGAAGTCATATACCAGTTTTTATTCATTTATGTTTATAATTAAGGGAGACATAGCATTTAGTTATTACCCATAAGAATAACATGGGGCTGAGTATGCAGGTTTGCTGCTACGGGAGCCCTTGGCAAAAAATTATTATTCTGAGCAAATATCAATAAAACACAACCAGATGAAGCCGTATACCAAGTTTCGTCAGTATTCGTTCATAAATAGGCGAGATATACAATTTTTCTTTTCTTCCATAAGAATAACATTAGACAACGTACTGTGTTTAGCACTTGCAATATCTCGGGAACCAATTGACGTAGAGGAATGATGAAAATACCAACTTGTGTGTTTTTTAAGCTAAATCCAATGGTAAAAACTAAAATTTGACATTTTCAAAATTTATATGTACAAAATAAAAAAAAAACATTTTTGGGGTACAAAACCCCCCAAAATACCCCTTCGGATGGAGCGATCTGGCTGGTTTTCGAACTTAAAGTCATAAATGTTGCTTATATGTAACATACATAAATGTAGATATATATATGTACCCCAACAACATTATATTATGATATGATATTATGGTATGTATTATGATATGAATATGTTGATATAGTATCGAACGAATGGTGTTTTTGGGGTCTGGCGACTTCAAAACAAAAAGTTATCATGGTCCCGGGCCTAGGTCTTACCATGCCGACTACGGTAATAGCTTATTCCCTATAAGGGAAATTTGCAGCACAATATCATACTAAAAAAATTAAATAAATAAACTAACATGTCACTGTTTTGGTTCAAACATTTAAAACACTACAACTGACAATTTTCGTCTTCAAAAATATAACCATAATGTGCAGTTTCGAACTGGGAACTGGGAAAACCGTACCGAATTCTCACCTTAACAACTGAGCCATTTCGCCATGTTAGTATTAAATTTGTGTCAAATGAAATGATAGCACTGACCCTAAACCAACAGCTATTTTTATGACGTTACAAGGCTAGAGTGGGGGTGCAATTTCCTTTCTGTAGAGTCTTTTTGCGGGGGAACTGGGGCGCTTTACAAAGGGAGTTGCGATTTCAGTTGTACTTGTAATATACAACATTACTTGGCGTCATACTTTCTTCCTTTCAAAACGCGTTAGTTCGACTGCTATTAGCGAAAGAATGTTTTAAACATGTTATATTTAATGTTTACGTTAAATTAGTGTATTCATGATGAAGTAGTTGTGTATTATATTTTCAATCTTAACAACCCATTAACTCATTGATTCATTATTAAAGATTACAAAAATGTATCACTATAATAAATGTATTGTAATAAAACTGATTTAATATTGGTAATGGAATTTCTTTTATCTTTTTAATCAAACAAGTAATCTTTTTTAACTTTTTAGTACAACAAGCTAATCTATTATAACCTTTAATGGTGGTTAAGTGTTAGTATGGATCATTATGTTCTTAATGATCAGTTCCAATAAAATAAAAGTATACTTGTAATGTCTCAGTTTAAATATCATAAACTATTGTCTCCTATACTCTTTGAGAAATTCTTAATTTGCGAGGTTAAATGCGATGATAAAGATTTGTTAAGTATAATTTTAATAATATTTATAGAAAACTGTATTGTTACTGGAATATATCTGCTGCTTGCCTAAACATTTCAATTCATGAGTAAAAATTTGATTGACATAAATGAACAATTTGCTTGAGTAATTTGGATAAGTAAACCATATACAAATATATAAGTAAAATATTCGTTTTAAATTATTTTATTTAGTTTAAAATAATAGCTTAAAGTTGTCATGGAATTTGATAAAACAAACATTGTATCTTAACTATTAAAATTGTGTAATGGCAGAACAAGTTTTCAGTATCTCAATAGGAACACAATTATTCAAACAAACTGTTAATTTTTGCTCGAGTGAAGTATAAACTTAAGGATTTTAAACAATTTAAAAACTTGTAAGAGACCTAGATTGGCTTGATATGTGAAACTAAGTAAATTCCCACACCTCAATGTCAAGGGAACTCAGATATCGGGCTGACGCGTGGCTCCTAATCCCGAGGGAGAGATTAGCCCGGGTATCCCCACTTTACTGGTGAATAGTCTCTAGAGATATTTCAATTTTGTGAACATACAATAATACTAATAGTAAAATGGTAGTACTCGAATACTAATGCTAAGAAAGCTAAATCTTATTAATTCTTAACTTTATATTGAAGCTATTTTCCTTCAAACATATTACTTGTGGTGAGTATCGTTGTTATATGTATGTTTTGACCAATTATGAAAGCACATTTTAAGCGATTTTTTATGGATTTTATCAATGGCTTGATTAAAAATTAAGACCAAATTCACTTTTCCCTACTTGTTTCTCCTGAGGCTGTTTTATTTTCATCTTAGTCTCTTAGGTTATTTTGGAGACACAGTTACGTCTGACCATTGATAATTTCTTTGAAGCGAGAAACGGAGCTTCCTTTTTTGTACGTTGTCAATGGGGGAGGGCCTGGTAGAAATGACTCTTACCCGTGAAACTCCTGAAGTGTCATCAGATTAGAGGACAAGACGACCTGGGAAAAGGAACATCCAATGTAATCTGTAATCCAGTTGGGCTTGAGGAACCTCTAGAGAAAGAGAGAGAGGGATAGAACTCTTACTGGCTTATTTGTCAGTGTTGTTATTTCATACTATTGTTGTTATTGATAGATTGATTGAGGTCTAGCTTTATCTGTTATTGTTACTTACTGTCCACAATCGAAATCAAATTGTTATTCTTCATTACGAGTCCGTTACTGTAAATTATTGTTGTTATTGTTACTTATTGTTATCTATCACAGTGTTTCTTAATTATTAGTAGTCTAACTGTCACTGGTATTGTTTAGTTTACTGGTTGCACTCTGATATTGTTAGGATAACTAAACAGTGATTACACTACAACAGCTTGTCACAGATACTCAAGCCATCTTGATAAATGAATGTACTGTCTTTTATTTTGTAAAATATATGCTTACCGTTGGAATAAATAAATAAATAAAGTAAAGGGTGCAGATTGATGTCCCCGATTTAACTCCAATGCAAGTAAGGTTGATAAAGGTGAAGTTTATTGTTTGAAGTTCCTGTAAAATAAATACTACTACACAAACATATGCCACTATACTAAATGAACATTGAAAAATTATTGGCTATTGAGTTTTTAGTAATGAAGTCAACTTTGCTAGGTCACAATAGTTGTTATGGCAATAAATGGATTCATTACATTATAGGGTGACACTGGGACGCTTGACAAAGGCACTGTGGACGTAGTTGTGGTTACAATGTGACCCGGTATTGCTCTTTCTTCCTTTCAAAATGTGTTTGCTTTGATATTGCTGTAGACCAGAGAAATACAACTTGTTCAAAACAATTATTGGGTATTCGTATGTAAATTCAATTGTTGATCGTCTTGTCCTTTGTTGATTTGGTTATATTTGTATAAAACAATTAGCATGGATGAAATATTTTCAAAGAATACTTTATTATTTAATTGAAATATATTTTTCTCTTAAATCAAAAATATTTCAATTTATTTAAGTATCGGTCAATATTTACTTTTAGCAGCCATGCACAAGAAATTATTACAACATCCTACAGTATTTCTACGAAACCAGTTTAAAACTAACTTAAATTTTCGAAACATACATTTCAGCATCCAAACTAAAAATATATGTGAGCTTGTTTCATGCAACAAATGTAATGTTATTTAAATAATAATATAGTCAGTCTGTAAAACAAATTTTACACTTAAAAAATCGAATAATACTAATAATCACAAAATTACCGTGATACCGTCATAGGGTGGGTACTACTATGAAAATAATAACATCTTAACTAATCAAAAAACCAACAAACCGCAAAACAGCACAAAAAAGCATCGTGGTGTCGTTTTGGTGGTTATCGTTGTTTTTTTCGGGTTTTTGATAATAATTTAAACTTAGCCCTCCTCCAAGTTCCTGTTTTGCTACAGCCCTGGTTTGCAGTTCATATCTACTTAAAAAGATCAAATATTTTCAATTACAAAATTAAAATAAAACAATAAAGTATCAACGTGGTTATTTCTCATCAGCATTAATAATGCATAACTAATCATAATCAACTTTTTTCGCCTACACTTTCAAGTTATTATTGAAAATTTAGGAAACCAATGAACTTTTGAGGAAAATGGACTGGATAATTATTCAGCTGGAGATGGTTCGCCTTTAATCTCGTTCCATCAGGGTTTTTTTTGGGGGGAGGGGTGGTGGTTTAAAGTCCCACACCTCGATACTGAAGGAATCTATATGTCAGGCTGACGAGCCACCCTTCATCCCTAGGGGGAGATTAGTTTGAATACCTCCACTAACTGGGGAAAGTTTTATTTGAAATATTCCAAGCATTATTACATTACCTAATAACAATAGTGGTAAATTCTTAAAACTTTTATTGTAAAAATACCTTTTTGATGAAAATATTCGGCTTAGGTTGTATAACCATTATATTTTATATTAGGTGAAATATAACTAGGTGTACGCTCATTCCTCGCGTATAAGGATAATTGAAACACATGATCATACTTAAATCGAGTCTCATAAAAAATTCAATATCTGATTTGAGTAACATCATCAGAATACATTCCGTTATCATTTAACTGCCACCAGAATCCGGATTTTATGTCTATATAGCTATAGTTTTAGCCACTTCTCTAAGATTCAATTAACCCGGTAGCTGAGAGGTATCGCACTGGGTCTTGGAGCGAAAGGTCGCAGGTTCGGATCCCGCTGCCAACTTAACATTTTATCCGTAGAAAAACATACATACATTTATCACTTGTTTTTATCTAAGTAAATGTTGTATAAATACGTACATTTACTTATTTTTAAAATAAATTGAAGATTTCAGGCATGGTTTGTTGTTAGGATTGGCATGGGTGCGTTATCTTAGAACAAACAGAGCATTTTGGGCTAAGCAGTGACTTTAGCAGTGTGGTTAATTTAACTTTTAAGAGAACAGTGAGTTTCCTATATGAACTAATGTTAACAATTTCTATAGGCCAAGTCAAAATATCCTTAAGGATTAACAATAAATCGTAAGGCCCAGTTATTTAGATGAAAAAATGAGATTTCAATATATTGTTTTAATAGCCTAGGCTATCATGAAATTAAATGCTATAAACATGGGTTGGTCCAA
The DNA here is from genome assembly GCA_963675035.1 of Allygus modestus. Classification (NCBI taxonomy): domain Eukaryota; kingdom Metazoa; phylum Arthropoda; class Insecta; order Hemiptera; family Cicadellidae; genus Allygus; species Allygus modestus. The sequence goes on along the minus strand of OY776112.1, from coordinate 417,105,607 downwards.
GTCTGTACATGAAACTTCTAAAATGACGAGTAGCCTAAGTGTATATGCCTACATTTTATAGTCATAGGTCCAAGTTTATGATGAAAACAGCTCAATATAATCCAAACCTAGGAGATGTCAAATCATTTCAGATAACCTGTACAAAAGGCTTAGTTTGGTTAGAATAGTTTAAAGCTTTTGTTTTGGTTCGCTACAACATTCTTGGTAATGTGTTTAAAGTATTTTACAACAGCTGTATTTTACAAAATGATATTTCAATATATTGTTTCAATAGCCTAGGCTATCATGAAATTAAATTCTATAAACATGGGCTGGTCCAAGACCGTATATGAAACTTCTAAAATGGCAAGTAGCCTAAGTGTATAGGCCTACATTTTATAGCCATAGGTCCAAGTTTATGATGAAAACAGCTCAGTATAATCCAAACCTAGGATATGTTAAATCATTGCATATAACCTGTATAAAAGGCTTAGTTTGGTTAGAATAGTTTAAAGCTTTTGTTTTGGTTCGCTATAACATTCCTGGTAATGTTTAAAGTATTTAACAACAGTTGTATTTTACAAAATTATATTTCAATATATTGTTGCAATAGCCTGGGCTATCAGGAAATTAAATTCTATAAACATGGGTTGGTCCAAGACCGTACATGAAACTTCTAAAATGGCAAGTAGCCTAAGTGTATAGGCCTACATTTTATAGCCATAGGTCCAAGTTTATGATGAAAACAGCTCACTGTAATCCAAACCTAGGATGTGTCAAATCATTTCAGATAACCTGTATAAAAGGCTTAGTTTGGTTAGAGTATTTTAAAGCTTTTATTTTGGTTCGCTACAACATTCCTGGTAATGTGTTTAAAGTATTTTACAAAAGTTGTATTACCAGATTAATAATGGCTTACTCTTACTGTAATCCAACCCTAGGCTATGTCAAATCATTCAAGATAACCTTCCGAAAAAGGCTGTTTGGTTAGAATAATCTATAGCTTTTATTGTGGTTACCTACTACATTACTGGTAATGTATTTTAGGTAATGTAGACAATTTTTATTATTAATTTAGTGAAAATATAACCTAGCAAGTAATTGTCCTACGAAATAAATTTTAAGGTTGTTCGCTTACTGTGACTAACTTCATCAACGCCTTCAAGACAAATTGAGGCTTTGTATACTTTTTACACATGACAATCACAATATTACCAATTGTCTAAGAAAATGTAATAAAACAAACTAATTTATAAGTTAATATCTTATTATCTACAGTCATCAAAAAGTTATTTTGAGTTTTTCGATCTGCCACACGCGTCGTCTGTCGTCTGCCACCGTTACAATCGTCGCCTCTGACCGAATGACGATATTTACACAGAGTAGGCGTACTAAGGGAATATTAACTGTATGGATATTTTTTTTAAAACGTACACTTAATAATTTATAAAATAATAAATATGCTCACAACTTAAAAATATACTTCGCTTTATCTCTCTTGTGTGTTTTTGGTTGGTAAAAAAACTGTTGTTATCCAGTATAACAAAGTATACTCTAGTAAACTAACTATTGTTACTCTGTTGTTGAAACATAGACGTCGGCTAAATTTTAACGATTCAAGTACCACTAAAATGGCTTCCAATTTTATTCTTATGGAGAAAAAAATAAATTTGGTTTTAAGATAATTTGATTAATACTGAACGAAATTATCTGAATAACGAACTTGACCGAGATTTTGACCTGTTAAGTTTTTCTGGAAAATTTTAAGTTTAACTGTGGAGGCATTCTTGAGTTATTGGGGTCACAGACACGCCAGTTGAGTTGATTCTCTTACCAGTCTAAGCAGTAAAGTTGTGTATAAGGATACTTTCACTTCGTTCAATTATCCAAATATATATATGTATTAAATAATTTATAACAGTTATATTAATGTATAATATATATATATATATATATATATATATATATGTATATATATTTATATATATAGGAATTGTCAAGTCCCTATCTTGCACGAGTGTCAAGGTGATAGTAATATCTACCATTATGGTGCCATTCATACTGGAAAACTTCACCACTAGCCTAAATAATGTAGTAAAAATAACTTATACACTTGAATGTGATGTATAACTATTCCCAATTCCCAATTCATGAACCCTTTGGGGCTCTTACCTACTGGTACTCAAAACTTTACCGTTAGTCTCAAGATAAATATTTGTTTTATATTTTATATATATTGAACTAAAAGTGAGGAAGAATGCTAGAAAACTTTTTTTTTAATCCAAAGTTTGGATTGATCAGCATTCTAACTGTAGTTTATTGGTTTGTATAAATGTTGTGAATTATGATTTTTTTATAACAGAAAGAGGCTCAGCAACCTCTAAAACTAGCAGAAAAACTATCCTTGATTTGATGTAATTTTGTAGAGAGGTCTGCTTTTGTTACATCGACAGCAAATCTTATTGTTATTTTAATTTGTTTAATAAATTACTGTTAGTACTCTCTCTCTCTCTCTCTATATATATATATATCGATTGTTAAAACTTCGATATGTTCATTCGATAGTATGGTAGGACAGGTACGGAACAGCACCTGAAATAAAATATTAACGGCTTTTCTTACTGGACTGATAGAGACAACATTTGGGGAGATGGTTGGTGCATATACTGCAATTCTGTACATAGGCATACTCCCATTTCCATTATACAGTCCTTGAGTCTTCCGCCGAATTCGCCTTAAAACTCCAACAGTAACCATCATGCACTAACTACTGGTTTGGTCAAGCTACAATTTGATAGGGTCTTTGCTAATTCGTTAGATTGAAAAAAATCTTCCCCCCTCTGGTCTCCAAATTTTTCATCACGCATAAACTTTCTGATCAATCGAGCTGAAATTTAATATAAATACCTTAATGCATTCTACCTTTGGCTACGGCTCTCCCTAATTTTCCATCAGTAGTTCCATTTTAATGTTTTAAATTAATGTTATAATTTCGGTCAGCTTGGGACCGAAATTATATTGCCTGGACAAATTGATCTGAGATACACCAAAATAATACACTAAATATACTAAAACTTAACATAGCCCTCCTTTTTTTATTACAAAGCCCTAATTTTATTTTTAGCTAAACCGTGGCCAAACCCAACACAGCTATTTAATGCATAAACTAATAATAGCATAAAAGAGTAACCAACTACAAAATGTAAATTTTATAAGCACAAGTGTAAATATCTTATATACATTTATCTTTTCACTAAAAAAGTCAAGATGAAAAAACCTTCCTTTAGAGTAAAAACCAGATGCTTTAATTGATAAATACATTTTATTAAATGTGTGCCCTGCTCATTGTTTCTCTCCAGTTTTAATTTCCTCTAGCAAATTGATTTTTTATATCAACTCCACAACACGGTCTACTGCATTAAAATTTTACTCCAACAGGTATTTCAATTAAAATGTTTTTAAAAGTTGGTTAACAAATTAATATTTGTTGGTTGTTTATGACTAAAACCAAATAAACCACGAAAGAATCGAGAAACAATAAATATGTTAATAATATATATATTTTTTTAACATCAAGAGAGGTTCTTTTTTATTTTATAATATTCTTAATAGTTAAAATTCAAAGGAATGAAAATTATATTAGAGTGAATAATCATATGACAAATCATTTGCTATGACGTATATACTAATTAAACTGAAGCGCTTTCTTAAACTGTATATAAAGAGAGGTGGTGGCGACAACTAAACAAATTATGACACCGATTTTTTAGTTAGAAAAATAGTTTTCGTCGGGTTGGTTAAATATGCTTACTTATAAAGAGGTTGGTAAATATTATACAAAATTGTATTATATTGCATTATATTCAAACTTACAAACGTTTATTCGCCCCGCCATACTTCAATTGTGCGCTAAATAGAATGAAATGGAGTGAAATATATTTTAAATATTTCGTGTATTTACTAATATTGTATTTTAATATATGTTTTAGGAAATCGTATTAAATCAATCATAGTTTATATTTTACTTATTTTGTTTAGTTAGAAGGTTTCTGTCGATTAAAAAGTAATACTCTTTTTGTGTTTATTTATGTTTATGTTATGCAATAACTGCATGGTTGCTTTAACAATAAACACTACAGATTAGTGGAAATTCTAGAGGGAATGTTGCCCCATTTAGTGCTGGCCGACCGACGATAAATATGACTTGGTAAATTTAATGGGACTAATGAGAATACTAAACGTTCGCTCTGCACTGTGCCACAGTTTACCCTTTGAATGACTTTACTTAGCATTAATTAGTACCAAACCCAATAATTATATATATTATAATGTAATATTGAGTTTAATTAATTAGGATGGTTGACACGTACTTCCTTTAATTTTAATTTTTATACTATGGTATGTAAAGAAATATAAAACAATCACATTTAGGGTTTTGTTGTATTGTTTTATTATCGTGCAGTAACCTTTATTTGTATAAAGTAGTTAGAAATATATTTTACTGAATATTCGAAGATTATATTACAACGTTAAAAAATATTCAAAACATGAAGCATTAAATAGCTTGGTTGAAAAACCTTAGTCACAAGACAAAGTAAAAGTTAATTTTTAAATAAACTTCGATGGAGAAAAGCGCCAGTTTTAACAAAGGTCTCAGAACTTTAAAAATTCAGCACAGTTATATTTCAATTCCTTTACTTCCTACTCTTATGTGGGTAGAATAATGATTTTTAAAAATTCAATTCAAATTTAGTTATTGGTTAAAATCGACGTGCATCATACTTAGAAGCGACACCAATGACCTGAGACTCGGTTGGTGAAACTCGGTAGTGAGGTACAAGTTATTTTTTTATCCAGATGTTTTGATTACGTACTTTAATCATTTGTTATCGTGACTTATTTTCCGTCTATATAGTTTTATTTATTTTATACTTAACAAATATATATAATTATTTTATACAAATTATTCAAATGGTATTTATCCAAACATAGAGTAGTATATAATTATTATAATGTGCTCATGTGTAAAATATTTAAATACTTGATTCTACAAATTCAAACCATTAAAATTAAATGGAAGGATTGTTATTCTGGACTGCAAATTGATTTGTATACTAAGCAAGTGGAGAATTTATAAACTTATGCCACCAAGATTGAATATTTAAAACCTCTAAAATATAAGTTCAAAGAAACAACACATACTTACCTTTATATTCATTTTTATCACTTTATTATTAAAGTTGTCCTTTTAAAATGCATTCAAATTCATTTTCGGGTATTTTTAGTACTCTACTAATATTACCTGAATGAATGAATGAAAAATGTGTTTATTCCAAAACAACATCAAACGGGTACAAATGGCAATAATGTAATGCAAATATTTTAAATCTTTAAGTAAAACCAACCTTTAAAAACCAACACTATATACATTTCATATGACACAACGTAGCGCATTCCAAAATAATCCAACTGCATTTCACTTAAATGTGCATGATTGAAAATATTATCCGAACTAAACACTTTTAATTACAACACTCGTTTAACTAAATTATTAGAATAAAAAAACTGTAATTATACAATCTGTATCATCACTTAATTTAAGGTTCTTTTATGGTTTTTTCCACTCTCTTAGTATTATATTAAATGTATAATTATACTGAAATACAAATTCAAAAGCAATAAAGGATTCAACTACTACAAAGTGAGAGTACAAAAACTACACCCCGGTGGCTGAACAGCTAACAGCAGGGATATGAAAATATGAAAATCTGACGCTTTATGTGAGACTGAGATACTTTCCTAGATCCCATTGGAATTCGAAGCTTTCTATTTATTTTTTTCATTTTTGTGTCAAGTTCATATTCATGAGATGGGAGAATTGGTTGATTAAACAATTATAGGCAATATAAACTCGGTCACTTGGTTATATCTTAAATGTCCCATTTGGGTACTGCTTAAAATTAATTTGTTTTTGTACTAAGAAATTTGGTAAAACCCATAAATATAACAATACTATTCTAAAACTATAACACTATGTATATAGAACAATACGTATAAACAAAACTCATGTTTAAATAAATCTTTAGGCAAAATACAGTTTTTATGTTCATTAGATACATTAAACTTAAAGACCGATGGGTAAAGCAAAAACGGCATCTTTATCTATATATGTAAGAATCCTATATGTGAAGAAATCCTGACGACATACGTATTAATCATGAAATATAAAAAATCTGTTACGATAAAAGGTTCTGATTTTTTAATTTCCTGCTTTTAGAGAGACAAAATATTAAGTTGAAAGTTAATAAGTTGAAATATTAAGTTGAAGTTGAAGTTAAATATTAAGTTGATTTTTGTATAAAGAGGGTCTCAAATTGGCATTGTCACTACAATAAACACATAAAACTTATTTAGACAAAAATAACATTAAATATTAAATATTTAATAAGTTGGACATAATTAAAACATAAGGTCGAGTGAAATATAGGGCATAAGGTTTTGCATTTCATTGCAAAGTGGGAGATTTTCAGTCAAAGATATCGTCAGATTTCCATATTTTAATATTGCACCTTATACTCCCCTGGGCCTTTGTGTCGTCTGTTCATTTGACTTTAAACCACTTGTTAAATAATACACTAACGTATAGCCTGTAATAATAATTAAATTGTGGAAAATAAATTGGAATTATTATTAAACTTGATTATTAATAGAGTGAAATTTAGTAAATAAAATAAAATGTTTAATATATTGTTGAGATATAAGTTTGATTGAGTAGCATTGGCATCGTCCACAGTTATTTTAATGGCAGTAACAAAAGCAATAACTGTAGGCCCTACAAAAAATTAATTAAAAAGCAATGTATTTTGAATCTAGTTTTTATTGGTATTGCAAGATATCGAGTATTATCAGATTTGCAAGATATCGAGTATTATCAGATTTGCTTAAGATGAATCAACCTGACTAAAAGGATTGGTGGGGAGTTAAGGAAGGGGGGGAGGTCAATAATACCAGCCCTCTGAGATTTTTGTCGGATTGGATGTGATATGTGGTAAAACTCGGCATCTCAATGTAGTGTTAACCCGTGTATCACAGAATTTTAAATTATATATAAATGTGTGTGTAAATAGTTTTAAAGTTAGTTTAAAACACTAGACTTTTTTCTGTTACTATTTTTGTCTGGTTATATCACGGTAATTATTTAGTGACTTTTCCATCGGAACATTTTACAGCTTCAATAAATTACTCCAAGGATCTTTGTATAGTCCACCAGGGACAGTTGTGGTTGTATGGGGCTGACTGACCGACGACAAATGTGTTCTAGTAAGCTTAATGGGGCTAATGAGAACACTAAATTGCCAGCAATGCCAGTCAACTTATATTTGAAGGGGGTGATTTTAATATAGTGTCATTATCATGATTGAATCTTTGTTTCATAGTTATTTTGGGTGTATTTATATGCTGGTTTCGATAATTTTAAGAATACATATGGTTCCAAATGTACTGACACATTAACATTAACAACATTTGAAGCATAAATTAACTATAAATTGCCAGTTTTCTATTATTTACGAAATAGCGAAAACATTACTTAAAAATCCCTAAGTTTCAAACAGAATATAATATATACGAAAAAAGGTAATACAAGCTTACCTGTAGCGTAAGCTTCTTGTATTGTTTTATATGTATATTAGATTTAAAGTCGTATAGGCCTAAGCAGATCCCTTCAATCTCAAGTAATTATCTGAAACATTGGAGGAAATATGTCAATGGAATTGCATCATACTCAGCATGTTTACACTGAATTTGACTAAAATCACAGTACGTAAACGTTCGTTTGTGTCGTCGTGTTTGTCGTGTAAAACGTAAATTGTATAATTTAGTTTATATGATGAAGCCATCTGGTCCATTAAATTCAGTGTAAACGAGCTGACGATGATGCAATATCATCGAAACATGTTTTCTCCACATGACTTGACTGACGACACGTAATAAATTTAGTTTTTTGTAATGTATACAGCTCGTTAGCTAAAATAATGGATTATAATAACTAAATGTTTGCTTATCTGTTGAGTATAGCCGAGTAGGTTCATCTTCTGTGTATGCAGGAAACAGTTAATATATGTTTCCTACAACTGCGTCTTAAGTGCTTCTTTACTCCCTAAAATCACGTCGTAAACAGCTTATTTCCATTTCGCTCGCTGTGCCTTACTTTTCCGCTTACTGATAGTAATAAACAGCTGACTGATCGTTGCTTTAGACCAATCCAACTAACTGTTAGTATAAAAAATTGCAGTGTAGGAAAATGTGTGAATGTAATTTGCATGAAATGTGTTTTGTCGCTTTCAAAAAATGACCGCACTCCACCACGTGTCGCGTGGAAACATTTTTCTATCAAGCGACAACGACTTTACACTTATAATATATAGATATATATTTTTAGCCACATATTTTTTGCTGTAGATATACAGTGTCCTTTTTAACTCTCCCTCGTTAACATCTCCTGTGATTCACGTCTCGTTAACTTCAGGGGTTGTTCCAGGGATGGCATTCCAGCCGGAGTTCGCCGAGCCGCTAGAGAACCTAACGATTGCTGTGGGCAGAGACGCGACCTTCCGGTGTACTGTGCAACACCTTGGCGGCTACAGGGTCAGTCTGTCTTTTAAAACACTTTTTGGTGTAATTTTATTAATATATGTTCATATTTTAATTACCTTTGTTATTTACCGTTATTTAGTGAGAGATTTGTTTAATTTATTTGCATAAGTGACTCCAAATAATAATAGGATAAATGAAAAGAGCTAAAATTAAAATATAACTACAACGAAAACTTATAACCTACTTCATTACGTGCTATGATTATTATAATCTGTTATTTTTTCATTTAATTATGATTTGTAAAATAAATTTTACCCTTTTATTCATTTGATACCCACATGTGAACCGAATAAAATTCAAATTATTATCATTAGGGATATTTGATTTTTTAAAGCGATTCGGACATTTTAATGGGGAATTCTCAACTATAAATTCTCTCTTTTGGACCTCCTGTCAAAATTGGAGTACCTTCTTCAAATTCAGATAATCAAATTACACAATATATCAATGTATTTTGACCGACACCAAAATGTTTCTGAAACGTAAATGCTTCCCGGAACTACGAAAATGTTGGGTGGTTATTATTGCAAAATAAATAAATTCTACTTATTTTCAAATGTCGATGATTTATCATTTTGCTTTACTAATTCTGTTACTTAGTAACTGTTAAGGTGAGTTATGCCCGTAATCACCCAGTGACATTGGTCATTTACACCCCCGTTTCCGCAGGTCGGGTGGGTGAAGGCCGACACCAAGGCCATCCAGGCCATCCACGACCACGTGATCACCCACAACCCACGGGTGAGTGTCAGCCACTCTGACCACTCCACGTGGAACCTCCACGTCCGCAGCGTGCAGGAGGAGGACCGGGGGCAGTACATGTGCCAGATAAACACGGACCCGATGAAGAGTCAGGTAAAGCAGTGCAAGCACCTCCGCTAACCAGATTGAACCCAAAGTAGACGCTGGATACAGGGTGTCCCAACATAAAGTGGTGCAATTGCTTTTTTATTTGATGTCTGAGTCTAACTTTTTATGGGGACCCCCTTAACATTTTTAATATACGTTTTGAAATGCATTTCATTTACAATAATTTCCCGTCATTTTTCCTATATTGTGGTCAACTTTAGTTTTTCGTATGAAATACCCACGATTTTATTGTTTTATCGGGTATAAAATGTAACTTTAAATCGTTTTAGCGAAGTTATTCTTGGTGTTTATTTTCTAAACCTAACTGAGCTACATATAATGTTGAACAACAGTAAGACGAAACATCTCACTTTTTTTTAGTCCAAAAAAGATTTTCAAGTAATGTCATGTTGATGAAGATGTAAAATTTCTGGGGATCAAGGTGGACTCCCAACTGAGTTGGAAATCGTATGTAGAGTATATATCTTCCAGGCTTTCTAGAGTTATATTTCTATTTAGAAGGTTACAAAGTCACATAACCTTAGATTACCTTAGAATAGTTTCTTTTAGCTTTTTTTCAATCTGTTATTAACTATGGGTTAGTCCTATGCGGCAACTCTAGTCAAATTTCAAATATTCTCATCCTTCAGAAGAGAGTAGTTAGAATAATGTCCAATGCTAGTTATAGAAGTCACTGCAAGCTACTGTTTAAACAATTGAAAACTATGACAATAGTAAAACTGTACATCTATCAACTTTTTAAATATACCTTAAAGGAACTACCTAACCTAACCTTGAGAGGGGACATTCATGAGCACAACACTAGGGGTAGAAACAACTTAGACCACAATTACTTAAAATTAACTAAGTCATTAAAATGTAATTTCTCACTTGGTACTAGAGTCTTCAACAAAATAAACCATAGGTTAGTTCCATCGCCAAATGCAGTCAGTAATAAGTGCCTAGAGAATTTTCAGAACTGGCTCATAGCAAATCCCTTCTACTCGCTGCAGGAGTTCCTGCCTTTGAATAACTGTGATATTAGTTTTTAAGTGGCATGAACGGCCTTGTTTTTTTTTTAAATATTTATTATCTGTTGCATTTTGTAAAAAAACATGTGTTTAAAATAGGGCCCAATTAAAAGTTCATGTCAATGTTACCTTATAAAATTGTCTTGATGCTGTTGTGATTTGTTAAAGTTTTAATTTATTTTGCTTACTAATTTTATACCATGTTACTGTACCAACCTGCATAAATATTTCATACAATATATTTTAAAAATTGTAATTTTGTTTCCTACTTAAGTTAATGTAGTAATTAGCCTTAGTATGTCTTTTATTAATTTGAATTGGTGTTCCCACTGTAATTTTGACTTGGCCAATTGTATTCATCATATATCTAAAGGCAATAAAGATATTTTGTATTTTGTATTTGTATTTGTTAAGTTTATTGAACAAATACAAAGAATAAAAAGTTACAAAGTTTAATTTTTTTACCTGGTAAAACAATAATATTATAGGCATTTCATAAGAAAAACTAAAGTTGGCCTCCATATTGGAAAAATGGCGGGACACTTTTGGAAATTAAATGCATTTTAAAACGTAGATGAAAGAAGAAAAGGGGGTCCCTCATAAGAAGTTAGCTGTCAGACATCAAATAAAAATATCAATATTGGACCACTAGGCTGGACACCCTTTATTAAAACATATCTCGTTACCACCTTATGTAACGAATAGCCTTATATTACATATCAGGCTTAAGTACTATAACATCAAATACCTATAAAATGCTAAAGCATTAAAAACAAAACTTTGTCGTTATTTTAAACCAAATTTATCTTTATTTCTTTATTGGTAAGTATCTTAATTGCCATAATTAAATTATGGTTAATACTAAATTACATTAACAGAGTATGTAATGCTAATAATAACTGATAGAATTTTGATTATTTAAATCCTTGAATCTTGCAAAATAATCTTCGTCCAATCTTGAAACACAACATTTTGATTTTAAATTTATATTATGTTTTCATTGTTGTTTTCATTTAAAAAATCTTCAATTTTGTATGGACATTTAACGATAAGGTATTGCTTTAATTTATTTTTGAATTGTCTTATGTTACTTAAAGATTTTATTTCTGAAGGAATTTTGTTGTAAATTTTGATTGATATGTAGTCTGAGCATCTTTGTCGGAATGTTGAATTTGGATGTGGCAAGTCTATATGGTTGATATTTCTCGTGTTATAATTATGAATTTGTCTTCTGAAGGAAAATTTATCAAGGTTCAAATGTACAAAACTTGCTGCTTGTAATATAAAAATTGACGATAATGTTAGAATATTTAATTTTTTGAATAGTTGTTTGCACGATGTTCTTCTTGAGACTTGACAAAGTGTTCTTATAGCTTTTTTCTGCATTTTAAATACAATTTTGGCATTTGGGCTTGAACCCCATATAATTAGCCCATATGATATATGTGAATGGATATAAGCATAATATACCATTTTATTTATGTCTAGAGTGCAGCATTTAGAAAAACATTTTATCAAAAAGATTCCTGAACTGATTTTTTTGCAAATTTTATCAATGTGAGATAACCATGAAAGATTTGGTTGTAATGTTAATCCAAGAAATTTATACTCAGTTGCCAGTGGTATCGTAGAGTTGGCAAGTTGAAGGTATGTAATAATTTGCTTTGATCCGTAGTGTAACAAAGTGGTTTCAATTGTCATTACTTCCATTCGGAAGGGTATAGAACGCCCTCAGTGTTAGTATTTTCCTCTTAAGGATGACAGGAAAACTAATTTAAATTCTGATGAATTCTAAAATAGCTCCTTATCTAACAAAACCCAGTTTTACAGCAGTAACATATGGTGAGCTGAACATAAAAACACAACCCTAAAATGCCAACGCCCATATCTTTCGATATCAAACTTTTCCATTACTGGATTTTCAATGCCCCCTAAAGGGAGGGAATCCTTGGTTGGGTGGCCTCGTTTGGCATCTAGAAGCATAGGTCCACCCAATACTCATGCCCGCATATGCACTTTCTTATAAGAAAATATATTGTTGTATTTATAGTGTCTGTTAAGATCTATGCACTTTTTCACATCACATTAGAACCATCTAACCCAAATTAACTCCTCCAAGCCTTCGAAATGAACAGTACACTCACTTGATTTGACCAAATAAGTGTATCAACGTTTTAAACCGCTATTAAAGTTTTTTTACAAAAATAAAGTGTTTGAATCAAATGTGAAGTTTTTAATTTAATTTACTTAGCGGTTTAGGATTTTGATAGGTTAGAAGAAACATAGTCTCATATATTGTTTGAAGTTTGAGATTTAAAGTAAAAATATAGAGAAATGTCTTACTGCCCAGTAAATCCTTACACCCCTAACAAACATGACTTTTAACATTTCTTAACTTACAACGTTTCACTTGGAACGTTTTAATTTTGACTGATGAAATACTATTTTAATTTACTTATAAGGCAATAAAACCATAACATTTTTTTATTGAATCATACATATTAAATTGTTCGCTTTTTTTCAGATTATATTAGATCTTATTAGGTGATTATAGATATCAATAAAACATCTCATTGGTGTGAAACAATTGTTTTTCTCCATACTTATGTAAATGAAGTTTATATTTTATTGTATTTTTGACCGAGACAAACACAAAAATAACATTTTCAATTCTTTTCACCACAGGAGACAAAATATGAGGACAAAGGGGGGTTTATTCCTCTGTTTGGTGACTCGCGCTGTCAAAGAAATCACCAGATTTCCATATTTTAATATCGCAGCTGCTAACTCCCGCAATGTTTCAATGCCTCTTCTCGACAGTTCATTGAAATTTATCAAAATCCTAAGCCGCGCTGAATTGAATTCCTTCATTTGTTATTAATCTTTTAAATTGTTTTATATCTACTGTTCATCAAGTTTACAGTTATTTATCATACGTAAAAGTAAGAATAAAATAAATTATTGTTTGTTTTGTAACACATTTGTTAGTATGTTGTGTAAGCGAGGTGTAAGAACACAGCAATAATATGTTAACAACTTGTAAAAGAAGTAGCAAAATTAATAACGCATAATGAAGAAAAAATAACGTTGTGATTAGTTACAATCTTATAAGACTCTTAGAAGATTTCTGAGTGATGAAAGTAACAAGTACTAAACACAAAAAATACTAAACAAATAAATAGGATCCTGTATACTAAATCAAATCTACAATAACACCTGCCAAACATTTATATAGTTTGCATTTTATTGCGTACACATATGGTCACGAAATACGGCCTACAATTCATGCGCATGATAAATGGTAATCAGGTGGTATAATAGCTATTATTTTTGTATTTTAGTAAAATGAAAGTGTGTTTGTGAATATATCAATGTTATTTTAATTGAATCGTGATAGGGTTGAATAACAATAATAATAGCCTACTTATTCCATGACAGTGAATTACCATGTATCAGAAAATACCCCCGTCGCAGCAAACCTGCGTACTCAGCGAATTTCCAATGCATGCATACGTTTCTCACTATCACATAAAGCCACTTCTAAGTTTCATAAAAATATATGAATAAATAAGTGGTATATAGCATTTTATTAATGCTACATAAGAATAACATTAGGGCTTAGTACGCAGGTTTTCTGCAAAAAGAGATAGAAGAAATGTGTTTTTGTATGATTATCAATATAACTTAACCAGGTGAAGCTAATACTAAGTTTTATTAATTTATGTTCATAATTAAGGGAGATCTATAACTTTACTTACTCTCCATAAGAATAACATTAGGGCTGAGTATGCAGGTTTGCTGCGTTGGGGATAGTCAACAAAAAATCTATTTTTTGTGAAAATATCAATATACCAGTGTTACGTGAAGCCACATACCAAGTTTCATAAATATACATTCATAAATAATGGTGATATCAAATTTTATATATTCTCCATTAGGATAGGATTGGACAACGTACTGTGTTTAGCACTTTGAATATCTCTGCAACGGTTGGACATAGAATAACAATTTCAACACCAAATTGATTTTTTGTAGAGCTGAAATGATTGGTAAAATAAAATGTGAAGTTTACATTAAAATTAACTGAGGTAAAGCCAAAACGCTTTTTCCTATAAGATTAACATGGGAGATTTTATGAGCAGGTTTTTTAGATTTTCTCCGCAACCACTTAACCTAGGTTAATAATTCAAAATACTATATTATTTGTTTTTTTAAGCTCTATAACATGGTCTAAACCTAAAATTAAGAGTTTTAAAAATTTTAGGGTTAAAATTGCAATAAACAATTGTTTTTTGGAAAATTGAAAAACCCATAAACCCCCCTTTACATGGTCTGATTTTTCTGGTTTTCGAACTTAATGTCATGAATGTCACATTACACATTTGAGCCAAATTTAATCGAAATCGGACGTTTTTTACTTAAGTTATCGCATTCACACACACACACACACACACACACACACACATATATATATATATATATTTGAATGAATAGTGTTTTTGCCATCTGGGGACCTCAAATCAAAAAGTTATCATGGTCTCGGGCTTAAGTCTTACCATGAGACCTACGGTAATAGCTTCTTCCCTATAGGGGAAATTAGATAAAAAATATATATATCATAATCTGGAAACCAAGTAAGTTAGGCCTGAGCCCTAACTTCCTCTTCATGGTGGGGTACAGCACTTTTTGTGAACCATTCTGATATTTGCCTAAGTAGGATGAGAAACCGTAGAAACCCATCTCAGAATGGCCGGTCAGTGATAAAACCCGTGACCTCCCGAGTGCAAGATGCAATTAAATGAATCACATTAAAAATATAACTGTATTTGACAAGTACAATGAATTTTGGTTCGTAATCTATTTTATGTCAGCGTATTTCCTCTTACGATACCAGGGGAAAAAATGATACCGCAAATATATATTATAATGTTTGGAGTTGCCTTGTGCCCTTTATTAATATCGTTTTTAAAATGTACATTAAAGCGATGTACATTTTTAAAATCAGCCTGATTGGTGTGACACTCGCTAATACAACAGAACTCAACTCTAAGAGTACTTGACACGCTTTCACATGTACATATCTTTCTTCAAATGGCTGTACGACAGACACGTATGACCAACTGACACCGCTACCCCTTACTTCTCTAATAGCTTCCCTTGCTTCAGATGGGCCACCTGGATGTGGTGGTGCCCCCGGACTTTGTCAACGAGGAAACCTCTAGTGACGTGATGGTCCCGGAGGGCGGCACGGCCAAGTTGACGTGCAAGGCCCGAGGGTATCCCTCCCCCCATGTCACCTGGAGGCGGGAGGACAACGGAGAGATCGTCGTCAAGGAGGCGAATGGCAAGACTAAAGGTAACATGTTACTAAAGGTTCACAATAGAGCGAACTTATTAAAAAAAAAAACACATTTTCTCATTATAAACTAAGCACTTTTGGTATTTTGAGTAGATTTTCCTCCTTTAAAATATGCCTTGGGACATGACAAATTATCATATTATGTTTGCATATTATTATATTCGTGGGATTAAGGCCTTTGTTTTGACTTGTATTGTTACCATACCATCATTTGAATAACTTGGCCGTGCCGTCCTCCGGGACCATCATGTTACTATAGGTTTCCTCGTTGACAAAGTCCGGGGGCACCACCACATCGAGGTGGCCCATCTGAAGCAAGGGAAGCTATTAGAGAAGTAAGGGGTAGTGGTGTCAGTTGGTATGAGTTGAAAAATACGTGTTGTTCCAGTTAAACTTGATAAAATAAACTACGTCTCTTAACACTAGAAACTATTTATAAACTTATACTCTACTTACATTAAACTTGCCTTTGTACGGTTGTCTTGCACCACCTTTTTTTTTCCCGTCTCGTATGTAAGAACAGTATTAATGTAAGTATATAAGTGTTGTGAGACGTAGTTTATTTTATCCTGGTTACTATATTGTATATATTGTAATATGGTGTCCTGTAATGCGAATTATCTTGACTATATTGAGTACTAAACATATTTTCAAGATGCAATTAATTTAATAATTGCATTTTATGTTTAGTTAAGAATCACTTTAGGTTTACCTGAGCCGAAATCTTGAAAAAATAACTTTTACTTTCAGATATTCTTTAATAATAACCTAAAAAAGGAACCTTAATTCACTACCTACTGCCGTGTTATGAATTATAAACACATAAATTGTACATTCCTATTGAATCAATCAATATAACATACAAGAACAGGCTTAGAGAATTGCTAAACTTGACCAGTTTAAATTGTGCAAGTTATCCCATCATAATGTTGTTATTTATCAAAACCGTTTTCTGATTTCAGTGACATCATACCAAGGGGAGGTCCTAAAGCTGGCCAAGATCACCAGGGGCGAGATGGGCGCCTACTTGTGTATCGCCTCCAACGGCATCCCGCCTTCTGTGAGCAAGCGGATTCTTGTCAACGTACACTGTGAGTGACGTATTGATAAAAAAAGATTCAAAAGGTAATTCAAGTAAAATTATAGAAATGTTAAATTATTTCAAAGATTTTTTTACTTAATTAGTATAATACGAAGACTCCGATTAAGATTATGTTTATAAATGTTATGTTTACATTGCCAGTGACTTAAGTAGGTGAGTTTGTAGTAAGTTAATGTCATTTATTGTTGGTATATGAAAATGTCGTGTAGGATTTTTATAGCACGGATAATTCTTTGCCGAATCTTCATTGGCATTAAAATAAATAACTAGGTCCATAGTATAAAAATGTTTGTACAAACAGCACTGTACTTGTCTGTATATTCGTTTTGTTTACTTGGTTGAGTGGAACTCGAAGCCTCCGAAAGACGTTAACCGATTGAGGGTATATATGTTATGTTTAATGTACACACACATTAGCATTGTTTAATAGTAATTATTGCTCGATAGAAACGGGATCATGATTTAAAGAAATTTTATTAAACGTTATAAAGGCTGTTCAGAAACTACTGACCCAAATTGCACTGAGTTATTTTGTGGATAAAGAATACACACAATTTACAATAACATCTTTTACTACTATCTTTCTTGTTTTCAGACTCTGTTTGACATCTTACAAACAACTGCATTCATAAAATCCGCTGAATAAACATAATGCTCCCATTATCTTGTTGCAGTCCACCCGGTGATCCAGGTGCCCAACCAGCTGGTGGGGGCTCCTACCGGAACTGACGTCACACTTGAATGCTACGTGGAGGCGTCGCCCAAGTCAATCAACTACTGGGTGCGCGACTCTGGTAAGCCTGTCCGTACACACAGGGTTAGGTATTAGGGTGTATTTAGATTAAGATACGTTTGTTAGAGTTAGGTATGGAAATCTTCTTGGGTACTGAGAAAAATGAAGCAATATCCAAAGCTATTCGGATTGTAGATCTCGTCCTTAAGTTTCCGCTATGTTTAATAAATGTCATCAAGTGGAAGGATTGTATTTGATTAAGAAATTTAAAGGTCTGAAAAAATATTATGGTTTACATAGTTCCGGTGTTTCAGCAAGTTTAACGTTGCTTGCGTGTATTTTTAATTTAATTTCGTATACACATATAGATTGCTTGAAATTGAAGATGCCCAACAACATTGACCAATATTTAACTCGCCTTTTGGAGACGATATTTCTCTGACGGCTCAGATTTTAGAGAAATTAATTTCGCAGTCTGAATTTACCTAAATTTATTTTTAATTTACATAAATTTAGTTTTAGGTAAATGCTGCCTAAAACTAAATTAACGTTAGGATACCTTGTATCCTGTTAATTTAATCAGTTAAAGTTTTAGTCAGCTAATTTTATAAGCAAATTTCCTCTATAAAATATTTGTATAATGGATAGTCTTTATGTGTAAAGCGGACATGTTAATCGCTTCTTTGCTTTTTACAAGTTGCTTACGTATTTATAAATTTGGGAGTTTAACATTAACATCAAGATATTTCAGAAACTTGCAGGAAAGGAAGTTATTTACTGACACTGAAGTAATTAATTGACACAAATCACTGAAATAAAAATCAATATGAATCAGATGAATTTCTCATCTGAGAAATTGGTACTTTTTACCACGATGGCAACTTGTTTCTAGACATTTCGGCAGTCAATAGTATACAAGCTGTTCGCCATCTTGTTTCTGTCATTCTCTGATTGGGCCTGATGATGACCGGTGTAACTGGTTGACATCGATCGTCTTGTACAATCTTTTGTGTATATTTTACCGTCTTGTATGTAAGTGTAAATATACACTATAGTGTTGTAAGATTTGTTTTTATTTATTCTGTATGTTGTAACAACACGTATCATGCTACTAAAGAAAATTAATTACAACATCCTACAGACAATATAACATTACATACATAGCCTACATGTTTTTAGAAATACTTGTAATTAGCCTACAAAAATTAAAATAACTTATATGTAAAATCTATGTACAAACCTGCTTCTAAACTTAGGCCCTAACTTAATTGTAACTACCTTAAGTTATTCTTTTCAAAATGTTAAACAGTTTAGGGGAGCTAACCTTAGAATTTATGTAAATGTATTTTTTTTAAGAAACATTAAGCCTACATAACATTAAGTATTTCATAACAAGCAAGGACTACCCATCTAATCAACCCGTCAGAACCAAATTTAGCCTTTCTTTCATACTAGCCATGTTATATTTCCAACAAACTGAAAAGACAGTGTAGTATAAAGACAGTTTCTAATATGTAGGGAAGAAGTTAATAACTAAAATGGTACAGATAGGCCTATTTATTTAAAGCTTGAAATGAAATGAAAATGCTAAAATATAGGATAGGGTCTGCATTAAGTGAAATGTGTTCTCAAACTGAAAACAACTACAAATTCACCGGAGCCAGCCAATCAGAAGGCAGTAGAGTGAGGATAGGTTGTACAACTTAAAGAGGCCATAGAGGTATGATAATGTTATATTATAGCACATTTTTGTTACTTCTCTGAGTATTTTTATAATGTATGTAATTTGTATAATACTTTTGAATCTTAAATAATAGTATGAAAGAAATCATAATTTTGATGTTTCTTAATGTAAAGGCTAGAAAATAACAATTGTAATTATATTAGGCATATAAACTTTGTTAGTGAATATTTTCTCTCATAACTTGATAATTTTGATATATGAAATGTAACATATATTTATTTTAATATTAAATAGTGTTTAAATTGATTTATTTTACTATTAACGTGATTTTAACAGCTACCAAATAGTTTACATATAGTATGAGTCATGTATGGAAAAAGTGATAGCAGTGAATAAGATCAAGAGTGCAGTGGTTATTCTTGCGTGAAAAGGAAGTGAAAGAAATTCAAATAAAATGGTGGAATGGGAAGCTGAAGAAGAGAGACAGATATTGAACCAAATAATCATAAATTTTTAATTCATTTGAATATTTTTAATTTTAATCTTAATTATTTGCAAAATATCTTTAATTTAATTGTCTTTAACAAAATTTTCCAAATTAAACCAAAGAACTTTTGAAACAAGGACAAAGACTTTTGAAAATTAGCTAATCAAACAACCACATGGAGCATCTTTGGTAAGAAATTTATTTATTGAACTTTTAAGGAAACTCATATCCAGAATAAGAATATTATCAAGAATTTTAAATTATACCATCAAGAATAATAATTACAAACTAACTTAATTTGTACTTTCAGATTCCAACATGAGAAAATACTAAACCCATTTCAGCAAAGTTCTTTGTTTGGTAGCTGCCGATGCTAAAAAGAAAGCTAAATTTTATTTAATTAGATATTTTATTTTAACGTTATTTGAATTTTTGGTATTAATGATTTTTTATGTGCCGTGGCAAAGAACCGCCCTTGAGATAAGAGTTATCATAGCCTACATTTGAGAGCCGGAGCATATATTTGTAAAATAATTGTGTAACTATAATTCAATAAACGTAATTGTATTCTCTATTTCCAATTTTTTTAAGTAAATGTAACTATGATGTAATTTTATTTGATTAATCATTGAGTATCCAGGCTATGGTTATGTAAAGAAAGGTAGGTTAATTAACTATAGGCCAGGGAGGTTTGTTATATCAACATTGTTATAAGGAAGTCTTTTTTATATTTACACAGTCAAAATAAAAAATAATCTGTTGAAAAACATAAAAAAACAACAACAAAAATAAAAAACTCGAAATAATAAATTCAAGCAACGAGGCAAACGTGATCAGTATTTTCTTTACGTGATTATTTTTGTTTCTTTATCCATGCTAGAAAAATGCAATTGCTTATAACGATTTATAACATATTGTCATTACCGATTCTCAGATGGCACTTAATGAAGTTCTGTTATTTATATCATTAACTGTTTCTGAAGTTAAATGCCCGTCATTTCCCGTCATTCCCTTCATTCCCGTCATTTATGTTGATGTAATTTTAAAAAATCGACCACGGGTAATTTGACAAAATGTCTTATTCATATTGAGTGTGCTCCAATCCTAAGAGTCATCATCGACAAGCCAGCTAACTTACTTTTCTTTTTAATTGAAATAATTCCAATCAACTACAACTAATTAAAGCGTTCGCTGGAACTGGAAGAAAGTCCCGAGATTCCACAACAGGTTAACTTCGCTGGCGACGCGATTCTTCGCCAAGTTTGGGGGCGACAGCTCAAATTAACTGCGACTCCAAGTTGAATATTTACGCTATGCAAATGAGCCGTTATTGTGCGATATTATTGCGCGCTGTTTGCCGGCGCTCTACTTTTAACGGATTTCATTTGCACATTTGAAATATTATCTCCGCGTGCCAGGTTCACTGGAAGATTGAGCGTTAGGGAAACGAAATCAACAATTGTTTAAAATGAAGATTTCAACTTTGTTTTAATTTTGTCCGCTATACAGAGATGAAAGTAAATTGTCAGTTTTTATATAATATTATTAATGAAATTTAATGACATACTTATAAACAAACCAAGATGATACATGTAGTTTTGTATAATACTATGTTGTACTAAAGTGCAATACATTGGAATAAATAACACGATGAAAATAATTGATATCGAAACATAGCCTAACAACCCACAATCTATAATTGAAATGCAAGAAAAAACCTTAACAATATAGATCTAACAGGTATAACAAATAAAGTTATAATAATAATTGAACGTACAAAACAGTATATAATAACATATATATTTTAGTATCTAATAGATAATGAATATTAGGAGACACAACAATTAATTATCAGTCATGGCTGTACAATGACGCTATCCACTTATTTTAAAAAATATTCATGTTGAAATCTACCTAAAAGAATCGGAATAACTAAGACAATGAAGTCTTGCTAAGGCCCCAAACGTAAAGTAGTTGGAGCTGTGGTACATGTAGGCAATCAGTTTTGTTAATCAGTGGCATCTGAAATCCTGAAGTTCAACTTGGCTAACAAGTCAGAGTAATCAAAAAACTACTGATCAGCTTGAAGAGGAAGACCAAACTCATCAGAACAACGATCCAATTGGTTCGATAACTATCACAAATTGCCTCTCTATTCTTTAAAGGCGAATGAAATGGAAAAAATTCGACGGTTGCCACACCGTATCTACCACTACCAGAGAGGCGACGAATAAACCACTTCTCACCACAAGAAATAGAAGTCAAATTAGTTTACTTTCGTGCTACAAATAATGTCCAAGGCACTGCCCGGGCTGTTGTAATCATATATAAAGAGATTTTTACCTCAGCGGAAGGAAATAATCATACATTTAATAACTACGCATTGTTAATGTCACAATACTTCGAGATGCCAAAAGGCAGAAGAGCATGGTCAACTTTACCACTCGTTAGACCAAATAACTTTATCCCAAATACTGTCCCAAATTTGTCTAACTTTAGACAAATATACTCTCAATTACCTCGGAAATGTCATTTACAAACATGTTGAACTGGTAAAGATCAAAAGGGATCCCTGGAGAATCCCATATTTTACATTACATGGGTCGGAGTAGCAATGATAACAACTTTGCCAGCAAAACTAGCAAAGAAAAATCTTTCTGTAAAGTAAGTTTTCAGCCAAGACAACAGAGGATTTCAAATTTCATATGATTCAAGCTCTAAAATTAGTATAGAATGTCTTAAATTTTCTAAAGCTTTAAACCCCCTGAAAACATGTTATCGTTAAAGTATTAAGTTGATATGTATCCTTTCAATTTTACTCATTGTGGTGAAAATCATAACACTTAGGGTAAATAAAACAAATAATTGTATCTTTTATACGTCACAATGTAATTTGTCAATCTAAAACTCACTTATTTCATTTGTAAACAAATCATCTGTAAATAAGCTTATCCATCTGTTTAATTGGATTCCCCTCGTAAAACCTAATTTAGAGTTTTCTATTCAAAACGTTTATAAATATTCGTATCAATTACTCCCACTTGCAATCCTACATCAACCAGTCTGTTGTAGTATTACGTGTTCCAGGAGAGATGGTGATTTCGAGTGAGAAGTACGAGGTCCAGAGTATCATCAAGTCCCTGTTCGAGGTGAAGATGGTCCTTATAATCCGAGGCTTTAACAAGCAGGTATGTGTCTTCTAAAATATATTATATATTTAATTTGTTACGCCAATACAGTTTTTTAAGGTTTGAAAGAGAACATTCCAAACCCTGGCTTGTCACTTCTTAAAGTCAACCATGTTTTAGAAAGCACCTTTATAGACCAGGCAATTTCGAGTAAGAATATAAGGTGGGAAATGGAAGAAATTTCGAACGAAAAAATTCGAAAGTTTCGAAACTTCACAAGAGTTTCTCAAGAATTGTTCTGGCGAATTTTGTCAGAATATGAGTTGAGGACTCTAAACCCACACTACAGG
This sequence comes from Allygus modestus, assembly GCA_963675035.1. Taxonomy (NCBI): domain Eukaryota; kingdom Metazoa; phylum Arthropoda; class Insecta; order Hemiptera; family Cicadellidae; genus Allygus; species Allygus modestus. The sequence goes on along the minus strand of OY776112.1, from coordinate 417,082,250 downwards.
CTAATCAGGCACTTCCTTGGTTTAGGTATTTAAATGTTCAACTACTCAAGGAAACGAATGCAAGGAGCCGTTGTTGAGTATTTGTCTATTCACTTTTCCTCACCTTAGAGTTCAATATTCGATTACTTTCGTGACTTATTTGAACTGGCAAGAATTAATCTTGAACATTTCAAACTGGTTAAGGTTCATCATCCTCTTAAAAGGAAGAGACTTACTTTTTCTTTTTTATGAAGGTTATAAAATAGGGAATAGTATTGATCGAAGTTGTAAATTTTAGACTATGTTATAGAAATGAACGACACTTCATCACTACTTTTCATTCAATGTTTATAAATTTAATTAGTCTGAATATTTCCCCTGTGATTATTTATATTTAACTAATATACATTTTACAGGACGTTGGTTCGTACCGATGCATCGCCAAGAACTCTCTGGGGGAAGTAGAAAGCAATATAAGGCTTTACGGTGAGTAATTAAGTGGAATACCATTTTAGATAATTTGTGTTACAATTGGTTTCAATAAATATTTAAAAGATGCATTTAAAACACAGTTAAAGGATACAAAGGTAATCAAAAGTAAGAATTTCCGGAAGAAAATTATAAGTGAAAGCATGGATAAGCTCAATATAAACATACAACAAATTATTCGAATATTTATTTTGTTCTATCTTTTAGTAGTACCTTATAGAAGGTATTTAGTTAAAAATACAAATATCATTGTATTGTTGTATTGTATTATTAGTTGGTCATTTATTTATTTTTAAATTATTTATTTGCAACTGAAATTCAGTTTCATACATTTATAATTTACAGATTTTTGGATTCTGATTAGAATATTTTTTAACTTTCCATCTATTCTATCACCAATATACATCGTCTTGCTCTCAAAAAAATACTTTCAGCGACAGCTTAAAGAGGCTGTATTGCAAAAGGGGAGTATTATCAGTACTGGAGGGGTGGCAAGGCTGGGACGTTATCTGTATCGAAGGGCTGCAAGTCTACCGGAAGTAGAGAGCACATCCGGCTGCGGCCGTTGTCAGCTGAGATAACCTTATTGTTCATTGCACCAGGCTACATCCGGGACTGATAACGCTCTTGAGGCCTGATGATAGTCTGATGACTCCTGATGACTTTTATCAGTCATTTACTCATTCCTCGGTCAAAATATTCACTCAATCAGTGTTTCCATTTGGAACGCTCTTGTTCTCAATAAGATTCTGAATCAGAAATGTTGTTGTTTTCTCTGATCATCAGGTTATCCTTTTACTTGTCTCCTCGACGTTTTAACTAACGGATTATATTTAAGTACGTTATAAACCCATTTAATAACAGCAACAAAATTATGTTTTAATAATTTTCATTATTGTATATAAATTGCAAGTAATGGATTACTAATTATCGATATCTTTCTGCCAAATCATTCAAACGTGTTTACCATGAAAGAAATATCTAAAATGGATGAACTGACTCAAGTAATGTACGAATTGAAGCCAAATATATCATTGAAGAACATGCAGAGATCCTCTGAACTCTCTTTAAAAACCTCAGAAATTTGTACATTGAGTCAAAAGTACTCATACAATATACTAGCTATTACCCGCGACTTCTTGGCATACAATTACCTGACTGGAATTTTTTTTAATGTTGTTAAATATATTGTTACTACAGAGACTAAAATGATTACTCTATAAGGTTAAAACTAAACATTTTAAAGATGATAATGGCCAATGCCAGTAGGGCGGAGCTCGACGTAATTTTTAGTACAGACCTACGTTAGATGTCCATATTCATATGTCTATGTTTTATTATGGTCTGTTATCTCTCTTCGTACCAAAATTAAGCTCCATCGATTCAATAGTTGGTGTAGGATGGTTTCGTAAAATATCAGTAATATCTAGTTATACAAGTGTATAGTTTTTGTTTTTTATTTTGTTAAGGATAAATATTTTAAACCATAGCTGAGTAATTAAACTTGTTCATAAAACCGTGTATAATTAGTGTGACTTACTAATTCTGCTAAGGGTTTGTATTTAAAATAAATAAATAAAATTAATTGCTTTCTTCTAACCGATTTTCATAATTTTAGTACCATATCTGGGGGAAACACATATTGCTCATTAATAAGTTATTTTTTGAAACATAATTTATGGGATTTAAAATTCTTCACACTGTAATATTTAAATTATCACCCTTTCAAATGATAAAGCTGGGAACTTAAAAGCCAAGACTTTATTAGTTGTGAAGTTAGTTATGAAAGTGGTAAATATAAAGAATAATTAATGTGCTAAAAGACATTGTTTCAATGGCTCAATTGATTCAAAGATATTATGTGTAAAACATCTTATAAACAAACGTAAAATGGATCAAAATATACCGTATACTTACATAACATTTGCTTCTTTTGATACATGAAATAGCTTCGTGAATTGTCCAATAACTGATATGAAACAATCCAGAATATATCAACATTTATTTATTTAAATAATCTTTTGACATCCAGAAATCCCCGGACCAACCCGGAAGGTTTATCAAGGGCCTCCCTATGACGAGGAGGACCAGAACTATGAAGTCTACGGATCGGCAGAGGAAGAAGATCAGGATGAGTTGTCAAACTCGGTGCAGGTAAAGATTGTTAACTATAAAACCCACGCAGCTGAGGGTAAACAAACATGTCCCAGGATAAATGACCTTACTTAGTTGACAATTAATCAAACTTTTAAAGGGAGAATTATTTTTAAAGTATGCTTTGACTTTATTATAGCTAAACAGAACATTTATCTTGTGTATTCACATAGTAATAAATCGTGTTTAATTCAAGGAATGTTTATTTACCCTTACAATAAGAAACCATGTTCAACTCAAATATCAAACAACAACAATGGCTGGGTAGCGTAGTGGTTAGCGTGCTAGTTTCATAACCTGAAGTTGCCAGACCGATCAAGAGCGAAACCCTGAGAAACGTTTGTGAAGGTTCGATACGAGATCCAGCTGCCATTGGTCATCGGGCTGTTAATTAATGAACTTAACTAAATAACCAGTCGGTCTTAATCACTAACAAGGCTCACGAGGCATATCACCCATTCTATACACATCATTCATTCATATTCCAGTTGTGTCGGTGTCTTATACAGTGATTAAGTAACGGTAGGTAGAATGTTCGTAAAATGTTTAATTTGGTAAGACCTATAAACTGACAAAAATAATTAACATACTCAACTAAATCTTGCCTATCAAATTCATAAAATACAACAAATTTATACACGAAAAACTATTTATCTCATTGAAACATAAATAAATAAAATAAGGAAACTAAATGAATTTAAGAAAGAGAGTAGCTATAGTTTAGTGACTGTTGTATCTTAATAACATTTGTTATTTGTTACCTAGTGTGTTATGCCTATGTAGTGTTATATGCCTCTGTGTTGCATATAATGAAATTGTGTTTAGGTTGTGGCCGGCTGGGGTGACACCCCGACATCTTCAGGGGTGCCGTCCAGAGGAACCCTCAACACTATTCCAGCTGTAGACGGTCCAGCGTCCAGCGGCGCTTCCAGGAGTTCAGGGACCCTGAATATTATACTTACTGGAATAATAAAAGCATACCTTAGCATTTGGAAACACGAACTCGTCACTACCACCCCCGAACTCTGCTCATTTTCATCTTGGATTCCGAAATATATCTCTCCCAAAAATATCCTTGCAGAAATTACTTTCTCGCCTGCTCGATTCTCTAGATGCTCTTCGATCCTAGCGCAGATTCCATTGACTCTCTGACAGTACGTTTGTTTAAGGGCTGCGCCCTTAACTGCTCCATAGTCTCTGGTTTTGTCGTAGCAATATGAACTTAAGAGACTGAGTATTTGTCGTTAGTGTATAATGTTAGAGTAAGCAACGTAATAGAAACGAACCACAAAATAAATTAATCATTTGAATAAACTTTCAGGTTCTAATTCTTATACTGATATTTTTTTCATGTGTCGTTTTAAACCCGCAGTGTGAATTAGGTTAAATTCAGTATCAATCATTATACCTATAGGAAAGTATAAATTAACCTCATCTCAACATTCATAAAGTTGCATACCAGATAAATTCTAAGAGAATTTCTATGATATACACATAACAAACATATTATAATACGACAACAAATTAATAAAAATTGTTCAAATAACAATATTTGTTGTAATATTTGATATGTTAAACTGTAATTCATTAATTAATAATGTAAACTTAATAAGTAAAAACAAATAACATGTAACTGCAAAATCTTGATAGGTTGACATAGTGTTATTTAAATTTATAGTTTTGAAACTTCGCTTACCTACAACCAAAAGAGGAGTATTATAGAGGAGTAGCTAACTGTTATAAAAATAACTATGAGTGATTTATTTTTAGTTTTTTTATGATATATTTGAATACTATGGAAGATTAAACTGTTATAATAAAAAACATGTTTAGTTATATATTAGTTTGTCACTCGAACAGTTACAGGTAATATACCTTATTGTTGGCACACCATTGTTATTTTCCAAACCGTGAATTTTCATAATAAAACCCTTTATGGCTAGCTTTATTCCTTAGCTTCAAAATGGTCCTTAATAACGTTACTAATTTGTTCAAATATTTATCCCCTATTTAATCTTCCTTATCAAATTGTTCAAATGGTATTATCTGTAATTATATCATACTATACAAATGTATAAGGTAGCTTTTATATGGGAATTGTACATAATCATACGTTTGGTAAGTAAATTTAGATTATATATAACATGTCTAAAATTGCGAACTATTATTTGATTTGTAATCTTACTAGCTGATGTAAATACGAGTTGTGTGCCTAATGTAACGTATTATTCGAAATACTAAATATAACAAAATATCAATCTAGAATTAGATTAACGCTTATGTAAATATTATCCGTTCAATTAGAGCTTCGAGTCAAGTGCGTTGACAATAATATGCTTACTTTATTTATGACTATTATAAAAACAAATTAAATATGCAATACAACAATTAGAGTTGAGTTTAATGTTAACCAAATTTAATATATATAATTATCTGTTACGTCAGCATGCCTCTCTTGAGTTATTGAGAAAAATCACTATTTAGTGATTTTTATATTACATGTTTGCAAAAGTTGTATATTATTTAAAATTAAATTATGCTGAAGAAGAATATAAATAAACGTTAATTGTATAAACCGATAGTAAAATGTGTCTAATTAATATTAGTTTTCCTTATTTCATATTTAAATAAGAAATATATTTAATTATGATTTACTAAATACCAATTTATTGAGAATTTTATATGTATAGGCCTATTCAGTTTGTTTGGTGATAAAAAAGTTCTCAAAAACTAAACTTTGAAGTCTCAGCATTGCGTTACAGCTTGTAGGCTCTTTGTACATTCCCCCAAGTGTGACCCAAAATACAGGAACGTAATGTGATGTAAAATCATAAAGTTGTACAATTGTTTAGTAGGCTGTGGACATTGTTATGTTGTGTAAATGGTTATGTTTCTAAGTTTAGAAAAGTTGTATATTTTAAATTAGTGGATTATATTGTAAAAAAGTAAAATAAATTAGTTGTTCTATTTGTAAATGTGTATTTTTACACCCAAGAGTAGTATGGTGGTATGTAAAATCAAATGCTTGCTGACAATACTTTCAAATTACAGTAGTACGATAATATTTGACCACAGGATTAGTAAAAATAACCATTGAAAATTTTAACTAAGTAGTAAAATATTTAAACATATAAACATCAAAATATGATATCAATAATTAACACTGTTGGAATTGAAAGCATATATATATATATATATGTTTTATGCTGCTTGAACTAATGCTCCTTCAAACACTAATTGTGTGGTTGGAGACAAATAATGGATTCCGGTCTAATATTAAGTAAGCGTGCCATGATTGCGAAATTACAGGGTTACATCAAACTAATTAATATGATTTTTAGAGTAGTATGTTTCAATAATTACTTGTTAGGCTATTTTTATCAAGAAACAAACCATAGCACCCTACAATGTTAATGAAATGTCAGTGTTCCTTGTGAAACCAGTAATTAAATAAATATAGAACTTTACTGTTCGTTGGTCTTAATAATACATGGATAGTAAATTGTCAATAAATTTGATACATTACTCCACTTCTAATTATTTCAATTTCTCCTTTTTCCAATAATTATTTTTCAAACAGCAATCAATTTGGTGAGGGCGGTCATTTAATAAAATGTTATCTTGACCTTCTTTGTAAAGCTTTGTTCACTTAAGTTCTTTCAGTTAGCTGGTAATATGTTAACAACTTTGGTCTTCTTTTTTTGTTGGAGTTTTACTTTTTGGACATTTGAAACATATAACTTTAGGTTTATTTTGATTTCTTCTTTAATGTAGTCATAACTGTTGTACCTAGTTTTTTAATAAGGGTCTGTGATGTTAACGCCACAAATTATTCGAACTGTTTTTTAAATTGTATATTTGATTTGATATTTATTGTAATTTGGTCCGTCTTTGAGAGTATGCACAGTTGCCCTTTAACAACGTGAAATAAAAAATGTTACTGGGATAGATAAGCACAACAAAAGCATAGGAAATGTAAAATTCCAAAATATTTAGGCCTAGCGATTTAATAGTATATTTGTACCTATTATATAACAATACAATTGTATTCCCTGCTAGAAAACTAACAAAAGTACTGAGAAAATTAAAAAATATTGTTTGTTATGAGACACAGTGTAAAGAGGAAGAGGGCATTAGATAAGACAGGGGCAAGCTCCAAACACCCCCAGGGGAGAACTTTGCACCCCATTACCATCATTTATCTCCCTTCATCTTTATCACTCACTCGTTCACGTTTATAAACATAGTAATATAGTCAAAGGAGGTTTATGTCCTTTTTTAAGGATCTGTTGTTTGACTCAGCTTGATTTTATTTCTATTATTGAGAACATTTAAGAAAAGCATATTTCAAAATATTAATAAAACAATTTTTAAATTTTAAAGGAACAGAATTATCTGAGATAGAAGTGGCATTTTAAATACACTAAACATATATCTTCCTTTTGTTTTATTTTGTTATTTATTTATTATCATCCTGATTATATTTTGCTCAGGGTCAATCACCAAATGAACATTTTACCCATGGTAGTAACACTATCCTGTGCTTCAGATCTCATCTTAAGGCGGTGCTTATTGTAAGTAATAAGTACTAACTACATAGACATCGAAATGGACATACATTTTTACCAATACGTTAAATTTGTTATTAGTACTATATTAACCACCTTACATTTCTATATTTGTGCTTATTTGTAAGATGCTGTTCCTACGTTTTACTAATTTGAAATCAATTACGTTCCGAACAATTTTTTATTGGTTACCGTATTTAAAGTGTATTATCATCGATTAAGACCTTATAACCAAAATTACAATCGTGTAATGGTAGGGACAGGTGGCATTGAATTGATTAGTAACAAAGGCGAAGCAATTTCCCACCAATTTCCTTCCACTGTTCACTGATCGAGACTTGAAACAACCACATGGCTAAATACAAGATTTATATCTCATTTTAAACTATACTCATTCAAATAAGTTTATAGGTTTAAAGCAGACTACGTACGCAATCCACGAGTACAAATGTTCTAATATAAATTTTTTTATGTGAGTTACTGAAATTAGTTCAACAAAAACAAAATATGTGTCCATATAATCCATTTAAATACTAAACTAATTCCCCTTTAATCTTAATTAATCAGTTCCCCGTATGTTGAATACTAAAATAACAGTTTTCATGGGATGCAATTAGAATTTACGTATAACATTAATCTCTAACGTTTTACCAATTACCTTGGTTATTTTCGATAGCATAATGCTCTAAATGTACATTCCCGAAGAATTTATTTTTGTATTCTTACAAAGGAAAAGTTCAAGGCTAAAATACTGAAACCAAACATGATTTTAATGTACAATTTTGGTTTGGGATGTAGGATGTCCATGTTTTTGGTGTATATTGCATTTATTAACCTATACTCCTATGAAATATCTCACCATAGGTTGCACGACAATTTTATAGCTTTATTTCTTAAGAGTAAAATATTTAATTAATCTTTTGTGCATGACCTCGAATAATAGTCCAGAGGAAATATAAGCAACAAATAGGCAAAAAGTGCAATATTAGTATATTTTCTATGGAATATTTCAGTTTGATAAATGAACTTTAATAGTGCCAGGAGTTTATTTAAAGGCAGTATATTTAAGTGTGTGGGTTTATATGTATATAGAATAATCTGTTTTAAGTTGGTGAAAAGGACATCAGACAATGTACATAATTTGGGCTTACGTAATAAAGATGCAAAATGGGATCAGCTTATTTTGTCTACTGAACAGAGATAATGTCAGGGATGTTGTGAAGTTGAAACATATTTAATAATACTCTCTTCTTATACACGGAGAACGCTGTTAATTGTTTACTCACAATTCTGACATATCTGATAACATACTCTGTATACTGCTCTTTAATACCGAAACGACATCTACTAACTAAAACACTTCATACGACTGAATGTATTTAAACAATTATATATTTATGGAATGTTGAAACGTATTAGTATGTGTAATACTGTATGAGACCGAATGTAGATCCAACACCCGGCTTCGGAGTAGAGGAAGTTTTAGGGTAATTTTTATAAAAAACTGAATAATTTTGTCGTCGATTTCTTATTTTTCAACAAAAAATGTTTCATTTCACATTTTGTTATTTAATATTCTTTTTAATACTGTCGATATTAGGCTAGTATGTTGTATGTGTTTTATATAAACCATTTACAATACCTATATAGTATTAATAAAACACTTCTAAACATCATACATTAAAAGCAAAACAATTTTAACTTACCTGTACTTACCTGTCAAGTGATCCAAGTTGGTTTTCTCTTGATAGTAGTAAAGGTAATTTAAAATACCCCCGTCGCAGCAAACCTGCGTACTCAGCAAATTTCCTATACATGAATATATTTCTTACTACCACATAAAGCCACTTACTAAGTTTCATAAAAATACTTAAATAAATAACTGATATATGCATTTTATTTATTCTCCATAAGAATAACATTAGGACTGAGAACGCAGGTTTGCTGTAACAAGGACGATAAAAATATGTTTTTTTTGCAATTATCAATATAACTCAACCAGGTGAAGCTACATACCAAGTTTTAATGATTTATGTTCATAATTAAGGGAGATATAAAGCTTTAGGTATTCTCCATAAGAATAACATTAGGGATGAGTATGCAGGTTTGCTGCTAAGAAGATAATCAACAAAAAATCGATTTTTTGTGCAAATATCAATATACCAGTACTAGGTGAAGCCACCTACCAAGTTTCATTAATATACATTCATAAAAAATCGAGATATCAAATTTTATTTATTCTCCATAAGGATAACATTGGACAACGTACTGTGTTTAGCACTTTGAATATCTCGGCAACGGTTGGACGTAGAATCATAATTTAAACACTAAAATGATTGTTTTGTAGAGCTAAACTGATTGGTAAAAGCAAATGTGAAGTTTACATTGAAATGAACTGAGGAAAAGCCAAAAACCTTTTTCCCATAAGATTAACATGGGAGATTTTATTAGCAGGTTTTTTTGGATTTTCTCCGCAACCACTTAACCTAGGTTAATAATTCAAAATACCATATTATTTGTTTTTTTAAGCTCTATAACATGGTCAAAACCAAAATTATGTGTTTTAAAATTTTTAGGGTGAAAAATGCAAAAAACTGATTTTTGGAAAATTTAAAACCCCCATAAACCCCCCTTCCCGTGGTCCGATATTTCTGGTTTTCGAACTTAAAGTCATGAATGTCACTTTACACATTTGAGCCAAATTTCATTGAAATCGGACGTTTTTTACTCAAGTTATCGCATTCACGGACTTATTCGAATAAGTTAATAACTTATTCGAATAAAATATTGATGGCTTAAGTTTTTTTTTTCCAAAATGGTTGAATTTTTCTAACAAAACGTGATATATATATATATATATATATACATATATATACATATATATAAATTTGAACGAATAGTGTTTTTGGCATCTGGGGACCTCAAAACAAAAATTTATCATGGTCTCGGGCTTAAGTCTTACCATGAGACCTACGGTAATAGCTTCTTCCCTATAGGGGAAATTCGCTAAAACAAAATTTTCCTAATATAAAGTGATCCACGATGAACATAAATAAAAAAGCAAAGATTACAAATTATTATACACACTACCATAAGACCTGAGCAGTACTACCTTGTCAACATTCGTACATCTCTGAAAGTTTCACTGTAGGGTAAGTAAAACCCTCCCTCAATAGAAGTTCCCCCCCAACTTCACGGACCACAAGAAGGTCTTATCGCAACTTGGTTGACAATGTGGGCTCCTATTATATCCTTGGTTCAGTCTATATTGTTGGTCATTTGGAAACTTTGGCTTTCTCCTAAGGTTATTTTCTGTCCTATTTATTAATCAATTGTGGTTTATTTTTTGCTATTTAAATAGGTACATAGAAAAACCTAAAATGTAATAATTTATAAAATAATATTTGGTATTGTTTTAGTTTTAAATGTTCATGATTATCAAGTGGACTAAATTAGTATTAAAAAGTTAAAAGATAATTATTTCTTATACACAGTAAAACATCCTCAGTTTGTTGTATATGTAGAATAAATAAATATCAGACCTCCCCAGGTTATAAATTATGTTATAAATATAAATATGGTATATAAATGGGTGCTACACTCGATGTAAAACTTACTTATGTTTTTTAAAGCTATATGTTTTATGATATTCGTTACAATAAATAAATCCTTATTAGTTTTATCACATTTTGAACATTTAAAATACGGCTCAATTTTGTTGTTAACATATAATAAAGTAAATGTATTGGAAAATATATTGCACGCATTAACTACTTATAATGTAAAAGGATTTATATCATCGGTAATACTAAAAAATACTATACAAACAATTCCGTCTATATAAATTTTTAAAATACAGTATTATAGATTTATTATATCAATTGTAATGAGTAAAATAATCAAAACGTCTTCCATCATAATAATGTTGTACCAATTTTTGTTATTTGTTACGAGAGAATTTCTCATGGAATATCTCAATTATTAGTGAAATATTTTTATTGACAGTTTTCTCGTATCATATGGATTTGTAGTGATTGCAAAATGAAACCAACTATTTGGATAATCTCTTGATCCATTTTATTATCCATTTCTATGAAGTTAAAGTTTTTGGAATTAAAAACGTTTTCCTCGATGTAATAAATGCAATTTTATTTCCGGCAATTAAACAAGTAAAATTTGTTCAGACAATTAATTAAGCTACATGCAAAGCGCATTAACTCAAACTTAGACATTTTTATTTAAAAACTGAAAACAATCTGTAAATCTGTTAAAATCAATTTAGTCATCCAGTATTAATATTTTGCAAAATTAAATTGCAGAAATATTTTTGATTGTTTTGACAGGGAATGGTGTACAACCTGGTCTTGCTATTGGCCTGATCGTAATTAGACCAATAACGAATTAAGACTGGTCCTAGATTCAAACCTTTACAATATTTTCATGGTTTTCCTTTAAAAATTATAAAATATATTTTCACTTATAAAGTAAATTAAATACGATAATTTCAGTTTAGAGGTATAGAATATATGTACAAATATCGAGTAGGTATGCTTTGAATGTTCAAAAAAGATTGTGCAAGGCTATTGATTTTGACCACAAACACCGGTAATCAACAGGATAAAATAGTTTTAAGTGAGATGATATTATTTCATTGGACCTGACCATCGCTAATGTGACGGGTTGAAATCGACTGCCTTCAACAAGTATTTTTTATATTATGGTATTTATGATCTTGTACACAAATAAGTATGGTGTAATTGTAACATTTTTTATTAGATCTGAAGTGATAAAATCAAATAAACGTCGAATAAGCAAACATTTCGTTACAGTTTCAATTTAGAGCATATTTATTTTTTATGTTTTTTTATTTCAATGAATTTTTTTAAGAAAAAACAAAATTTTTTTTAGGGAAAGCGGTCCAAACCCTTAAAATATTTGTGAACACCCTGGGAATTTTGGATTTCAATCCATGGCCTCTTAAACCGAATTAATAGGTTCTGTTGTTTTCTTGGCATATATTAAACAGGAAACATTAGTGTAAAGGGGAAGTCAGTAAACGCCAGTTAAGAGCTCAGGGAGGCCTTTATATAAAGATTCATTGGTATTGCTCCCGTATCGGAGACACTAAACAATTCATTGAAATAAAATTCCCTCTATGAGAGCCATTACTTCTCCCTACTCATATAACTCTTACTATCACAGTAACTCACAAATGGTAACATTCTCTTCAGTATTTTTAGTAAACTTGTATATTATTTGTTTTTATCCATCATATTACGTCTAGTGTTATTTTATAGAATAGCCTCAGAGTTTTAATTTAGTTATTGTTATAAAAGGTTACAAACTCTAAATTAATTGTGACAACAATGATTAATAACAAAAAAAAAAACTCAATTTGTATATAATTTTTAGTTATTTCGGAATCATTCGAATGATGTAAGTCACATAAATTTCGGGGCAGAAAAGAATAAACAACCTAAACAAGTAGCTGATATTTTTTATATTAGCTCCAATGTTGCTGCCTTGGAACACATCCCTCGCCCTATTCTCACCCTCTCTCTAAATATGACCTTTTAAACTGTTTGCATTATTTGTATTCCTCCTTTATTATTAAAATATTAAACCATTTTTACTAACAACTTTTAACATAATTTTATAATGCTATACTTTTATTCTGTAATTAAGGCATATTTAACAATATTATCCTTAAAATATATACAGATATTGTTGTGGTTAGGAGAACTGAGTTCCAATTAACATATCCATTACAATTTACTTTGTTTTTTTGATTAAAATATATTTCAATGATATCTTGGTAGTGATAAAGAAAAAGATTTTATACAATGTAAAATAAAATATTTTAACTTTAAACTCATTTGGAAATTTATATAAATGCATTTCAAACTTAACAAAATAACGATATCCAAAATAAAGCCTGCATAATATATTACGAGCTTCAAAATGTATGTGTTTTCACACTAACACCCTATCAGGAAGGTTTTAAAAAAATATTCCAAGTGGTCCAATGCCCTCAATCTTAGTCCCATGTGATTGACTAATAATTGTCTTTTTTAATGTAGAATGCAGATCAGAAGTTGTCTTATCATAATGCTGCTAACACTCGTTAAGTGCGCAGTAACTGGCAACTCTGATTCTGATATGGCAATCCGTATGATGTTTTTATTGTGTATTTAAGTAATGATTAAATCGTATATTAAATGCGATTAAACTTACAATTATGTACTAAATAAAGTCGATGTTATTTCGTTGTTGTTTATATTCAAAGTGTTTTCCAAGTTCCAAGGATCCCTTGAATATAGTTTTCCAAAAATGATTATGTTTTTTCGTGTGTAGAGATTGTACTAGATTTTCTCATAGATGCGGTTTCAGGGTTTTAAACCACATTAAAACTTAAATATAATAGTTAAATACATTAAAGTAACTTAAATCTGTATTATATTAATTAAATTTACATTAATTAAAGATAACGATTTAGGGTAACAAATAAATCTTCATCATGACAAATTAATAATACTGAATATAACATAAAAACAAATTGCAAGTAACAATAAATTCACGACAAGAATGTATTTATAGTAACAAAAAAACTATTAAAGTAATTAAAATTGACAACTTGAAGGATCAGAGACGTAAACTGCGTTGTTATTTAAATAGCTTAATTTCTAAAACTGAAAACACGCACCGGTAAGTATCAATTGCGGCGACCAATAAACACTAATGACAAGATTCTGAACCAATAATATCCTTGATCGCCTTACCTTCACTGCCCCTCCGCCTTCAATTAAACGTAAGTACCACATTTATTGCCATTCCTTTTATTAAAAGTAATCAGCTATCTAAACGTTTACAGAAATAGGACTACTTGTAATAATTGATCTAGACACAATATTTATCCATTTCAATCATTACGTTTAACCGTAGTACATCACCAAAGTTGTAATAGCCAACGATTGTTAAATATTATATTAAATTATGTTGTTTTTTAAGCATGTTAGGTCGTTTTAGCAGGTTCGTTGAATACTAATAAAACAGATATTTAAATATTTTTCTATTTAATGAAAGGATACAATTGATATAAACTAAACTTGTTAACCGTACGAAAAATTATACAACCAAACATCGTGGGATTCATTTGCAATTAAAATTACATCAACTATCACATAATTTAATACTATCCACATATGCACAGAATATGAACTCTATTTCGCTTTCAACTATTTTTCATTAATTTCCCTATGTGATAACAAAATTTAAATAATCTTTATTGTTATCGTTGCAATATTTGAAACAAATATATTTAAATATTCATAATATTAGATTAATTTGTTACATCAAATTCTAAAAGTTGTGCGAGTATTATATTTTCCATGAATCATTGAGTTTTATATGTTATTTTTAGTTATATTTTTTCACTGAATTAATATTATGCTATTATCACAGAAGATATCTAAAGTTAAGATGAAGAAAGAAGTAGACTGCATGCAGTATATATTCATACAAAATCAATTATTAGTGGGTCGTTTTCATGAATGGTTTCATACTTATCGAATTATAAATCGTAGAACTAGTATCGTGGAATTTAAATCTTCTAAAGTTGTTGAACGCCAATATCTTTAACATATTTTCACAAAGTGAAAGCTAACAATAAGTTGGCAAAATTTGTTTAAGTCATATGTTGATCAATAAAGGCCGGATACAATATTGCATTCTGATAACTTTGAATAGTTAGTTCAGTATTATTTTGTACTACTGCTTTATATTAGAGGTGGAAAATGATACTATACCACAGACTGCCAATGTTTTATTGGAAGATCGAAGAACCTTTTAATGAACAGTGCTAGCTGTCATTGCGCATAATTTCCTATAACATTATTTGTCTTAATGATGTAAATTGAATACTGTTTATACTTTATGTAAGACCTCCATTTTAATAGATACTTTTAATTATAAAATTACATCCCTAGTTTATTCTTCATACAGTTTGATAACTTTGTTTTTTACTTTAAATAGCTAAGATATATCACGAAAAGAAACCAATCATTTATTTTCCTAAATACGTAATTGTGTTTTAATAAAGCTTTTTTGTTTTTACAAAGTGTGTGTTAGCTAGAAGTTAGTCGTTCTACCTTGTAATGATATAAAAATTCCTACAAAACAATTAAATACAACTTCTTTTTAAACATATATATATACAAATTATACATGCTTCTCCGTCTATTGTAAAATTACAGAAAATATAACAAAATAATTGAAAAGTATAACGTTATTTAATGAGTAAATGGTGTCTGCAGAAGTACAGGGCGTTTGAATATCTGCTAAATTCGTCCTTTAAAATGTCGTTTTTAATAACTGAGAAGCAAAATTACAAATTTATATTTCAGCAAAACCGAGATGTACAAGTTCGCATAGAGTTATTGATCGGTATGTGAAACGAAACCTGATTTATAAAAATGTTTATACATTAGTACTTTGAATGATGACACATTGAGCCATATTACATTCAGTAGCTGTAATTAATTACTGTAAAATATAAAACGATATATTTTTATGAAATGAATGGGTATTAAACAGCATCAACAACGTACTGATGAACTAAACCAAATAACTGTAAAGTGATTTGCTAACCTTGTAATTCTAGTAATAAAAATAACAATCACAAAATATCAATAAGTAAATCAAAGCAAAACAATAATCCAATAAAGTATACTGAGCTTTTTGTGACGGTTAGTTCTATAATAGGGCATAACATGGAAAGGCGGTGGCAATAGCAGCCCCAGCCCCCGGATTAAGGTTTGTGGTAGACCTTTGTTTTGCCTTTGTCTCGATAGCGTTATTGGGTCAAGTGTCTTAACAATTGGAAAATTGCATTTTAGGTTACGCTCTATTTGTAAACGACATCATCGTCTATTTTAGCACGGCGAGCTAATAACACCGTGCCATCATGTTCACCCATTATTCGTCAATAAATTATTGTTAGCAAGGATGGTCTGATTTCAATAAAACGAGCGTGATAATATCACAATTCATATACACATATTTTAGAAGCGGTTTGCTATTGATTTAATTAATTAGTTATTTTACAACCACAGGTTTAAATTAATACCTCCACTCTAATATTTAGTTCTGTAATACTGTAATTCAAATAAGTTGTGAATCATTGACAACCTCACTACACCTGCCATGCACATTCCCAGTCCCCAATCACTCTGTTCAATGTGGGCCAGCTGTATTATCTGTTTGTCTGGTTTGTGTGAACGATTACAAGTTTAAACGGTTTTGTTTATAATTCCTCAATAAAATAGCATACCAAACGAGTTGAATGACAGTTCGCTGGGGAAAAGCAGTTGATGAGTATTTGTCATTTTGTAAATATATTATAATTTAAATAAAATAAACTTTTATATCCTGCACTATAACTGATATTTTTAGAGGAAGTCAGAGAAATATTGTGAAAGTACTAAGCAAAGACCTTAACCAGTCTCATGATAAATAATTTCTCACAATATTAAAATTGATTTACCATTATAATAAAATAAAAATTTACCATTATAATTATATTAAAATAAACAGAGCCATTATTGTTCATTACAACTTTTACATGTTATATTAAATTATTAGGAACATACAAGAGATTTTAAAGCAAGTCATAATTTAGATTATTACATTTAAATCAATATATTTTAAAGGCTCTCAGTGACTCAGATGGCCTTAAACGACTAGGTCATTTAAGACCTATTTCTAGGTCTTAAATAAAATTGTAGATGTGAAGGAAGATAAAATAATTAATAATAGTTTAAAAACAAACGGCATTTCTTTCAGCCAAACTTGTGATTTTATATTTGTTTTTGGTTGTGTTTAAAATCAAAGTTGTATTAACATTCTAAGATTGGAATTGTTTATTTGAAATCTGTAAACTACTTTGAACATTACTGGGGTTTTACGTGATCTCATTAAAAGGTCCCTGTCATTCTCCATCTACATCTCGCCATTCTCACTGAACACCAACCCGTGTGAAATAAAACAAAATACCCTCGTCGCAGGAAACCTGCATACTAAGCGAATTTTCAATGCATGTATGTGTTTCTTACTACCTCATAAAGCCATATACCAAGTTTCATAAAAATACATTTATAAATAAGTGATACATAGCAATTATATTTATTCTCCATAAGAATAACATTAGAGATGAGTATGCAGGTTTGCTGCAACAAGAAATATATGAAATGTGTTTTGTATGAAATTATCAATATAACTCAACCAGGTGAAGCTACATACCAAGTTTTAATAATTTATGTTCATAACTAAGGGAGATATCAAACTTTACTTACAGTCCATAAGAATAACATTAGGGCTTCGTATGCAGGTTTGGTGCTATGGGGACAGTCAACAAAAAATATTTTTTTGAGAAAATATCAATATACCAGTATTAGTTGAAGCCACATACCAAGTTTAATCAATATAAATTCATAAATAATCGAGATATCAATTTTTAATTATTCTCCATAAGGATAACATTGGACAACGTACTGTGTTTAGCACTTTGAATATCTCTGAACCGAATGGACGTAGAATCACAATTTATACACCAAAATTATCTTTGTAGAGCTAAACCGATTGGTATCAGCAAATGTCAAGTTTACAGTAAAATTAACTGTGGAAATGCTAAAAACCTTTTTCCCCTAAGATTAACATTCGAGATTTTATGAACACTTTTCTTATTTTCTCCACAACAGCTTAACCTAGGTTAATAATTCAAAAGACCATATTATTTCTTTTTTTAAGCTCTATAAAATGGTCAAACCCAAAATTGAGAGTTTTAAAAATTTTAGGGTGAAAAATTCAAAAAACTGATTTTTGTAAAATTTAAAACCCCCTTCCCATGGTCCGATCTTTCTGGTTTTCGAAATATTTTATTAAGTCATGAATGTCGCTTTACACGTTTGTGCCAAATGTAATCGAAATTGGATGTTTTTTTACAAAAGATATCGATTTAACGGACACATATATAGATATATGAATTTGAACGAATAGTGTTTTTGGCATCTGGGGACCTCAAAACTAAAAGTTATCATGGTCTCAGGCTTAAGTCTTACTATGAGACCTACCTAAAGGGGAAATTCGCTAAAACGGAGCAATCTATTTTTTTATAACCAGCCAAGTTATATGGTAGATCATCAATTCTACAAAAGTTTTGACCAAGATTGTAAGTAAACCTTTGAGTAAGTCTGATAATCATCAACCACACAAGTGAATGAAAGATTCATGTATGAAAAATTGGAGAACAATATATTATGAAACAATCTCATAGAGTGCTTATGTGCTTATATCGTTTAAAGAAGGACACTTAAAAACATTGATGAACACCTGAGATATTTTACTGATCTTTAAAATTGAGACTTGGTGAAAGATCATCGCTATAGGCCCACTTAGTAGTTATAGTAAAATTTACATGCCTTTTTTATAAATGCCAACAATTAAGAAATCTTTAGCTCAGAAAATCGTATAACATCAACGTATCTAATGGTGAGGTAGCACAACACTACCGAATTTATTAATCATATAACTTAACAAAATAATCCCTAGGTGTTTTCACACAAAATATCAATAATATATTTGAAACTGTGTTATTGTTATGTATTATATGCAATTATGTGCGGTTTGTAGCACAGATTGATAATGACAAACTAAATGTTATTTTACTTACGTCGTCAATCCAAGTTTGTTTGTGATGAACGCGTTTCGGCGCTAGGCCATCATCATCATCCATACACTGTACACTAGACTATTCATGAGATCTGCGTTGCGTAGGTATAGTAGCAAACTGCGTCATGTTGTTAAAAAAAAACGAATATTTACACACATTAAGAACATACACACGACTAACAAAAATACTATTATAAAACCTCGTGCGTACGGGTAAGTTTCTGAATAGTTTCTGTCAAAGTATAGACGGCATGAATCCCATCAGCTGATGAAATCAGTGCTGCCAATACAGCAATGACGTCCACTCAGTATCGCCACTACACTGATTGCCTTCAACCGTTCGTGTCGTATAAATCACTGGTTGAAATACGAGGCGCCGGGACCTCAGTGAAAATCGTGTTCATCGTAAAAGGATATTGCTTTGAGTACAGCGATCGCTTACAATAAAAACAAAATGCATTACAACTGTTACATTTGCATGTAATCTTTAAATTCGAACCGTCTTATCTATAAAATGTGCAATCCCTCAAATTATGCTATTATATAGCGTGAAACTTCCTTAATGTCAAAATTATGACCTAATCTTTAAGATCTTTTGCCACAAGTGAAGCTTTTCTAAAAATGTTTTAGCTAACTTAAAATAAATTTCTTGAGCTTTATTTTCAATTAGTTTATTGAGTTAGCAAGCCGCTTGTAACAGCAAAAGGTAACAAAAGTAACAATGAATTAGATTTAGTCATCAAAAACAAGCTACCTGTTCATTGCTAATTATCTCGGGGGCAGACTTCTTCTCTACTAAGACAAATTTTGTGGAAGGTGGATGTAAATTTTGATCGAATACACAGCCCAGATCTCTAGAATGTTGATTAAGACAGCCTACTGAGATCCGAGGTGTGAGAGGAACCCATTATGGTTGAGGTCGCTAATGCCGTAGCAGCCTTCCCCAGCTGCAACACTGAGCTGGCCCAGGTAAAGCTGAATAAAATAATGCGCGTTGTAAACAATTATGCGGCAGATCACCGTCTCTTGCTCGCTTTGGGCAAAGCGTAGATCGTGATCCTTGCTAAGAAGCGGTTAGACAGCATCGTTGCACTACTATTCTCCTATCTGATCGTTCAGACAACGTCCATACTTCTGTGCGGAGATTTGGCCTTGTGATACAGGACACGAGTAACTTTACGTTTCATTCTATTTTTATAGTTTACGCGGACGAGGAAGCAACGGGTCTGCTCGTGACATTATAAAAGTGTGATGATATATTTGACCTAATTCGTACCATCCTCTCAAATAACATGAAATCCTCACAAAATTAAACGTGAATTTACTATGCTAAAAATATATTAACTCTAAAGAATTTTACATGAGATTGTATGCTGTAGGGATTGTATCTGTTCTGCTGTGAATAAAACATGTAAAGAGTTGTCGTGTTTTATTGAGAATCGCTGTCATGTTCACAATACCTGTCATGACGTCACAAACACGCTTCAATCACTCAGCTGCTGTGGCAGTCTAGTATAGTTTTGTTTTATTGAGAGCCGCTGTCAGCCTCACAATACCTATAGTGATGTCAGAAATAGGATTCGATCACTCAGCTGCTGTGGCAATCTAGTATAGTTGTGTTTTATTGAGAGCCGCTGTCAGCCTCACAATACCTATAGTGATGTCAGAAATAGGATTCGATCACTCAGCTGCTGTGGCAGTCTAGTATAGTTGTGTTTTATTGAGAGCCGCTGTCAGCCTCACAATACCTATAGTGATGTCAGAAATAGGATTCGATCACTCAGCTGCTGTGGCAGTCTAGTATAGTTGTGTTTTATTGAGAGCCGCTGTCAGCCTCACAATACCTATAGTGATGTCAGAAATAGGATTCGATCACTCAGCTGCTGTGGCAGTCTAGTATAGTTGTGTTTTATTGAGAGCCGCTGTCAGCCTCACAATACCTATAGTGATGTCAGAAATAGGATTCGATCACTCAGCTGCTGTGGCAGTCTAGTATAGTTGTGTTTTATTGAGAGCCGCTGTCAGCCTCACAATACCTATAGTGATGTCAGAAATAGGATTCGATCACTCAGCTGCTGTGGCAGTCTAGTATAGTTGTGTTTTATTGAGAGCCGCTGTCAGCCTCACAATACCTATAGTGATGTCAGAAATAGGATTCGATCACTCAGCTGCTGTGGCAGTCTAGTATAGTTGTGTTTTATTGAGAGCCGCTGTCAGCCTCACAATACCTATAGTGATGTCAGAAATAGGATTCGATCACTCAGGTGCTGTGGCAGTCTAGTATAGTTGTGTTTTATTGAGAGCCGCTGTCAGCCTCACAATACCTATAGTGATGTCAGAAATAGGATTCGATCACTCAGCTGCTGTGGCAGTCTAGTATAGTTCTGTTTTATTGAGAGCCGCTGTCAGCCTCACAATACCTATAGTGATGTCAGAAATAGGATTCGATCACTCAGCTGCTGTGGCAGTCTAGTATAGTTGTGTTTTATTGAGAGCCGCTGTCAGCCTCACAATACCTATAGTGATGTCAGAAATAGGATTCGATCACTCAGCTGCTGTGGCAGTCTAGTATAGTTGTGTTTTATTGAGAGCCGCTGTCAGCCTCACAATACCTATAGTGATGTCAGAAATAGGATTCGATCACTCAGATGCTGTGGCAGTCTAGTATAGTTGTGTTTTATTGAGAGCCGCTGTCAGCCTCACAATACCTATAGTGATGTCAGAAATAGGATTCGATCACTCAGCTGCTGTGGCAGTCTAGTATAGTTGTGTTTTATTGAGAGCCGCTGTCAGCCTCACAATACCTATAGTGATGTCAGAAATAGGATTCGATCACTCAGCTGCTGTGGCAGTCTAGTATAGTTGTGTTTTATTGAGAGCCGCTGTCAGCCTCACAATACCTGTCATGACGTCACAAACAGGCTTCGATCACTCAGCTGATGTGGCAGTCTAGTATAGTTGTGTTTTATTGAGAGCCGCTGTCAGCCTCACAATACCTATAGTGATGTCAGAAATAGGATTCGATCACTCAGCTGCTGTGGCAGTCTAGTATAGTTGTGTTTTATTGAGAGCCGCTGTCAGCCTCACAATACCTGTCATGACGTCACAAACAGGCTTCGATCACTCAGCTGATGTGGCAGTCTAGTATAGTTGTGTTTTATTGAGAGCCGCTGTCAGCCTCACAATACCTATAGTGATGTCAGAAATAGGATTCGATCACTCAGCTGCTGTGGCAGTCTAGTATAGTTGTGTTTTATTGAGAGCCGCTGTCAGCCTCACAATACCTATAGTGATGTCAGAAATAGGATTCGATCACTCAGCTGATGTGGCAGTCTAGTATAGTTGTGTTTTATTGAGAGCCACTGTCAGCCTCACAATACCTATAGTGATGTCAGAAATAGGATTCGATCACTCAGCTGCTGTGGCAGTCTAGTATAGTTGTGTTTTATTGAGAGCCACTGTCAGCCTCACAATACCTATAGTGATGTCAGAAATAGGATTCGATCACTCAGCTGCTGTAACAGTATAGTATAGTTGTGTTTTATTGAGAGCCACTGTCAGCCTCACAATACCTATAGTGATGTCAGTTATAGGATTCGATCACTCAGCTGCTGTGGCAGTCTAGTATAGTTGTGTTTTATTGAGAGCCGCTGTCAGCCTCACAATACCTATAATAGTGATGTCACAAACAGGCTTCAATCACTCAGCCTCTGTGGCAGTCTAGTATAGTTGTGTTTTATTGAGAGCCGCTGTCAGCTCCACAATTACCTATTGTGACGTCACAAACAGGCTTCAATCACTCAGCTGCTGTGGAAGTCTAGGATAGTTGTGTTTTATTGAGAGCCACTGTCAGCCCCACAATACCTATAGTGACGTCACAAACAGGCTTCGATCACACAGCTGATGTGGCAATCTAGTATAGTTGTGTTTTATTGAGAGCCACTGTCTGCCTTACAATACCTACCGTGACGTCACAATCATGCTTTGATCATACAGTTGATGTTGCAGTCTAGTATAGTTGTGTTTTATTGAGAGCCGCTGTCAGCCCCACAATTACCTTTCGTGACGTCACACACAGGATTCTATCATTTTGCTGATAAGGTTATCTTATGTAAGTTTGTTTTTTCATTTCACTTGATAACTAACTCTTTTGCTATTTTAGAATGTAATTTAAGCTAAATGTGAAATTAAAAATCGAAAGTTAAATTTATTAGTACTAAAACAATAAATAGTAATGATATAGTGTTATTCTTTTATTTAAAAGAATTAACAATGATTGGTTTTTGGGTTATACTTAATCTAAATTGTAAAGGTAAAACTACTTATTAGAGAATGTTTATATTCTTGTAGAGCCGCACAGTTTTTAACTACATTGCTTGGATATTATATACTCGATATACGCTAGATAGCGTTAGTAAGATATATTCCTGAGATACTGCCTGAGAGTCACACCGTATTCTAAGGCAGCAATTTCAAAGACACCCTACTTATTTCTGGTGAACGTTTGCCGCTACTGGGCAGACCTTAGAACAACGGCTCGTCTGCTGTTCAGATTCCTCAACAGTTTCTGTAGATCACTACTTTGCCATAGCCATAGTGTCATTTCAGTTGCTTTCAAACTCCCGCTGAACTTGCTCTTCACGTCGAAGTTGCTGTTCTTCTGGAGTCTTCTGCTCTGTGTGTTGCCTGCTGAAGAACTTGTTGAAGACTTCTAATTTACATTTGCACTGAAGTTTCCTGACTTCTATCCACTTCATTAAAACGGTATTTTTCTTCTATTTACGTTTCCCCGTGTATAATTGTTTAGATAAAGATACCTTCGTGGTTAAACGTGCAATAAAATTGTAAACAAAATATATAAACAAATAAATAAACTCAACATCTTGTTGAAAATCTCTAATGAAGAACACCAGTTTTAGTTATCGTCTCATCCAGTAAATGTTAGAGCCCACGAAATTGACATGGGAAGTTTAGAGGCGACTGTAACAAAGCCCTGCAGAAAGTTTAAAAGTTAAATAGGCCTATAAGTTAATTTTGGTGTTTAGCTATCTTCCTACCAAATATCAGCTCAATCGATTTAGTAGTTCGAGCGTGATTGTGCCACAAACAAACAAACTCACAAACTTCCAACTTTGTAATATGATATAAAATGTTAATCTACAATAATAAAGTTGTTCATATTTGCCAGTTATTTTCAACTTATAGATGTTGGTATATTTCCCGGACGGATATCAAGGTAGACAACAAACAGAGGGAAGTGTAGAAAACTGTAACCCAATATTTTGATTTGGAACTGGCACGTCAGTCTTGCATGTTTATCCCCCTAGTCAAAACCTATCGACACACTTTTACCTCAAATCAAAGTATTTTACATCACAACTTTGTTTTACTTACTATCATACCAATCATGTCTCCGTGTTAAGTCTACATACACAAAAGTACGTCCCTTATAATTCACGTATACTTTGTTAAATGGTCATCTCATTTCAAATGCATTACTTATTAATCTATCACTCTTAGCATGAAGCAACACACACTTTCTAATTTTGGAAATTAACTGAGCATTTATTGGCCACAAAGTAAACTAACGAATAATTGATTATACCAAATTAATATCTTTTAACAAAAATTAGGTTTCATAAAAGTTAATTTTATTAAAATTAATATTTTTTTACGTAAATTAAATTAAATCATAAAATTAGCCCAGTGCTGCCAACACTCGATGACAGCCGATCAGGGATGCCAATACACTAATTGGCTCGCCCTGCACATGTATCACAGGGTTGTCAATGAGGGTGAGAAAGCTGAGAGAGTTGTGTTTGCTACATTAAGGCTTTACAAAATATAGAATTGATAAATACGATGTATTTCCATCAATTACTATATAGTGTGAAACCAATTCAGAGGGATTTAAAAAACGTCAGTTTTCAATATGATTGACTTATATTGTTTTTACTTGCAAAGAGTTCATTGGGACCTTGATTATTATTCAAAATTTATCTATTAACGGATTCACTGTTGTAAACGGTAGCCTACGTACAGAGAGGTGGGAAAAAGACTAGAATAATTTAAAAATGCAATATTTATAGTTATTATACTACGTCTTTATTATTATTATTATAATTATTATTGCTGTTTTTATCATCATTAGCATATAAATTACGATAAATTGCTTGTTATTGTTGTTTTACCTTAGTTTATTTTAATTGTAATTTGTATTGATATCCTCTAACATTATTGTAAATTAGGTTTGTGTACCATATTTAGCGATATATATATATCGATATATATATATATATATATATATATATATATATATATATATATATATATATATCGATACCATTAATTTTGTTTGATGTAGTTTATTATGTTTGTTATTGCTGTGATTCTTTTTTTGTATTTATTATGAGTATCGAATGAACTAACACTTTGTAACACTAGAGTTTGATTGACGAAATATAAACAAATTAGCCTCATATTTGTGCTGAGGTTGCGTATTTATACAATAATACTATTGTACACGCAAAGTAAAATCATTGTAATTATTCGAAGATTGTCCATCAAAATCTTTGAAATAATTATCAAGGATAACATTCGCCAGATAACATTTGCTGCCGAATGTAGGCAACGGCCTAAGCTGACAGTAACTAATACCGTATCCCCGCAGCCCGACTGCGGTTTTCCACAAACCGTGGTTTGTTAGCTTTTCAGCATTACTTGTAACGTAGATATGTGTTATGTTTGAAAAGAAAATTTAAAAAATTAAAATTATAAGGTCAAGTATATACATATTTATTGGAAACTAAATATATTTACTAAGCGTCATTTTAGTGTTTACCATAATTGTTAATTTTAACCCATGTCGTGATTATGTATATGATCTTGTGTTTGCAGATTCAAAAAACTAGAGACTCAAAGTGTGTGTCAGGTGAACATGTTTAATACGTAGTATTTCAAAAATAATAATTTTAATTTCCAGTTGGTTAATATTTTGTTTAATTAAATGTGTATAATAATAAATCTATAATTGTGGATAGCATTAGCATCTGCTCTACTATATACGTTTCAATTTTTCCTTAAAAAGCGTAGGTCAAAATAGTGTTTAATAAAATATTACGTGCTAAATTTCATTTTCAATAATTATATGCCATGGCATCACTGGTTAAAAATAGAATCCATTCTTAGAATTTCAACTTTTAGCAAATATTTTATTACTTGATTTAATTTTTAATATATTTAGTTCTCAAATTACCCTAACCCAGTGGACATTTTATTTAAGTTTAATGTATTTAATTTTTAAGTTAAAGCATAATTTTATGCCACGTCTCTCATGACCGTTTTTGAGCTTGAAAATGTTGTTAAATTATGACTCATTGGAACAGTTAAACAACATTTATTTTATTTTAAACAAAGTACATGTGATAGAAAAATACGTTATGTAAAAGGAGTTTTCTTCTATATTTCCCATTTATTTAAGGAATTTTCTGCTCCAAACATAACACACCCCAATCGATCATTGGAAAATAACTTTTTTGATCGTTTCTACTACTCTTAAAATATTTGTAAATACTATAAAATTTTGTGAAATTTTTAGGGTTTTTAACTATACTAAGAATGCATTCAAGGCTTTCCCCAACGACAGTTATTTTACAAAAATAACTAATAAAAAATAACTAATACGTAGCTTAAAACTGGTGGACATTTTATAATTTTTTTGTTTTTGAAATTAAACCTTCAATATATGATCGAAGGATAACAAAGCCTGAAGTAAATTATCTTGCCTAAGGGCCTGAGAACTGTGAGTTGAAATATTCTTATAAAGAAGTTAAAATATAATTTAAAAGTTAAATCAAGCTCTCTAACCTTAAATTGCTCTTTTTTAGGACATTATATATTTATCTACTTTTTAACCGCTTATCACATTAAAAAGCAAATTCAAAATTGTTAGTCCTTGATTTTAATATACAACCTAAACTGCAAATACAAAATATGATTCGTGAATACTCTTTACGATAATACAAAAGGAATGTGTGAATAAAGATAAAAGGTAAGGGGAGCACCGTTCCCCAAGAGGATGTCGAGCTTCGCCCCGTCTTATCGCCTACCCTCCCCATCCCCCTCCATGTCTGCACCCTCACGTTCAACAAATATTTTTTACATATTTCCACCTCCCAGTGGTGTTATTTCAAAGTTGTTTCGTTTAAGAATTTAAAATTAAGGATATAAGGGCCAGTAATAAATTATTTGTAAATTATGTTATCAAAAGTTTCCTCTAAATAACATTTTGTTTATTAAAATCTCGGCAAATTCACAAATTCAAGAAGATTTAAATACTTTTCTCATCTTTAACCACAGAACGCAGCACACACAAATGTTGTATTCCAAAGGTAAAACCGGGTATGCCTGCTAGTATGCTAGAATTATTTATGAAATGAAATCCAACTGGCAATACACTTATGTTATTTCTTCTTCAATGCACATATTTACATTAAGTAATTAGTCAAATAAATAACTATTAGTCGAAATTTAAAGCATGTAACTAAGTTTTTTGGATTCGTAAAATATATTTATTTGCTCAATTTTACTGCCAGTCACAATGTGCATTACAGATTATATCAAATACAAATGAGAAAGTATTTTAATTAAACAAACCCGTCTGTTTAATATTTAATTGTATATAATTAATCAGGAGCCTTTACTGTAATTTTTATTTAATATGTTTAAATAAATTCGCATTAGCTATAAGAAATCCAAAACATTCTGTGAGCACAGAGAGAGACGGAGATAGAGCATTATTCCCTCTTTGTCGCACAATGTCGTACGATATTCCCCTTAAACCCCTGAAAACATCATGCGACACTTTTCTACGATCGTCCATTGGTTGAAACTGGACTTTCCCAAAAATCATGCGATCGCAAACGGAGTTTTCCTTAACACAGTTCCTTTCGGACGGTCTTGCTATTAACTCTGCGATAGTCAAGCTCTCAATTTTTTTCGTGGTCATAGTCTTTGTTATGTCCTGATTTCTCTCCCCATTCTAAACTCAATTCGTCAAACTCCATGTTTTATACCTTATATACCTATCATTACGTTTTATACCTTCTATTAATTTTAGAACTGTAACCTTTTAAGTACACTGTATGTCTGGAGGTTCAATTGTTTTTATACTTGAAATTGTTAAGTTGGTCATTTCAAAAGCTATCTAGATTTCTATGTGGAAGAAACACTATCATAATTTATAGGTTTTAATATACAAAATATAGCTTAAATAATATAATCGTACACAATATATCAATTGTTTTATTACAAACACTATAATATAGCTTATATAATTGTAGATTAAACATGCAAACCGTTGAGGGTGATGTCAAGTATGAGGTTAGATTATACATCGAGAAAACAAGGTTTAAAATGTTTCAGAATTCCGTTCTTCTGGCTTGAAATTTGTTGGCACAGTTATTTTTAATTGATATATCACAAGTCTTTCGTCACTTTACTCATAATAAAGACGTTAACAAATAACAATAAGCAAATAAAAAATAAAAATAAATTCTTGATTTCCCTAAATTTTTCAAGTAGATTTTAAAATTACATGGAATTCAAATATAATACCCGTCAGTCAGGAACAATTACAGTCTAAACCGGTACACTTCTTCTCTTTAGTATAAACTGTGCAACATGGCAAAAAATGAGCAGTGTGCCTAAAACTGCGAATGAGATTAATCTTTAAAAGTCCAATAAAAGTTTACATGATATAGGGCCTAGGAACAAATCATAAAAGGGCCTACGGGCCCTTTTAATTTGTTCTTTTAATTTGTTTGTATATCATGTACACTTTTATTGTAACAACCGAAAAAGTATGTTCAATTATTTGTAATGTTTAAAATTTTATTTTCACACGTGTTTTACGTCAAAAGAATAATGCGTTCCCCAAATTAAAATTATAATTGGTTTGGCTACATACCTGAGCCAAGTATCTGTATTACATTTTCAGGTTCTAATGACTAAACAACTACATTGACGTTCCTAAATACAAAACCTATTTCATTTTAGGTGTTTTCTTTTCACTTCCTTAAGGCTACTTAATTTACACAGAAATACGCTATTTGGGGAATATTGAATTTCTATTCAAAATTAATAGTTTCCTTTAACTTGAACAGAAAGTGTATTGATTGGTGTGAGTAGTAAGGCCCAGCGCTTGAGCGCTAACATTGGTCTTATGGGAGAATAGAATAACATGGGCTCTTATGAGGGAATGGAATTAGGGTGTAATTACTACCCTCTGTCTTTCTTTTGCTACCCTTTTTGGTTAATTATTTATCTTTTTCATTCCCTGTGGTTAATTATATACCATTTTTGGTAATTGTTTGACCCTTGCGTCCTTCACTTCCTTCTATGTATCTAACTACAGATCCTGTCTCTCAGCGTACTGTAGCTGGCGGGTGTAACGTGAATATTTATAAGTAAACTGATGGGTTGAAATGTTAATTCGTGTCCTTCTGTTGTTAATCATCTAGCCTTCTGTGGTAATTATTTAGCCCTCGTATCCTTCTGCTGTTAATCATCTAGCATTCTGTGGTAATTATTTGAACTACGTTTCCTTCTACATATTTATTTTTTTAACCCCAGTGCCCTTCTATACATCTAACCTCCACATCCTTCTGCGTATCTAATCTTACTTCCTTCTGCGTATCTAACCACAACATCCGCAACAAGTCTTTGTCAGCAAACTTGCCGTTACCTGTGGGCTCTGTGATTGGTCGGAATTAGTCGTCCTGCGCTCTGATTGGTCCAGACGTGGCCCCACCACAACACCTGCTCTCTTGCCGCGCATTTTCTCCCTCTCTTTGCTCTCAGCTTTCATTGCGATCAGACGTGTCCCTGTGTTGCTCTGTTTGCTGCGTTTTGCAAAGATAACCTCACTTTTTCTAACCTCAATCTTGAGCGTTTGCCTACCCTATCCTACTTGTAACATAACCTCACTTCCTTGTTTCAAGGGTTGTGTCGTGCTTGTATTTGTTGACTGACAGTAATACCACTTTCTATTCTTGTTCTTTATTAAGTACCTTAGCCATTTTGTTTTACTTGGTAGGCCTGTGTTTATATGTATTGGATAACATAACAGCAAACCTAGTTTCTTGCGTCAAAAGTAGTTTTGTGCGTTGTATTTGATTGTTTGGCTTGGCTAAAGTAGTGTTGTGCTGACTAACATAACCTTATTTCGCAGTAACCTCAGTTTCTTGTGTCTAGAGTAGTGGTTTGCGTTGTATTTAATTGTTTGATTTGTTTAGAGTAGTGTTGTGTTGACTAACATAACCTCACACCCAGTAACCTCAGTTTCTTGTTTGATTTGACTGTAGTAGTGTTGTGCGTTGTATGTGCTGAGTAACATAACAGTAATATCACGGTATCATGCACTTGTCTTGTTCATGCCTGACTTATCTATGTTAAGAGTGTTGTATGACTTACTAGTGTACAGTAACATCAGAGTTAACTACATGTTTCAAGAGTAGTGTCGTGTGATTTTTAGCGTTATCTGAACTGCTAAAGTAACCTCACTTTTTCTAACCTCACTCTTTACACTCCAACTTTACTGTAATATATTCCGTGCATGGTGTACTTAATTTTATTTCTGTGTTGTGTTTATTGTCTTGGCTAGAGTAGTGTTGTTTTGTGTTTAATTGTTTGATTTGATAGTTTACAGTAAAGAAAGTAAACAAACCCTCACTTCCTTGTGGCTAAAGTAGTGTTGTGTTGACTGACATAACCTCACTCTCAGTAACCTTATTTTTTTCCCTGGTTCTTTTTGAACTGTAAATTCACCTCAGTAACCTCACCTTCTATTCTTGTTCTTTAAAACAGTTTTGGTTAGAACAGTTTTTGTATGTGTTGACTAACAGTAACCTCACTTTTCCGAGCCGCTGAGCGAGGAAAGAGTAAGAAGAAAATTTTCCCGCCAAATTAGCGCGCCATAAAAAAAATTGGCGCCAAACCTAACCTCACTTTCTTATGTCAAGAGTAGTGTTGTGTTTTATGTGCTGAGTAACAGTAATCTCACTTTCTATTCTTGTTCTTTTGGTTAGAGTAGTGATTGAAACCTTCATTGGAGTTAACTTTCGATAACTTGTAGTTCTGGTTTGACTTGCGTAGTGTGTGTGTTAGTGTTTTTCTGACTTGCGTAGTGATACAGGGGTACTGTGCTCTCCTACATACTATATATCTCTTACAACAAGCTCTAGTTCTTCAGTCTGATTTCAGTCGTCACACTGTTCGGACGTTCTTTTGCACTGCTCTTGCGTAGGTGTTCGTGTTTGAAACCTTCATTGGAGTTAACTTTCGATAACTTGTAGTTCTGGTTTGACTTGCGTAGTGTGTGTGTGTGTGTGTGTGTGTGTGTGTGTGTGTGTATGTTAGTGTTTTTCTGATTTGCGTAGTGATACAGGGGTACTGTGCTCCCCTACATACTATATAGCTCTTACAACAAGCTCTGGTTCTTCAGTCTGATTTCAGTCGTCACACTGGTCGGACGTTCTTTTGCGCTGCTCTTGCGTAGGTGTTCTCTTGCACAGATTATTATTGATTCTGCGAAATTCAGTCTTATCCGTGTGAGTTTGACTCTGGTCGGTCTGTTTTCTCTTTTAAGCGCTAGTAAAGTTTAGCTTGTTTTCAGTATTTAATTCTTTGTTGAAGGATGGACGTTTCTAAAAAGGACCCTCAAAACCCGATAAATTTAATTAGTAAAGATCAAACCTATGTTAAAAAATTCAGACTATACGGGACTAACACTGTTTTCAAATTCACTAACCCTCCCAAGGGTATCTCTGAGTTTGATTGGATTCGTAAGGGTCTTAATCAAATTGTTGAAAAAGCTAAAGCCGATGCTGTACCCACCGATTATCTAGGGTTTAAATTACAGTAAATAAATTTAAAAAGTGCAGAACCGGGGTACGTAGATTTTAGACCGGTCTCTGAAGTTAGCGGTGATGTCCTTTGGGAGGTTTTCGGAGGTATTCTTCAATCCAACGCTGAATCCATCAAGTCTACAGACACGTTCAAAGTAGATGTAGCTAGGATTAACGTGCCTGTAGGTTCTGGGAGGGTAAGGCCTGGATTTTACAATACATTTGATGAGGAATCTAAAGCGAGACGGGGTATTGTAGTAATTAATAACAAAGATAATTTGTGTCTCCCTCGGGCTTTGGTAGTAGGCAAAGCACTTGCAAAAAATGATCCTCAGTATAAAGCAATCCGAGAAGACAAGGGGAAAAGACAAACTTTCAGAGCTAATAAGCTCATAGCAAAAGCCCGTGTAGAAATGCCGGAGAAAGGCGCCGGTATCCCCGAGCTAGAAAAATTCCAGTCCCATCTTAAAAAATACAAAATTACCGTCTACAACTATGACAGAAAAGGCCGGGATGTTTACTTTGAAGGAGCTGTTGAAAATCCTAAATTCAAAATAAATCTTCTGTTTCACAACGGTCATTATAATGTAATTACAAACTTAACTGCAGCGTTTGTTTGTAATTTCTTTTGTGAAGCCTGCCACATCCCTTTTGACCAAAAATCAGAGCACCGATGCTCTAACAGATGCTCGTCTTGCCATACTATCTCCCCACCCTGTAAACTAGAACACGGAGGCATTACATGCCGTTTTTGCAACCGTTTCTTCAAAAACGAGCGGTGTTTAATAGCCCATCAAGGGCAAGTTTGTAAAACTTTAAAACTCTGCCGTGACTGTAAGAAAATGATTCATCCAAAAAAACGTAAGACAGCTCACGTATGCGGAGAAGTTTATTGTAAACCCTGTGAAGCGTTCAAAGACCCCGCACATCAGTGTTTCAGGAGGGTTGATAGGAGAACTCCCAAAGACCGTGATTTTTTGTTTATTTTCTTTGACTTGGAGACTCGCCAAGACGAGTCTCTCCCCTCTGACGAAAATCAAAAAGTACATAAAGTTAACTTGTGTGTCTCACAACAGTACTGTTTTAAATGTATTAATGGGGGTGAGTGTGAAACTTGCTCAGAACGGCAAAGGGTATTTGAAAAAGAACCGGTAAAACAGTTTATGGACTATGTAATGGAAATTCGAAAAAGATTTAAAGATGTTTGTGTAATTGCCCACAACGGGCAGGGTTTTGATTTCCAATTCATTCTACAATATATTATGGAATAAACTAAATTTACCCCAAAAATAACTCCTCGGGGAACTAAAGCTATTTTGATGGAAATGGACAATGTCAGATTCATTGACTCCCTAAGCTATTTCCCCATGGCCCTCTCTGCGCTCCCTAAAGCCTTTGACCTGCCTCCCGAGAAAAAGAAGGGCTACTTCCCGCATCTTTTCAATACATTGGCAAACCAAAATTATATTGGCCCTATACCCGACAAAAAATACTATTGCCCAGAGTCTATGTTTGAGAAACCACACAAGGCCTTTGAGGTTTGGTACGAGGAACAAGTAGCGAGTAACTATATTTTTGATTTTCAAAAAGAAATCCTGGAGTACTGTATTTCAGACGTAGAAATCCTAGCACAGTCCTGTCTTAAATTTAGAGCCTTGCTTCTTCAAGAGTGTAACGTAGATCCTTTTCTCGAGGCCGTAACTATTGCCAGTGCCTGTAACCTGGCCTTCCGCCGCAATTTTCTAAAACCAGACACAATTGGCTTGATTCCTAAAAACGGGTACAGACTGACTGACAATCAGTCAGCCGTTGCTTTACAGTGGCTAACATGGGAGGAGGGGAAACGTGGAGTAAAGATTCAACATGCGGGCCGGGGTAAAGAAGTAAAAATTAAAGGAATGAAAGTAGATGGGTTTGACGGTGAGAGAATTTACGAGTTTCACGGGTGTTACTGGCACGGTTGCCCGAAATGTTATCAATTCAGCAGAGAGGAACCTCTGCCGGAGGATCCTTCAGACAGTTTGCATCTCCGTTACGAGAGAACCAAGTCTAAAATGGCAAGATTTAATAGCTATGAGGTTGTAGAGATGTGGGAGTGTGAGTTTAAAAATTTGAAGAAGGACAAAAAGTTAAATCACCTGAACCAATTGTCCATTCTAAACAAACTTCCACTTAATCCTAGACATTCCTTTTTTGGAGGCAGAACGGGCAATACTAAAACGTATTGTAAATGTGAAGAGGGAGAAACAATCCAGTATGTTGATGTCTGATCCCTCTACCCATATGTAAATAAATATTGTAAGTATCCCGTGGGTCATCCTACTGTTTACGTTGGAAATGAGTGCCGAGAGAGAGGTCTTGAAGTAGAGGGCTTGTTAAAATGTAAGATTCTACCTCCTTACAACTTGTATCATCCCGTACTTCCCGCAAAAATGAATAATAAATTGATGTTTGTGTTTTGTAAAACTTGCGAGGAAATTCAAAATCAGGGGGATTGTGAACATGAGAGTAGTGAAAGGGCGTTAGTTGGGACATGGACTATGGATGAAATCAGGAAAGCTGTAGAAAAAGGCTATATGATTTTGGACATGTATGAGTTGTGGGAGTATGAAGTCGCTACATACGAGAAAGGGGGACTTTTTACCGATTTTAATAATAAATTCTTGAAAGTAAAGCAGGAAGCCTCAGGCTATCCTAGCTGGTGTAAAACAGAGGAGGATAAAGACAAGTATGTTTCTGATTTCTTTGAGCGTGAGGGTATTCAATTGGAGAAAGACAAAATTGCTAAAAACGGGGGTTTGAGATCGGTAGCCAAACTCATGCTAAACAGTTTTTGGGGCAAGTTTGGTCAACGCGAAAACATGACAAAAACTGCAATCGTGAGAGACTCTAAAGAATTGTTCAATTCGTTAACTCAACCAGGAACAAAAGTAAAGTTTGTTGAAATAATTAACCAAGAGGTTTTATTATTTAATTGGCAGAATGTTGATGAAGCTAGTGAGCCTCTAAAAACTGTAAATGTTGTAATTGCGGCCTACACTACAGCTCATGCGAGACTTAAACTGTATGAACACTTGGAGGCTTTGGGCGGTCAAGTCCTCTATTATGATACAGATTCGTGTATTTATTTATACCGGGAAGGATTGTACAGTGTCCCTACGGGAGATTACCTCGGTGAAATGACCGATGAATTGGCAGGTGACTACGGGCCCGGCTCTTATATCGTAGAGTTTGTTTCTGGGGGGCCTAAAACTTACGCGTACCTTGTTTGGTCAACCAACAAACAAAAGATAGAATCTGTGTGTAAAATCAAAGGCCTCACCCTCAACCTAAAAACCTCCGAAACGCTAAACTTTGAGCAATTGAAAAAGATGGTCCTTAGTGAAACTGCTGAAATTTTAGAAATTGAAGAAAACAGAATCAGGAGAACAAAGAGACGAGAAGTCGTTACTGTAAGTGAAATTAAAAAGTTTAAAATTACAGGACCCAAGAGAAAATTTAATGATGATCACGATACCTTGCCTTTCGGCTTTAAAAAACAAAGAGTTGCTTAATGGAGCATTCACTCACACGGGTACTAAGTGCATATACCTCTAAACATCAGCTCTATTAACTCATTCTGTTCTGAGACGCGGTAGTGGACGGACGTGCCTGTACTGTTACTGTTTGTCTCTCCTTGTAGAATGCCTGTTGAACATATTACACCCGCTAACCAAGAGGTGTTTCTTTTCCTTTTACACAAAAGTAGGTTAAATGAAGATTCAGAAAGTGGCATTATATGCTTGGAGTATGTGTTCTTACTTGACGGTTCAATAAATGCACAGGAATGGCCTTTGATGTTCTCGGAGTATATAGTAGATAAAATAACAGAGGACTCCTCATCAATCACCTACATTGAAGTATCAATAATGCACGGTGATATTTCAAGAGATATATCGTTCATGTTCTTACCTGATTTAACACCGAAGTTTTTTGATGATTACATTAAAGGAGTATTTTGTAGTAATGCAGAACTGCCTGGTGTTTTACGTTTTGAAGTATTACTTAGCCATCTTTCATAATGCTACCCTCGATAAAGGTAGCACCTTTCCCTATGGAGCAGCGTTACTCCTGTATATACCAAATGTCACTAGTACAGTTACATCATTCTGCTCCAAGTCGCGGTACTGATCAGACGTTCTTTTGCGCTCCTTTTTCCTGTACTATTGAGTAAATTGTGACATGGCTGCCAAGTTCTATACATTCAATAACAAACCGGTATTGGTTCTGTTTGATAATGAAGGAAAGCCATGGTTTAAAGCTAAAGACGTAGCTACTGCTCTAAAGCATGTTAATTGCTGGAGTGCAGTTCGGAAACATGTAGATGACAGTGATAAACTAACTGTTGGAAGTTTTTCTGACGCCCAAAAACAGGGCGTTGGGCCTATTGAGAAAACAACGGTTTTCATAAATGAAGCCGGATTATGTTCTTTGATGTTAAAATCAACTACTCCTGAGGCAAGACTGATAGTAAGAAGTCTGTTGCCGGAGAGGTTTTACCTTACTTACACAAATATGAAAGATGAAAGTTAACTTTAAATGTAAATTTTCTTTAAAATCACAAGTTCCCACTGTATGTGTGTGTGTGTGTGTGAATGAAGGTCCCTGGCGTGGGTGACGAAAAGCCCCGTAAACCTGAATGAAGGTCCCTGGCGTGGGTGACGAAAAACCCCGTAAACCTGAAAGGGGGTTTAGTAGATTGAGGCGTCGGGCTAACACCCCGGCTATTCCTTCGAACAACCCGGTGTGAATGAAGGACCTTGTACATTGAGGCGCCTGGCTAACACCCAGGCTACTCCTTGGAGCGGTCCGTACGGTGGGACTTGTAAGAATAAAAATGAAAACTGCGCCTTGATGTCCGCGAAGTACTACGCTCAAAAAATGTTTTCGAGTGGGGTCTAATAAAAAAAAGACCCGGCAGTCGCTCACCCATCAGGCAGGGCTAAACCCTTTGTAAGTCCAGGGGTGTGGGGAGGTTGGCGTAAAAAACCGTGAAACCGTTTGTTGTAATCCTCTGACTGTCAGGGAAAACCGGATGGAAAGGCGCAACAAAAAAAGATAAAAATAAAAAGTATAAAAGCAAAAAACAAAAAAATATATAAAAAGGAGGTAGCATTTTGATATGGAGTGGCTACCACTGTGAGAGGCGATGGTTGGGGCCTCTCACCCCAGAGGTTAGGCCTCCAGGGGAAGCTCTGGGTAACCAAAAAGAACGTGCCGACGCTCCTACGGCCTAGCCTAAAGGCTTACCGTGGTGTGGAAACGTGAGCGTTCAAAATTATTTCACAGGGGTAATAAATATTTGACGGAAAACATTACAATCTAAACAAAATATTCCCCCGGTAAAGTATTTTTACTGGACTCTAAAGTAAATGACCGGGAAAATTAAAGCACTACGGTCACATTAATTGTAGCCCCCGTTAAAGTAAGTTCACCGGACTTGGACATAATTGACTGGAGAATTTAAAGCACTGCGGTCAAGTTAAATATAACCTCCGGTAAAGTAACTTTAGCGGACTTGGACATAATTGGCAAGGAAATTTAAGAAGTTACGGTCAAGTTAAATGTAGCCCCGGTAGAGTATTTTAAGTAATTTTTGACAGAATTGACGATAAATTAGACCGTCAGAGTACCTCACGGCCCCCGGTAATCGGTTTTAACGAACCTAAACATATTCATCCGAGAAATTACACCATCAATCTGCTGAACTACCAGGACTCAGACAAAAATAACCAGCTCAGAGCGAGATACTGTATAATTTCTGTCCTTCTAAAGAATGCATTTTATGCTTGTTGTCTTTTAATATGCACCCATGGTGTGTGATTTGTTACCAACTCTCTGATACTGGTGTTGGTTACAATCCTTTTACCAGTAAATTCAGTAGAATTATTTATTGATTCAGTTTGTTACAGAGTTTTACAAGCAATCAACTACAGCAAAAAGACAACTCTGTATTTGTTTAACTTTACAAAATACCCTACTGTCACCAGCCTCTTCTGAATTAGTTTTAATTCATAAATAGAGGGCCTGGAGTGTAGCTGAATCCAACACTTAGAATCTTTATCTGGTGTAATGTTATGAAAGGGGAGCGTTTCGTGACCCTTGAAGCTAGGGTATAGTTTTTCTTTTCTGTTAGTGTTTACAAGCATCTTCTCTCCTTTAAGTTAATATAACCTTGACATTTCTAAACAGTTCAATACATGTAAAGTTTCCCAAAGTAATTCTTAACTAACACTTAATTTACAGGCATACACAACAGCTACAATTATTCAATCATGAAGCTAAAACCCAGTAATATACTAACAATCTAATAAAAGACAGAGACATGACCCAAAATAACAGCTAAAATACAAAAAAACAGCTAAAATACACAAAAAACAGCTAAAATACACAAAAAAATACACAAACTCATACATTTCCAAAATCATATAGCCTTTTTCTACAGCTTTCCTGATTTCATCCATAGTCCATGTCCCAACTAACGCCCTTTCACTACTCTCATGTTCACAATCCCCCTGATTTTGAATTTCCCCGCAAGTTTTACAAAACACAAACATCAATTTATTATTCATTTTTGCGGGAAGTACGGGATGATACAAGTTGTAAGGAGGTAGAATCTTACATTTTAACAAGCCCTCTACTTCAAGACCTCTCTCTCGGCACTCATTTCCAACGTAAACAGTAGGATGACCCACGGGATACTTACAATATTTATTTACATATGGGTAGAGGGATCAGACATCAACATACTGGATTGTTTCTCCCTCTTCACATTTACAATACGTTTTAGTATTGCCCGTTCTGCCTCCAAAGAAGGAATCTCTAGGATTAAGTGGAAGTGTGTTTAGAATGGACAATTGGTTCAGGTGATTTAACTTTTTGTCCTTCTTCAAATTTTTAAACTCACACTCCCACATCTCTACAACCTCATAGCTATTAAATCTTGCCATTTTAGACTTGGTTCTCTCGTAACGGAGATGCAAACTGTCTGAAGGATCCTCCGGCAGAGGTTCCTCTCTGCTGAATTGATAACATTTCGGGCAACCGTGCCAGTAACACCCGTGAAACTCGTAAATTCTCTCACCGTCAAACCCATCTACTTTCATTCCTTTAATTTTTACTTCTTTACCCCGGCCCGCATGTTGAATCTTTACTCCACGTTTCCCCTCCTCCCATGTTAGCCACTGTAAAGCAACGGCTGACTGATTGTCAGTCAGTCTGTACCCGTTTTTAGGAATCAAGCCAATTGTGTCTGGTTTTAGAAAATTGCGGCGGAAGGCCAGGTTACAGGCACTGGCAATAGTTACGGCCTCGAGAAAAGGATCTACGTTACACTCTTGAAGAAGCAAGGCTCTAAATTTAAGACAGGACTGTGCTAGGATTTCTACGTCTGAAATACAGTACTCCAGGATTTCTTGTTGAAAATCAAAAATAT
The DNA here is from genome assembly GCA_963675035.1 of Allygus modestus. Taxonomy (NCBI): domain Eukaryota; kingdom Metazoa; phylum Arthropoda; class Insecta; order Hemiptera; family Cicadellidae; genus Allygus; species Allygus modestus. Next base: position 417,042,957 of record OY776112.1, on the reverse strand, counting down.
AGTTACTCGCTACTTGTTCCTCGTACCAAACCTCAAAGGCCTTGTGTGGTTTCTCAAACATAGACTCTGGGCAGTAGTATTTTTTGTCGGGCATAGGGCCAATATAATTTTGGTTTGCCAATGTATTGAAAAGATGCGGGAAGTAGCCCTTCTTTTTCTCGGGAGGCAGGTCAAAGGCTTTAGGGAGCGCAGAGAGGGCCATGGGGAAATAGCTTAGGGAGTCAATGAATCTGACATTGTCCATTTCCATCAAAATAGCTTTAGTTCCCCGAGGAGTTATTTTTGGGGTAAATTTAGTTTATTCCATAATATATTGTAGAATGAATTGGAAATCAAAACCCTGCCCATTGTGGGCAATTGTACCCTACCTTAATTTATGGTAATTGCCCTCTACATTTCGACAACTATTCCATAAATTCTCTGAAACCACTTTTCAGTACTCCAGTGTTATTTGATTACCTTGACATCTAAAATATAATTTAGAACACTGGCAGGTAGAGACAATTCGTGAGGTTTTTAAAATTAAAATCAATATACATTTATGCTGTTACAATTGCTTTTTTTTATTTACGTGAAAATAATTGAATTTAACATAACTATGTGACGCTAAGCGTCACGCTATTTTATATAGTGTAGGCGTCCTTCATAACCGCTCCAAACGCCATCAGCGGTGTCGAGCCGGCTGATCTTTTGAACCTTTAACGGCGATTCTCGGTGGCGTCCCTCGCCCCTTTTCGTCGAAGAAGCTTTGAAGTGTCGGCAGGCCACCCGCTCCTTGCGAGCAACAATTTCCGTCAAAAGCTTAAGTACCTTAATTTATAAGTCCTTAGTATCAGGAATGGCAGGCTAGACTACAATTAGAAGGGGCAATCCCTTAGGGAAGCCCCAAACAACAGGAATATGTAGGACTTGCAAATCGGTCGGGACCTCGTGTCTCGACCGCATTTGGTTTAACAAGTTAGATTCAGGTTTTTTCCTCTACTCAGAAGACAATTAATTAATTAACTATCATTGCTTAGATTCAGGAACTTAGTTATTCATATATTATCCAATACAGTTATCAGTTTATCAGGTTTAGACACTTGTAACAATTTCACTATTAGGTCTGGAAGGATATTTATTAGTTATTAAAAGTTTAACCCATCATCAGAGCTGGCTGGTATAGCATTCTGGTTTGGTAAAGATCCATAGGTCTCTGGACACCCAGTCACGTTGTCCAAGCCCCAATTAGTTTTCAGTACTTATTAGCACCACATGGCTTGGCCAGACCTGGGCCTGCCTAATTAGTTGGCTAGTCCTAAATTAGCCAAACCAGTAGCAGAGTCAGCACGCCCAGATTCCAGTTTGTAGTTACCATACAGTTGTATTACCCAATTATTACCCCAGATTAGTACGCCCCTCTTTCCCCCGTTTAGTTATGTCAATTCCAATTAGCAGCCCAATTAGCCACCCCCAGTAGCATATCATTCCTATCCCCCTGCTACATATGGTAGCAGACACCCCAGACCATTTGGTGTTTCAGTCAGCTCTGCAGGGTATAAAACAATTGCTTTTGCTAGGGTTTTGTCTTCTGAGTAGAGGACAATTTAAAATTTGCACCGCCGACACTAGGGGTTTGTTAGGACTTTAGCTTTAAGCAAATTATTTTTCCAAATTAAATTCTAGGATGGCCAATTTTGTAGGTTTGTTCCATGTCTATGTTTGTTCCAGCATAGGTACAAGAGGCATCTGCTGCGGCCTGCAGTGTTACAGTGAATTGTGTTTCAGTGTTTGTAATAATTAAAGTGTAAGCCTAAAGCAAGTGGCAAATATGGTCTTAAAAATATACTGTGGAGAGTCCCAGGTATAGTGGTTTACAGGCTCCCCAGTTTTTCATTAAATCCAATGCATTTGGCAATACAAGGTGTATTTTCTTTGCTAGCAATGACCATTTTTATTTTAATGTAAAATCACACCTTGTAAGTGTTAAATTCAGTGATTGTTTATTATAATACCCTCAATAAAAATATATTTCCATCTCACCAGTGTTTATTACCAACACTATTGCAGTGTCTGTGCTGTACCATTTTCTGTGCTGTGCAATGTCTAAATGTTAATTTATTTTGTGCTGTAAATTTTGTGTTTTAAATTTAATAGCTGTTTAGTGTAATATATTGGCCATCCCTAGACACATTAACTTCAAAACCTAATTGGCAAAACAATATTCAGGCAGGAAAGCTATAATAGGGAAACCCATTTATAGGCCCTAGCGGTCATTGTACTGCAGTCAGTTTTTAACCTGTATTGAGGTGTAAAGTGGTTTTAGGCTACTACTTTAGGATGTAGAAATACTTGATAGGGTCATATGTGAGTGACAAAGTAGGTTTTTGTAGGAAAGTCAGACCCATTTATAGTTTTTAACAGGTTTTAAAGTCAGTTTTTCCGCCCAGCCAAGTACCAGCCATAGGTCTTACAGCAAGCTATTAATTGGCCAGCAGTGAAATCGATTTTGTATTTTTGGCTAATACTATAATACATTAGGGATTTTACATTTCATTTTGCCTAATTTTACATAGTTAAATCCAAGTAACCTTCACTACCACTATTAAAGTAGCGCTATAATTCAAGGCTTGTTTTAGCCAATAGCTGTGAATTAGCCAATACTTGACCAGGTACAACAAGCTGTATTTTGGATCTTTTGGAGGTTTAGATGACTTTAGCCTATTGTTTTTCATTAAATTAATACAGAATGAGGTTATGTATGAGTACAAATGTAGTTCTTTTGTAGGGATAAAATCCTCAGTTATAGCTTTCAGCCACTTATAGTAGTCACTTTATCTTAAATACCATCCGGGTTTCTGGGTTTATTTACAGTTATAAAGTAGTTCTGGCCTTTATTTTTGCTAGTAATACTTCCCCTTTTTTTAAAGCAAGCCAGTTATAAAGTTTTTTATCCATTGGGCTTTTGTTATTGCATTGTTGCTCGAGCATTGAATCTGCCAATATAAATCCCATAGCGACACGTCACAGCTGACGTCACACGGTTGGCGATCATGCATTCGCAACTTCTTCGGTTAGCTAACCTAAAGTTAACGGTTTTGTTCGACGCTCGACGCATCTACATTACTTTTGCTAGTTTAACAGTGAGTTTAAATTAACTTCAGTTTTTCATTTTTGAAACTTAGTCTTGATTTTTTTTTACTCGAGAAATTCCTAGGATTTTCTTGTTCTGCGCTTGAATGCATTAAATACTAGACTTAGTGGGGTTTTTGTTTAGTGTACAGATTCTTTTGACTTAAGAGTGACCCACATTTAGATTCAATTTTGATTTTAGTGTTGATTAAGTGTGACCCTGTCTGTTATTCAAATTTTTTGTTAGGTATAGGATTAGGGGGACCGACCTCAATTTTATTTCTCAAATAGACACTTCTGGTGTCGGTCGGTTTTTTTCTGCACTTCCCCTTTCAGTTTAATTTAAATATGACCCAGCCAAGCAAATTAATAGATGTCCAGGTCCTTGGCGACTCTTACGCCAGGAGATTTTTAAATGTTTCACAAGCAAATCCGGCATTAACCGGGACTTTACGGCCAATTTTAATTAAGAGCATCTCTGGAGCTAGGATAAGTGACCTCAAGGTTTTTGTGAAGTTAAATATTTCTGCAATACAGTCACGTATTCCCTTACTGTTTTTCTTAGGTACCAACGATTTTTAGCCAATGTAGATGTAGCAGTATTTAAGAATTCCTTTCTGTCATTTTTGAGAATATTACGTCGAACTTATCCTGGAATGGCAATCGTTTTCATGACTTTGCCGTTTTATCCGAGGTTAAGTAACTCAACCCCAGCACTTGCCCGTTTGCACAAAGTTAATAGATTTTTGCTTACTCTACGTTCTGATTCAGTAAGAGTGATAGAACTCCCCGACGAATTAAATCAGATGAAGTTTTTTCATGCATTTTATGGGAACTCTATGCGTCGTGATAGCATCCATTTCAACAACGACGCATTTAGAAAGTTAATTCCTGTAATAGAAAATTCCCTTTCACAGTCACCGACGTAGTTTTTTTTTCGCATCCTTGCCTCACTCAACGACTGTTTTTGCTCCAGAGAAATCATTTCTTGGTAAATCTCATCCGAATGCTCGGCCTAGGTCAAATTTTTTGCTTTTCTTTCCTCTAGCACAATGAAATTTTGCATTTAAAGAAATTTTGTAAACTTTTTTAGGACAATTCCTCATTTTCTGTGTTGGGCGCGTTACCTCGGGTGCTCCTTTGCACTACTATTGAATTTGTTCAGTGAATATTGCTTACGAGGTAAAACCTCTAGACTTTCGGTGTTCTTGTAATTAAAATTTGTACTTGTAGTTAAAATATTTTTTTCTTTCTCGCAGCTCCATACCTGTTCATAAATTTTTTAGAAAAATGCCCTCTAAGGTGTATTCCCCCGAGGAGCTGCCTACCGGCACTTCCTGGGTCTGCACCCTCAATGCGCAGGATGCCACCAATCAGTGCCACGTATTAGGGATCACACCTTCTACGACGTTGTCTATAAACAGGACCCTGCTAAGCGACTACCTTAAAACCTTGCAAATGAATGGTGGGTCCGAACCCTTACCCGTAAATTCTAGGCCAGATCTAACCTCCCCAAGTACCGCCCAGCAGTTGGAACCAGAAGATAAATCCTCTCTGGCCCCCAACGCAGCTTCGAACCCTGACGCGGCTACCATCCCATTAACTCAATCGGCGCCGGCAACGACACCTGGTGCTACCAAGGAACAACTTGGTAGTAATGCTAGTACCGCCCACGATATCGCGACCACCAGTTCTGACAGCGGACGTTCACCTGCTGTGAATTGGGCCCAGTTAGTCCAGGACACCGCGTTAGCCGTGGGCCAACAGGTGGCCGCTGCTATGACCAGTTGCCGTTCACCTCCGCGCGCAAATCACAGTACCATGAGGGTGTTAGATGATATGGTTAGGGCCTTGCCAGTGACTACTGGTGCCGACCCCCACAAATTGGCGGAGTTTCTTATAGCGGTCTCCAAAATCACCAATCTGAACCTCTTTGCCGACCAAGATGTTTTGTTGGCGATTCTTCCCCGCACTGCGGAACAATTGAGAGCCTTCTGGCTAAAGGGAATCGCCGATCACGGCAAGCTCATTCAGGTGGTGCAAGGCGTTAGGGACTTTTTCTTGCCCGCACAAATTAGGCACACGATCGTGACCACTATGGTCTACAGGGTTCAACGTCCGTCAGAGTCCCTTTCCGAATTCATTGAGGGCATCTCTGCGTCTTCATCCTTGTTAATGCCCGATTTTTCTGAACGTGATGTGCTCGACACAGTCGTCAACGGTCTCAATGCACCAACACGGGCGGCTCTTGCGGCCTTTCCCGCAGCGTGTAGTCTTACAGACCTCCTGGCCTTGGTCCCCAGGGTTCAGGTGGTCCGCGCTCTGGAGCAGGGCCAAGCCTTCTCGCAACCAAACACCGCGCACCACAGTGCCGGGCACCAGCAGCAAAATTTTCCAAATTTTTCCCACACATATCACAATAATTCTCGACATGACAACCGACGGCCCTCAGCCCAAGATAATAGGAATTTTCCCAATTTTTCTAGACAAGCATACACACCCCGCATTCCGCAGTTTCCATATTACCAAAACCAGCTGCAGCCATTCAGATCTTTTCAAGCTCCAAACCAATTTACTCCTCAACGCAACTTCACTCCACTAAGTCAGGGACAGGGAAACGCCAGAGGGGGGCGCCGTTAGGTGCCTTAGCGCCTCCCTTGGTTCAAACGGTAAAGCAGGTGCCTGTCAACCGAACCATAACTAACAAACCCAAGGGTTCACCAAGTATACCGGCTAACGACTTATGCTACGTCACACTCGAATTCAAGGGATTATTTAAAGACGCGCTAATTGATACCGGATCCTCGTTTTGTTTGTTGTCCTCCGACACTTACCAGCTCCTAAAGCGCCATACTAGAGCAGTGGTGGATAAACAACCGACATCTTTTTCTGCCATATCTGCCGCGGGTGGACCCATCAGGTTCAAGTTTGTTACTAGGATCCATTTTAAAATTCAACATCTCTCTTGGACTTTTCCCTTTTTTGTAACGGATAACTTGCCAGTTCCCCTATTAATAGGCTCCGATTTTTTGACAAAAACTAAAGCAGTTATTAACATGTTCACACACACTCTCAGTTTCCCTTATGGATCCCCAATGTCCCCAACAGCTTTTCCACTCATTTGTACCTCAGTTGCTGAACAACCTGATCATCCCGTCATGGGGGAAAATTTGAACCCCCAACAGCAACTTTCAGTCTCACAATTAATTTCTCAGTTTCCAGAAACAATCACCAGTAAGTTAGGCCGAACGAACCTTTTGCAGTATCATATTAAAATCAAAGAACACAAAATTATCCGCAACAAACCTTACCAGTACGCCCCTCCCAAACTTCAGCTCATGCGACAGCATATTGATGACCTCCTCAAGAAGGGAGTCATCCGCCCATCTACCTCGCAGTATGCCTCCGCCGCATTTTTAGTCCCCAAGAAAGGCGGGAAAACGCGCATGGTGGTCGACTACCATAATTTAAATTCCATTCTAGAATTAGACGCCACTCCCATGCCCACCATTGAAAGCGCCTTTCAGCACTTGGGACAAGCACGTTGGTTTACGCTGTTAGACTTAAATTCAGCCTACAATCAGATTCCCCTTGCGGAAGCGTCTAAGCAGTTCACCTCTTTTGTTGTACCATGGGCACAGTATGAGTTTAATTTTCTCCCTTTTGGACTTGCGTCTGGTAGCATGGTCCTCACCTCATTGATTGACAAAATTTTTGGCGATATTAAATTTAAGTACGTTTACAACTTTTTTGATGACCTGTGCGTCTATAGCGACTCCACCTTTGAAGACCACTTGGAGAAGGTTAGGCTAGTAATCAAACGCCTACGCGACGCAGGCCTCACCATTAACCCAGAGAAAATGACAGTTGCTTCCAACAAAATTCAATTCCTTGGACATGTTTTTTCTAATCACACCATTTCAATTCACCCCGATAGGACACGACCCATAGACGAATTCCCCACACCCAAGAACATTAAACAGCTATCCCGTTTCTTGGGAATGACAGCTTTTTACGCCCGTTTCATCAAGGACTACGCCACCATCACCATGCCACTTAACCATTTAAAGAAAAAAGGCGTTCCTTTTGTTTTTGGACCTGACCAAGTAACAGCTTTCCAAACCTTAAAAGCAGCCTTAGTCTCATCAACCATTCTCCGCATGCCCGATTTTGATAAGCAATTTGTCGTTCACACAGACGCGTCCGGTTCTTCAATCGGAGCGGTCCTTCTTCAAGCCCACGGCGATCAGCTTTTCCCAGTTTCTTATGCATCCCGAGCCCTCAGCAAACATGAACTCAACTACTCCACTTTACAATTAGAATGCCTGGCCATAGTTTTTGCACTTCAGAAATACCAGCAGTATTTGGAACACCGAGAGTTCGAGCTCCACTCAGATTGCTCGGCTCTCACGTGGCTTCTAACACACCCACGCCAGATGGGGCGAATCGCTCGCTGGGTTTCCTTCATCAATTCTTTCAAATTTAAGATCTACCACATTCGCGGCAAGGACAATGTCATTGCCGACTGCCTTTCCCGTCTTTTTGAAAACACTGATACAACAGAAGTCACGCCCCCCGTTCAGCCACCAGCAGTTTTGACCCTCTTTTCTCTTCCTGAGGTATTCAAGGACATCTCCAGCCATCAACTGGATGATCCTGATCTTAGGAAAATTATTAGATCACCCAACAAACCCCCAAATTACTCAGTAGATACCAATACACTTTTATACCGTCAACCCAACCAAACCAAGCCCAGGGTAGTAGTTCCCAACAAGCTTTTTGATCTCCTGTTTTCATATTATCATGTATCCCCTACTTCGGCTCACCTTGGCATCAGTAAGACCCTCGCCCGTATCGAACGCTTTTTCTGGGCACCAAATCTCAAGGCCTATATTACAGATAGGGTACGGACTTGCGTCAAATGCCAAAGGTGCAAACAGGCCCCTAACACTAAAGTAGGGAAGCTGGCCTCCGAACTCGTAACCCAGCCTTGGGAGAAAATTTTCATCGACCATATTGGCCCTCTGCCGCTTTCTCTCAATAGAAATAAGTACATTTTAACTGTGGTCGATTCCTTTTCTAAATTTTGCCTTATGCTCCCCGTTAGGAATACTAAAGCCGAGACCACAGCTGCAATTCTCAACAAGCAAGTTTTTTCAATTTTTGGCCCACCTAAGTATCTAGTTTCTGATAACGTCTCCAATTTCAAATCAGTTGTAATCAAAAACCTTTGCATGGGCTTGGGCATCCAACATATTTACACCAGTCCGTATTACCCGAACCCGTCACATGCCGAGAGGGTGAATAAACAAATCAAAATTGCTATCCGAATATTTCACAACCAGCATCAAAAGCGCTGGGACCAGGAACTTCACTGGTTCCAGATCGCTTTTAATTCCGCACGACATGAATCCACCAAGGTTTCCCCAGCCCGTTTGTTCCTTGGTCGGAACATATTTCACCCCCTGGAGCTACACTGGAACTTGGACCGACTAGTCGACGGCCAAACTTCTCCACAATCTTCACAAGAAGAGTGGGAAAAGGCCGTTGAAAACCTCCAGAAAGCTAGGCAGAGTCGGCAGCGCAAATACGACCTGAACAAGCTGCCCAACCCTTTCAACACCGGTGATTGGGTCATGTTCAGGGAACATCATCTTAGCAAAGCTGCCGATTCAATCAACAAGAAGCTGCTGCCTGTCTGGTCTAAGCCATGTGTTATCGGTTCCTTTTCTTCACCCGTAACTGCACGACTGTTAAACCCTTCCACGGGCAAACTCATTAGGAGCGCCCATGTCTCACAACTCAAAAGATTTTTTCAACCACAGTTTTAAAGTAATTACCTCTTTACCAGACCAGAACCGCTATACCGAAGTGATTTTAGGTTAAGTTTTCTCTCTCTGTCGCTGTCCCCGCCAACGCCCGGGGGATTGTGAGTCTAAGGGTATCCTTCGCTGATGGGCTGCCCTACACGTTCTCCCCCGTGCGTTGTCGGCAAACTCTCTTTCCCCTCCCTTTTCGTCTACGACACCCACTCTGGGTTTTGTAAAGAATTTTTTTTGTGATTTGAAAATGACTTTTCTGCGGTTGGTTACCCTTTTTTTATTATTGTTTCTTTTACTTCCGCAGGAAAGGGCCCAGTGGTGGCACCTTCTGTGGCGACCCGATCAGTCGTGTGTTGAGAGACAAAACTCTTCTCTATTTCTTTCCTGTCGTAACCCTTGTTTCATTTTCAGCCTTCTTAGCTTAATTAGTCGCTAAGGTAGTAGTAGTTAGGTTTAGGGAAAACTCAGATTATTTTAAAGAAATGCTAGTTATATTTAAATTCTTCAGATTATGTTAACAAGGTGATACAATTTATCAAGTTTCAGAATTTTCCAATATTTACATATATTAAGTAGGCACCGAACTGGACCACCTACCAATAACGGTTGAACCCAACAAGTTGTCAGGAAAGGAAAGTGCACTCTCTTTAGACCCAAGCACCCTTTCCTGAAATATCACCGCTCAACACAGCTACCAAATGCGCCATTCTCCCTGCGCAAGCAATCGCCTGCCCAAAAAGTCTCGAATGCGAATTCTCAAAAAAAAAAAAAATGTTTCATTTCAAGATTAAATTAATTACATCCTTCCAACCTCCTTACTTCACAGTTTTCTTACGGCTTCCGCGAGCCCCACCAGTCTAACCTTGGTTACCCGGCGCCACTCATGGGTCAATCCCTCGGTTTCCCTTTAGGAACCGACCAACCCGTCAGTGATCGGACCGCCGCCTTGCAAGCCACCGTCAAACAACTCCAACACGACAGTTCCCTTTTACAACTCCAATGATCTTAAATCTTTCTTTTCAACTATATATTTCTCCCCAAGTATTTTTTTTTACATAGTTAGACACCTGCACAATCAAAAAAAAAGAAAAAAAAAAAAAAAGAAAAAAAAAAAGATAATTTAAACCCAACCAATCAAATCTAAGCCAAACTTTTTAAAGCAAAATACTATAACCCGAATAAACTCAGTGACTCCGGACAACTCCCAGTGAATTAAAGTGAATAGTGATTCCCCAATGACAGCTACAAATAGACCTTAGACACCCAGTTGACGATACCGGGAGAGCGGCAACAAAACACCCTGATGCCCAGCAGAACCGCAACACTATCCTCACCAACAGCGCTCCACTTTCAACCACAGCGCGGTGATCCGGACGTTTTGCGAGCCACCAACGCTGCTGCCCACACCGGACCAGAGCCCACCTGCTCCATCAGCTCAACCTCATCAAGTCCTCCTCTCGGTCATCACAGCAACCTCAACATTTTGATCCAGTTCACCTCACATCTCCACCTCAAGTTCTCCGATGAAGTGTTCATAGTAAAAAAAAGACTCTAATCCATTCAACAACTAAATACCAAAAAAAAAAATACAAAATTTTTGTGCGTGCAGATGTCCGTCCCTTTTACACCAATTAACTCAATCTTTTTCACTCAGTTTTCAATTTTGTTCTCAATTAAAGTCAGGTACGTTAGGCCAAATTCAACTGTCGTTCCCCTACAACCCATCCTCCTTTTGCAGGGGGGGGTGGATCCCGATCCCTGCCGTGGTTGGTCAAAATAAACAATAGCAATCTTCCCCAAAAAAAGAAACGCGGCGACCGAGGTTCCAAGACGAAGTCGGACTGGTGCTGGCTTTTGAGCTTTCCTCGTCTGCTCGCGGCTTCCCCTGAGTCAAAACCGGGAACATGATATCTCGGGACCACGAGCATGACAGAGGGAGCAAAACCGAGCGAATTTCTCAAACTCCTACATCAAACCCACACCTTCACCCACCTTCCAACAAACTTTTTTCGTTTTCACTTTGGCCTTAGGGGGTGGTTGTGACGCTAAGCGTCACGCTTTTTTATATAGTGTAGGCGTCCTTCATAACCGCTCCAAACGCCATCAGCGGTGTCGAGCCGGCTGATCTTTTGAACCTTTAACGGCGATTCTCGGTGGCGTCCCTCGCCCCGTTTCGTCGAAGAAGCTTTGAAGTGTCGGCAGGCCACCCGCTCCTTGCGAGCAACAATTTCCGTCAAAAGCTTAAGTACCTTAATTTATAAGTCCTTAGTATCAGGAATGGCAGGCTAGACTACAATTAGAAGGGGCAATCCCTTAGGGAAGCCCCAAACAACAGGAATATGTAGGACTTGCAAATCGGTCGGGACCTCGTATCTCGACCGCATTTGGTTTAACAAGTTAGATTCAGGTTTTTTCCTCTACTCAGAAGACAATTAATTAATTAACTATCATTGCTTGGATTCAGGAACTTAGTTATTCATATATTATCCAATACAGTTATCAGTTTATCAGGTTTAGACACTTGTAACAATTTCACTATTAGGTCTGGAAGGATATTTATTAGTTATTAAAAGTTTAACCCATCATCAGAGCTGGCTGGTATAGCATTCTGGTTTGGTAAAGATCCATAGGTCTCTGGACACCCAGTCACGTTTTCCAAGCCCCAATTAGTTTTCAGTACTTATTAGCACCACATGGCTTGGCCAGACCTGGGCCTGCCTAATTAGTTGGCTAGTCCTAAATTAGCCAAACCAGTAGCAGAGTCAGCACGCCCAAATTCCAGTTTGTAGTTACCATACAGTTGTATTACCCAATTATTACCCCAGATTAGTACGCCCCTCTTTCCCCCGTTTAGTTATGTCAATTCCAATTAGCAGCCCAATTAGCCACCCCCAGTAGCATATCATTCCTATCCCCCTGCTACAACTAAACTTATTCCAGTTTACCTTTTTATAATATTACCATAAAATAATACATCTTTTTCTATTAAAATTTTATATCATTTTCATTATTGCTACCCCTTTTACTTATAAAATATTTCATTAATTTGGTTTAGGTAGGGAATAGAAAGGATTGCTCGTTCTGAAGCTCATTCCCCATACTCTTGAACCCTTTAACATAAAATAAGCGCAGTCCGCGCTATAGAAATTGCTTCGAACTAATTACTCAATTTTTGTTATTGATAATATTTATTTCCCCAACTTTTACTGCATTTTACTTTACTGTACAAAATACTCGGTAGCCAGACTCAAAGTTATTATAAAAGAAATCTAAAATGTACAAAATTATCCATTAAAATCACCTGAAAAGACAGTACATAATTTATACACTCCTGCTACTATAATAGATTCAAAATGTTGTGAATACCTTCAAAAAGGGTGAAAACAGAGAAGACCAGCGATTCAGCCGACGACGAAGTCCGCCGACCAGATGCACACCAACACCGCCTTCTGAATGAGGAGTCCCGTCCTGGTAGGGTTACCCCCTCTTGCTGTCTTATATAACTTAATCCTGTCTTATACTAGTTTCAGCAAGATTCAAACATGATTAATCCTATTATCTAGTATCCTGTATTTACTGGTATGGTGAGTCATCCTTTGGCTTACCGAGTTTTACTTGAACTTTTAAAATATTGGCAAAAATTAAATTAAAACTCTATATTTTATAATAACTAAATTAATGTACCAATGGTAATTACGGTACATTCTTCCCCCTTCAAATTTTGGCAATATTTTAAATCCTATTCATTTGAACTTCTAATACTAAACAAAATCTTTCTTCTAAATATTCAACACACATATTTCAACATAATATACAACAATACACTTCAAAAGTTATTCAAAACAACACATTTCTGACGAGGTAGATAGTCCTTTTGAAGATCACAACACGCCAACTGTGCGTGGAGCGTAGAGTAGCAGACAGTCGGACGTCGACATTCCAGCACCGATAAGGAAAAGAATAGGGTTTGGGGCAGGTCAGGATTTACAATTTTTGGACAGTTCCCTTTTAAAATAAACTAACTGTTTTCCCCCTCCTTCTCAAAATACAAATATATTCAGTCTGTTCCTGAACTACCTAGCGTCAGGCCGCGTTATTACATTTTAACATTTATTAATTTTTGTTGTGTTTCATAACTAAAATAAATTACATTGTTTTCTTACAGTTTTAAAATTAAATTATACTTTGGTTAATATAAGCGAAGTGCAGTGATTCAGTGATGTGTCTAGTGTTACAGTGGATAAATAATTTAAAAAAATTTAGTGTCAAGTGTTCCCCAGTCTACATTCATACAATCATTCGTATCAGAATCATTCAGTCTTGCATACATCAGTCGTCGTTACGTCCGTCAATTTATCACTTATAAAACCTTTCCTCATTCAAAATAAAGCTATCTCCATTTTATATTTCCCTTAACATCGTAATTCAAGATTTTCAAGTTTAAATTTACCCCTAATTCATCTAACAATACATAATTACATAAACTCAAAAGTTTACTTCTATCAAAATTTCACTAAACTTTTAACTAATTTGTATTTATGAACACATTTATTTACAACAATAATAATCATTCTATATTCCATATTTGCTACAAGCAATTATTATTTCACAATTATATTTTACTAAACTCAAATCTGTTCGTAGTGTCCAACTTGCTTATCTGTTATCAGATTGAAACTTTCCTGTTCCACTTGGCAAGGCTAGTCTTTCACTATCAAACACAAACCAAATAATCTTCCGTCTTGGCTTCCTTGATTTAAAGTTTTATAAATCAACTCACATATATTCGTTACATTTTACATTTTATGTTACTAAATATTAGCTAACATTTTCCACGTAATTATCTCTACAACATACATTATACACAGTTTCACCTCCAAACATTTTACTCCTTTAATTCTAACTTTTACAGTTTTATTACACTTTTGTTTTATTACGTCATTTCCGGTATTACAAGAACATATTCATTCATCTATTTATAACATTTTAAACAATTGCGCTTACATGGCTACAATCTGTTACATGTTATTTTCACTTCATTATTTTGTACGTTAACATTAACAATGTCTGTACTTTGTTTTAATTGGCACATATTAAATGTCCTCATATTTTACAATTTATTTGTCTTGCTTTCGCAATTGGGACAGCTACCTTCATATAAAATGATAGGTTAGCATTTCACATACATTTTATTTACAATAATTGATCAATTACCTTATACTACTATTTACAATGCGCATTGGTTATTTTACAATATATTTACATGACGTCATATCTTAACTACTATTTACATAACTGGTCTTTTTTCACATCTTTCATCAGGGTTTGTTGTTGGGTTTTAATTGACTTATGTGCGCTCTCTTAATTACCTCAGGATTCCCTACTAATTGCAATAGCACACTGACTGGCGAGAGAAAATAAATCACTTTATACGGCCCTGTATATTTAAAATTCATTTTTGCCTGGTAACGATTCACTTTGTTACTAAGCGTTTGACTTTCCAAATAAACAGTGCTACCGATAACATACGGATGCTTTACTCTGTCAATATTATATCTATCCCTATTTTTATTTTGACTTATTGATTTTTTACAATTTCGAATGGCTTGATCAAACCTAGTTTTGACATCGGTTTTACTTAAACTAATATCCAACAGATCATTTATTTTCCATAAATTACTCAGACTATGGTTCGGCTTATGATTAAACATTAGTTCAAAAGCTGTACATTTTGTGGTTTCACATACAGAAGTGTTTAAGCTAGTTTGGATGTGTTTTAAATTCACACACCAGTTATGTTGGGTGTCATGGTGGTACGCTCTTATCTGCTGCTTAACATTCCTCAGAAATCTCTCCGCTATATTTGGATTTGGTCTATAGGGTATTAACTTATGGTGTTCTATAGAATATCTAAACATGAACTGCTTAAATTGTACACTTTTAAAACATGGTCCGTTATCAGATACTAATTTCCTACATGAGCTGAAGTTATTGAAAATTACATTTTCCAAACAATTAATTACAGTGCTAGACGTAATGTCCCTAACAGGCATCAACCAAACATATTTAGTAAATGAATCTACAGCTATTACAATGTGTTTGTTTCCTAATTTGGATCTCACTAACGGTCCAGCTGTATCTACATACAAACAATCTAATGGTTCTTTAGGTACTGCAGAAATCAATTTACCTTCAAAACGCCGCTGTGGCTGTTTTGATTTCAAACATACTTCACACCTCTTTACCCTTTTACGGATTTCATTAATCAAGTTAGGCCTAGTGAAATACTCGATCACTTTGCTTACTGTTCTATTCTGACCTTGATGACCTCCATAATTAGAACAATGGTAATATTCAAATAACATATCAATTAAATGTTCTGGTACATACACTTTC
Source organism: Allygus modestus (assembly GCA_963675035.1). Classification (NCBI taxonomy): domain Eukaryota; kingdom Metazoa; phylum Arthropoda; class Insecta; order Hemiptera; family Cicadellidae; genus Allygus; species Allygus modestus. The sequence goes on along the minus strand of OY776112.1, from coordinate 417,027,628 downwards.
CCTTTGTGCTTATCAGATCTACGAAACATTAATACATCGTTTTTTATATAAAAGTTATCCTTATTTGTTTTGTCCTTAACACTTTGAATGATTTGTATACATTCTGGGTCTGCCCTTTGATGTTCAGCAATATTTACATAGGCTAACGGTATATCAGAAATGACATTTAAACTAGTTTTTACAAACTTCTTGCTTACAGAGCTAAACTTCTTTTTATTCTTACTGTTAATTACATTTTCATCTCGGGGATCGGAATCTACTTCGACAATTTCAACTCTATCACTAGACATATTCATTCTGGATAATGCATCCGCTACAGGATTATCTTTACCCTTAACATGTAACACCTTGAAAGGTAGCGCTATAATTTGTTCAAGCCAGCGCAATAATCTACCAAGTTTATTGAAGTTTCCCAAAACAAAAGACAAGGCGTGGTTATCAGTTAACAGATAAAAGGGTTGAAGTTCTAAGTACATGTAAAATTTCTTAATACTTAAAACTACTGACAAAGCCTCCTTTTCGTAAATACTTAAATTACGTTCTGCATCGGTAAACTTTTTGCTATAATACGCTATCGGCATTTTATCTCCGTTATCATTACATTGCAACAAAGTTGACCCGGCTCCATTTTGAGCTGCGTCAGTAAACAAATAAAATGGTTTCTGAAAATTGGGGATTGCTAATACAGGTGGGTTTACAATAGCTTCCTTAAGTCTACAAAAACTACTGTTACATTCCTCTGTCCACTCAAACTTTGTTCTTTTCTTACGTAACTCATTCAATGGTGCAGCTATCTTAGCATAATCTTTTATATATTTTGAAAAATAATTTACCATTCCAATAAACGTACCAACTTGCTTGCTATTCTTAGGCGTACTAAAATTACGAACAGCTACAGTCCTAAAGATATGCGATCTAAACATATGCACACTACACCACTTATTATGTTTTGTACTATTATTTCTGACAGTATTGTTACACTCTTTTTGTTTACAAATCATTTTACTTCTAAACTTACTTTCATTTTGACAAATGTATTGCTTATTTCTTCGGGAAAATTGCTCCTTATTTAAATTATGTACATTATTTTGCTGTTTGATACTATTTACATTAGAAGAATTTTCCCTACTACCTAGTTTTTTGGATTTTGTCGCCTGAAACAGTGTTTGGCTATGTGACCCGGCCTACCACAGGAAAAACACACTTTATCCCCTTTTGACCTGGAATGCACATTTATACCTCGCTCTACTGGATTACCCTTTTCTTCTCTGATACGTAAGTTATTTTTAATATCAACACTTAGGCTATGCAAACATGCTTTTTCTAAATCAGCTATTGTAGTAATGTTTCTTACTAAAGACAAGTTTACTCTGCACCTAGGATTTAAGCCTATTATTATTAGCTCAACAATTTCTGGTTCTGTGTACATGCAATTTAATATCTTAGCGTACTCCTTTACTCTATTTATGTACAGTGGTAATGGCTCGTTGCTCTCTTGATGACGGGTGACAAATTGCCTGACTAAATCCTCCCTAACACTTATAGGTACAAAACAATGTAGGATTTCCTGCTTTAAGTTCTCTAACCTCTTATCTTTGACTCAGCATAACATCAAGAAGTGGTGACTGGGTTTTTGTTACAAAAATATCTATTATCTGTTGATCAGACAAACTAGTTTCCTTTTGAACTTTAAATAATACCTTTACAAACTGAATTAAATCTGGTGTTGTTAGTCCGTTACAAATATTTACATTTCTTAAATACGTTTCTAGCGGATTGGGTAATTTTCTGTACAGGTTCGGATCAAAAGGAACAGAAGTGGATGATGCACAGGTTAACTCAATAGGAATTGGATTTTTTGGCCTACTCGGTCCAGCCGAAAATTCCGGATTTGGATTGGTTACAGGGGACTGTACGGTTACATTAGTTTCCTTATCAAATACCTCCTCCAAATTTTCCTCCTCCATATTCGTTTCACTTAATTTGCGAACAGTAGATTCCACTACATTTCGGTCAAAACTTAATTCATTAAACTTATTTTTAACTATCGTATATCGGTCACATAACTCTTTGCATTCTTTCTTTTGGTCATTAGTTAAGTCACAAATACCTAGCGAGGCGATTCTATGTTTACAATGATTTATTCTAGCATCTTGTCTGGCAATATCAATTGATTTACTACCATTGTTAAGTTCAAGCGCTTTTTCCTCCATTAAACTAATCTTACTACTTAACCATTCAATTTCGTCTTGTGGCACCAAGGTACATTTTATATTTTCACTATTTACCGGAACCTTTTGCATTAAAACTTGTCTCAACATTTTTCTAAGATCAGAAACTGTACTTCCATCACTCAACTTAATATTTCTTAACTTCAACTCGTAAATTAACTCGTCCTTTAATAACAAATCTACTTTCACAGGCATTTTAGATTTTAATTAAGTTTTACAACAACTTTAAAATATATGATTCACAAAATACAGGAATTATTTTTATTAACTAACAAGGGTTTCTAATCTTTTAAAACATTAACCATTTTGAATTTACAGGACAAAAACAGTATTACAATCTAGCATTATCCTTTGCATTAAATACAGCATATTCACAAAAAAAGCAGAGTGGCGCATTTTGTACCCTACCTTAATTTATGGTAATTGCCCTCTACATTTCGACAACTATTCCATAAATTCTCTGAAACCACTTTTCAGTACTCCAGTGTTATTTGATTACCTTGACATCTAAAATATAATTTAGAACACTGGCAGGTAGAGACAATTCGTGAGGTTTTTAAAATTAAAATCAATATACATTTATGCTGTTACAATTGCCTTTTTTTTATTTACGTGAAAATAATTGAATTTAACATAACTAAACTTATTCCAGTTTACCTTTTTATAATATTACCTTAAAATAATACATCTTTTTCTATTAAAATTTTATATCATTTTCATTATTGCTACCCCTTTTACTTATAAAATATTTCATTAATTTGGTTTAGGTAGGGAATAGAAAGGATTGCTCGTTCTGAAGCTCATTCCCCATACTCTTGAACCCTTTAACATAAAATAAGCGCAGTCCGCGCTATAGAAATTGCTTCGAACTAATTACTCAATTTTTGTTATTGATAATATTTATTTCCCCAACTTTTACTGCATTTTACTTTACTGTACAAAATACTCGGTAGCCAGACTCAAAGTTATTATAAAAGAAATCTAAAATGTACAAAATTATCCATTAAAATCACCTGAAAAGACAGTACATAATTTATACACTCCTGCTACTATTATAGATTCAAAATGTTGTGAATACCTTCAAAAAGGGTGAAAACAGAGAAGACCAGCGATTCAGCCGACGACGAAGTCCGCCGACCAGATGCACACCAACACCGCCTTCTGAATGAGGAGTCCCGTCCTGGTAGGGTTACCCCCTCTTGCTGTCTTATATAACTTAATCCTGTCTTATACTAGTTTCAGCAAGATTCAAACATGATTAATCCTATTATCTAGTATCCTGTATTTACTGGTATGGTGAGTCATCCTTTGGCTTACCGAGTTTTACTTGAACTTTTAAAATATTGGCAAAAATTAAATTAAAACTCTATATTTTATAATAACTAAATTAATGTACCAATGGTAATTACGGTACATTCTTCCCCCTTCAAATTTTGGCAATATTTTAAATCCTATTCATTTGAACTTCTAATACTAAACAAAATCTTTCTTCTAAATATTCAACACACATATTTCAACATAATATACAACAATACACTTCAAAAGTTATTCAAAACAACACATTTCTGACGAGGTAGATAGTCCTTTTGAAGATCACAACACGCCAACTGTGCGTGGAGTGTAGAGTAGCAGACAGTCGGACGTCGACATTCCAGCACCGATAAGGAAAAGAATAGGGTTTGGGGCAGGTCAGGATTTACAATTTTTGGACAGTTCCCTTTTAAAATAAACTAACTGTTTTCCCCCTCCTTCTCAAAATACAAATATATTCAGTCTGTTCCTGAACTACCTAGCGTCAGGCCGCGTTATTACATTTTAACATTTATTAATTTTTGTTGTGTTTCATAACTAAAATAAATTACATTGTTTTCTTACAGTTTTAAAATTAAATTATACTTTGGTTAATATAAGCGAAGTGCAGTGATTCAGTGATGTGTCTAGTGTTACAGTGGATAAATAATTTAAAAAAATTTAGTGTCAAGTGTTCCCCAGTCTACATTCATACAATCATTCGTATCAGAATCATTCAGTCTTGCATACATCAGTCGTCGTTACGTCCGTCAATTTATCACTTATAAAACCTTTCCTCATTCAAAATAAAGCTATCTCCATTTTATATTTCCCTTAACATCGTAATTCAAGATTTTCAAGTTTAAATTTACCCCTAATTCATCTAACAATACATAATTACATAAACTCAAAAGTTTACTTCTATCAAAATTTCACTAAACTTTTAACTAATTTGTATTTATGAACACATTTATTTACAACAATAATAATCATTCTATATTCCATATTTGCTACAAGCAATTATTATTTCACAATTATATTTTACTAAACTCAAATCTGTTCGTAGTGTCCAACTTGCTTATCTGTTATCAGATTGAAACTTTCCTGTTCCACTTGGCAAGGCTAGTCTTTCACTATCAAACACAAACCAAATAATCTTCCGTCTTGGCTTCCTTGATTTAAAGTTTTATAAATCAACTCACATATATTCGTTACATTTTACATTTTATGTTACTAAATATTAGCTAACATTTTCCACGTAATTATCTCTACAACATACATTATACACAGTTTCACCTCCAAACATTTTACTCCTTTAATTCTAACTTTTACAGTTTTATTACACTTTTGTTTTATTACGTCATTTCCGGTATTACAAGAACATATTCATTCATCTATTTATAACATTTTAAACAATTGCGCTTACATGGCTACAATCTGTTACATGTTATTTTCACTTCATTATTTTGTACGTTAACATTAACAATGTCTGTACTTTGTTTTAATTGGCACATATTAAATGTCCTCATATTTTACAATTTATTTGTCTTGCTTTCGCAATTGGGACAGCTACCTTCATATAAAATGATAGGTTAGCATTTCACATACATTTTATTTACAATAATTGATCAATTACCTTATACTACTATTTACAATGCGCATTGGTTATTTTACAATATATTTACATGACGTCATATCTTAACTACTATTTACATAACTGGTCTTTTTTCACATCTTTCATCAGGGTTTGTTGTTGGGTTTTAATTGACTTATGTGCGCTCTCTTAATTACCTCAGGATTCCCTACTAATTGCAATAGCACACTGACTGGCGAGAGAAAATAAATCACTTTATACGGCCCTGTATATTTAAAATTCATTTTTGCCTGGTAACGATTCACTTTGTTACTAAGCGTTTGACTTTCCAAATAAACAGTGCTACCGATAACATACGGATGCTTTACTCTGTCAATATTATATCTATCCCTATTTTTATTTTGACTTATTGATTTTTTACAATTTCGAATGGCTTGATCAAACCTATTTTTGACATCGGTTTTACTTAAACTAATATCCAACAGATCATTTATTTTCCATAAATTACTCAGACTATGGTTCGGCTTATGATTAAACATTAGTTCAAAAGCTGTACATTTTGTGGTTTCACATACAGAAGTGTTTAAGCTAGTTTGGATGTGTTTTAAATTCACACACCAGTTATGTTGGGTGTCATGGTGGTACGCTCTTATCTGCTGCTTAACATTCCTCAGAAATCTCTCCGCTATATTTGGATTTGGTCTATAGGGTATTAACTTATGGTGTTCTATAGAATATCTAAACATGAACTGCTTAAATTGTACACTTTTAAAACATGGTCCGTTATCAGATACTAATTTCCTACATGAGCTGAAGTTATTGAAAATTACATTTTCCAAACAATTAATTACAGTGCTAGACGTAATGTCCCTAACAGGCATCAACCAAACATATTTAGTAAATGAATCTACAGCTATTACAATGTGTTTGTTTCCTAATTTGGATCTCACTAACGGTCCAGCTGTATCTACATACAAACAATCTAATGGTTCTTTAGGTACTGCAGAAATCAATTTACCTTCAAAACGCCGCTGTGGCTGTTTTGATTTCAAACATACTTCACACCTCTTTACCCTTTTACGGATTTCATTAATCAAGTTAGGCCTAGTGAAATACTCGATCACTTTGCTTACTGTTCTATTCTGACCTTGATGACCTCCATAATTAGAACAATGGTAATATTCAAATAACATATCAATTAAATGTTCTGGTACATACACTTTCCCTTTGTGCTTATCAGATCTACGAAACATTAATACATCGTTTTTTATATAAAAGTTATCCTTATTTGTTTTGTCCTTAACACTTTGAATGATTTGTATACATTCTGGGTCTGCCCTTTGATGTTCAGCAATATTTACATAGGCTAACGGTATATCAGAAATGACATTTAAACTAGTTTTTACAAACTTCTTGCTTACAGAGCTAAACTTCTTTTTATTCTTACTGTTAATTACATTTTCATCTCGGGGATCGGAATCTACTTCGACAATTTCAACTCTATCACTAGACATATTCATTCTGGATAATGCATCCGCTACAGGATTATCTTTACCCTTAACATGTAACACCTTGAAAGGTAGCGCTATAATTTGTTCAAGCCAGCGCAATAATCTACCAAGTTTATTGAAGTTTCCCAAAACAAAAGACAAGGCGTGGTTATCAGTTAACAGATAAAAGGGTTGAAGTTCTAAGTACATGTAAAATTTCTTAATACTTAAAACTACTGACAAAGCCTCCTTTTCGTAAATACTTAAATTACGTTCTGCATCGGTAAACTTTTTGCTATAATACGCTATCGGCATTTTATCTCCGTTATCATTACATTGCAACAAAGTTGACCCGGCTCCATTTTGAGCTGCGTCAGTAAACAAATAAAATGGTTTCTGAAAATTGGGGATTGCTAATACAGGTGGGTTTACAATAGCTTCCTTAAGTCTACAAAAACTACTGTTACATTCCTCTGTCCACTCAAACTTTGTTCTTTTCTTACGTAACTCATTCAATGGTGCAGCTATCTTAGCATAATCTTTTATATATTTTGAAAAATAATTTACCATTCCAATAAACGTACCAACTTGCTTGCTATTCTTAGGCGTACTAAAATTACGAACAGCTACAGTCCTAAAGATATGCGATCTAAACATATGCACACTACACCACTTATTATGTTTTGTACTATTATTTCTGACAGTATTGTTACACTCTTTTTGTTTACAAATCATTTTACTTCTAAACTTACTTTCATTTTGACAAATGTATTGCTTATTTCTTCGGGAAAATTGCTCCTTATTTAAATTATGTACATTATTTTGCTGTTTGATACTATTTACATTAGAAGAATTTTCCCTACTACCTAGTTTTTTGGATTTTGTCGCCTGAAACAGTGTTTGGCTATGTGACCCGGCCTACCACAGGAAAAACACACTTTATCCCCTTTTGACCTGGAATGCACATTTATACCTCGCTCTACTGGATTACCCTTTTCTTCTCTGATACGTAAGTTATTTTTAATATCAACACTTAGGCTATGCAAACATGCTTTTTCTAAATCAGCTATTGTAGTAATGTTTCTTACTAAAGACAAGTTTACTCTGCACCTAGGATTTAAGCCTATTATTATTAGCTCAACAATTTCTGGTTCTGTGTACATGCAATTTAATATCTTAGCGTACTCCTTTACTCTATTTATGTACAGTGGTAATGGCTCGTTGCTCTCTTGATGACGGGTGACAAATTGCCTGACTAAATCCTCCCTAACACTTATAGGTACAAAACAATGTAGGATTTCCTGCTTTAAGTTCTCTAACCTCTTATCTTTGACTCAGCATAACATCAAGAAGTGGTGACTGGGTTTTTGTTACAAAAATATCTATTATCTGTTGATCAGACAAACTAGTTTCCTTTTGAACTTTAAATAATACCTTTACAAACTGAATTAAATCTGGTGTTGTTAGTCCGTTACAAATATTTACATTTCTTAAATACGTTTCTAGCGGATTGGGTAATTTTCTGTACAGGTTCGGATCAAAAGGAACAGAAGTGGATGATGCACAGGTTAACTCAATAGGAATTGGATTTTTTGGCCTACTCGGTCCAGCCGAAAATTCCGGATTTGGATTGGTTACAGGGGACTGTACGGTTACATTAGTTTCCTTATCAAATACCTCCTCCAAATTTTCCTCCTCCATATTCGTTTCACTTAATTTGCGAACAGTAGATTCCACTACATTTCGGTCAAAACTTAATTCATTAAACTTATTTTTAACTATCGTATATCGGTCACATAACTCTTTGCATTCTTTCTTTTGGTCATTAGTTAAGTCACAAATACCTAGCGAGGCGATTCTATGTTTACAATGATTTATTCTAGCATCTTGTCAGGCAATATCAATTGATTTACTACCATTGTTAAGTTCAAGCGCTTTTTCCTCCATTAAACTAATCTTACTACTTAACCATTCAATTTCGTCTTGTGGCACCAAGGTACATTTTATATTTTCACTATTTACCGGAACCTTTTGCATTAAAACTTGTCTCAACATTTTTCTAAGATCAGAAACTGTACTTCCATCACTCAACTTAATATTTCTTAACTTCAACTCGTAAATTAACTCGTCCTTTAATAACAAATCTACTTTCACAGGCATTTTAGATTTTAATTAAGTTTTACAACAACTTTAAAATATATGATTCACAAAATACAGGAATTATTTTTATTAACTAACAAGGGTTTCTAATCTTTTAAAACATTAACCATTTTGAATTTACAGGACAAAAACAGTATTACAATCTAGCATTATCCTTTGCATTAAATACAGCATATTCACAAAAAAAGCAGAGTGGCGCATTTTGTACCCTACCTTAATTTATGGTAATTGCCCTCTACATTTCGACAACTATTCCATAAATTCTCTGAAACCACTTTTCAGTACTCCAGTGTTATTTGATTACCTTGACATCTAAAATATAATTTAGAACACTGGCAGGTAGAGACAATTCGTGAGGTTTTTAAAATTAAAATCAATATACATTTATGCTGTTACAATTGCCTTTTTTTTATTTACGTGAAAATAATTGAATTTAACATAACTAAACTTATTCCAGTTTACCTTTTTATAATATTACCTTAAAATAATACATCTTTTTCTATTAAAATTTTATATCATTTTCATTATTGCTACCCCTTTTACTTATAAAATATTTCATTAATTTGGTTTAGGTAGGGAATAGAAAGGATTGCTCGTTCTGAAGCTCATTCCCCATACTCTTGAACCCTTTAACATAAAATAAGCGCAGTCCGCGCTATAGAAATTGCTTCGAACTAATTACTCAATTTTTGTTATTGATAATATTTATTTCCCCAACTTTTACTGCATTTTACTTTACTGTACAAAATACTCGGTAGCCAGACTCAAAGTTATTATAAAAGAAATCTAAAATGTACAAAATTATCCATTAAAATCACCTGAAAAGACAGTACATAATTTATACACTCCTGCTACTATTATAGATTCAAAATGTTGTGAATACCTTCAAAAAGGGTGAAAACAGAGAAGACCAGCGATTCAGCCGACGACGAAGTCCGCCGACCAGATGCACACCAACACCGCCTTCTGAATGAGGAGTCCCGTCCTGGTAGGGTTACCCCCTCTTGCTGTCTTATATAACTTAATCCTGTCTTATACTAGTTTCAGCAAGATTCAAACATGATTAATCCTATTATCTAGTATCCTGTATTTACTGGTATGGTGAGTCATCCTTTGGCTTACCGAGTTTTACTTGAACTTTTAAAATATTGGCAAAAATTAAATTAAAACTCTATATTTTATAATAACTAAATTAATGTACCAATGGTAATTACGGTACACAATTACACAAACATCTTTAAATCTTTTTCGAATTTCCATTACATAGTCCATAAACTGTTTTACCGGTTCTTTTTCAAATACCCTTTGCCGTTCCGAGCAAGTTTCACACTCACCCCCATTAATACATTTAAAACAGTACTGTTGTGAGACACACAAGTTAACTTTATGTACTTTTTGATTTTCGTCAGAGGGGAGAGACTCGTCTTGGCGAGTCTCCAAGTCAAAGAAAATAAACAAAAAATCACGGTCTTTGGGAGTTCTCCTATCTACCCTCATGAAACACTGATGTGCGGGGTCTTTGAACGCTTCACAGGGTTTACAATAAACTTCTCCGCATACGTGAGCTGTCTTACGTTTTTTTGGATGAATCATTTTCTTACAGTCACGGCAGAGTTTTAAAGTTTTACAAACTTGCCCTTGATGGGCTATTAAACACCGCTCGTTTTTGAAGAAACGGTTGCAAAAACGGCATGTAATGCCTCCGTGTTCTAGTTTACAGGGTGGGGAGATAGTATGGCAAGACGAGCATCTGTTAGAGCATCGGTGCTCTGATTTTTGGTCAAAAGGGATGTGGCAGGCTTCACAAAAGAAATTACAAACAAACGCTGCAGTTAAGTTTGTAATTACATTATAATGACCGTTGTGAAACAGAAGATTTATTTTGAATTTAAGATTTTCAACAGCTCCTTCAAAGTAAACATCCCGGCCTTTTCTGTCATAGTTGTAGACGGTAATTTTGTATTTTTTAAGATGGGACTGGAATGTTTCTAGCTCGGGGATACTTCCTCCGGCATTTCTACACGGGCTTTTGCTATGAGCTTATCAGCTCTGAAAGTTTGTCTTTTCCCCTTGTCTTCTCGGATTGCTTTATACTGAGGATCATTTTTTGCAAGTGCTTTGCCTACTACCAAAGCCCGAGGGAGACACAAATTATCTTTGTTATTAATTACTACAATACCCCGTCTCGCTTTAGATTCCTCATCAAATGTATTGTAAAATCCAGGCCTTACCCTCCCAGAACCTACAGGCACGTTAATCCTAGCTACATCTACTTTGAACGTGTCTGTAGACTTGATGGATTCAGCGTTGGATTGAAGAATACCTCCGAAAACCTCCCAAAGGACATCACCGCTAACTTCAGAGGCCGGTCTAAAATCTACGTACCCCGGTTCTGCACTTTTTAAATTTATTTACTGTAATTTAAACCCTAGATAATCGGTGGGTACAGCATCGGCTTTAGATTTTTCAACAATTTGATTAAGACCCTTACGAATCCAATCAAACTCAGAGATACCCTTGGGAGGGTTAGTGAATTTGAAAACAGTGTTAGTCCCGTAAAGTCTGAATTTTTTAACATAGGTTTGATCTTTACTAATTAAATTTATCGGGTTTTGAGGGTCCTTTTTAGAAACGTCCATCCTTCAACAAAGAATTAAACACTGAAAACAAGCTAAACTTTACTAGCGCTTAAAAGAGAAAACACACCGACCAGAGTCAAACCCACAATCTGTGCAAGAGAACACCTACGCAAGAGCAGGGCAAAAGAACGTCCGACCAGTGTGACGACTGAAATCAGACTGAAGAACCAGAGCTTGTTGTAAGAGCTATATAGTATGTAGGGGAGCACAGTACACCTGTATCACTACGCAAGTCAGAAAAACACTAACATATACACACACACACACACACTATGCAAGTCAAACCAGAACTACAAGTTATCGAAAGTTAACTCCAATGAAGGTTTCAAACACGAACACCTACGCAAGAGCAGTGCAAAAGAACGTCCAAACAGTGTGACGACTGAAATCAGACTGAAGAACTAGACCTTGTTGTAAGTGATATATAGTATGTAGGAGAGCACAGTACCCCTGTATCACTACGCAAGTCAGAAAAACACTAACACACACACTACGCAAGTCAAACCAGAACTACAAGTTATCGAAAGTTAACTCCAATGAAGGTTCCAATCACTACTCTAACCAAAAGAACAAGAATAGAAAGTGAGATTACTGTTACTCAGCACATAAAACACAACACTACTCTTGACATAAGAAAGTGAGGTTAGGTTTGGCGCCAATTTTTTTTCTGGCGCGCTAATTTGGCGGGAAAATTTTCTTCTTACTCTTTCCTCGCTCACCGGCTCGGAAAAGTGAGGTTACTGTTAGTCAACACATACAAAAACTGTTCTAACCAAAACTGTTTTAAAGAACAAGAATAGAAGGTGAGGTTACTGAGGTGAATTTACAGTTCAAAAAGAACCAGGGAAAAAAATAAGGTTACTGAGAGTGAGGTTATGTCAGTCAACACAACACTACTTTAGCCACAAGGAAGTGAGGGTTTGTTTACTTTCTTTACTGTAAACTATCAAATCAAACAATTAAACACAAAACAACACTACTCTAGCCAAGACAATAAACACAACACAGAAATAAAATTAAGTACACCATGCACGGAATATATTACAGTAAAGTTGGAGTGTAAAGAGTGAGGTTAGAAAAAGTGAGGTTACTTTAGCAGTTCAGATAACGCTAAAAATCACACGACACTACTCTTGAAACATGTAGTTAACTCTGATGTTACTGTACACTAGTAAGTCATACAACACTCTTAACATAGATAAGTTAGGCATGAACAAGACAAGTGCATGATACCGTGATATTACTGTTATGTTACTCAGCACATACAACGCACAACACTACTACAGTCAAATCAAACAAGAAACTGAGGTTACTGGGTGTGAGGTTATGTTAGTCAACACAACACTACTCTAAACAAATCAAACAATTAAATACAACGCAAAACACTACTCTCGACACAAGAAACTGAGGTTACTGAGGTTACTGGGAAATAAGGTTATGTTAGTCAGCACAACACTACTTTAGCCAAGCCAAACAATCAAATACAACGCACAAAACTACTTTTGACGCAAGAAACTAGGTTTGCTGTTATGTTATCCAATACATATAAACACAGGACTACCAAGTAAAACAAAATGGCTAAGGTACTTAATAAAGAACAAGAATAGAAAGTGGTATTACTGTCAGTCAACAAATACAAGCACGACACAACCCTTGAAACAAGGAAGTGAGGTTATGTTACAAGTAGGATAGGGTAGGCAAACGCTCAAGATTGAGGTTAGAAAAAGTGAGGTTATCTTTGCAAAACGCAGCAAACAGAGCAACACAGGGACACGTCTGATCTCAATGAAAGCTGAGAGCAAAGAGAGGGAGAAAATGCGCGGCAAGAGAGCAGGTGTTGTGGTGGGGCCACGTCTGGACCAATCAGAGCGCAGGACGACTAATTCCGACCAATCACAGAGCCCACAGGTAACGGCAAGTTTGCTGACAAAGACTTGTTGCGGATGTTGTGGCTAGATACGCAGAAGGAAGTAAGATTAGATACTCAGAAGGATGTGGAGGTTAGATGTATAGAAGGGCACTGGGGTTAAAAAAATAAATATGTAGAAGGAAACGTAGTTCAAATAATTACCACAGAATGCTAGATGATTAACAGCAGAAGGATACGAGGGCTAAATAATTACCACAGAAGGTTAGATGATTAACAACAGAAGGACACGAATTAACATTTCAACCCATCAGTTTACTTATAAATATTCACGTTACACCCGCCAGCTACAGTACGCTGAGAGACAGGATCTGTAGTTAGATACATAGAAGGAAGTGAAGGACGCAAGGGTCAAACAATTACCAAAAATGGTATATAATTAACCACAGGGGATGAAAAAGATAAATAATTAACCAAAAAGGGTAGCAAAAGAAAGACAGAGGGTAGTAATTACACCCTAATTCCATTCCCTCATAAGAGCCCATGTTATTCTATTCTCCCATAAGACCAATGTTAGCGCTCAAGCGCTGGGCCTTACTACTGGTGTGAAATTTGCTAATATCCCTAACTTGAACATAGTTTGACAACAACGATAATATCGGGAGGACAACCCAGGTTAACCGCAAGCCAAGAGCCGGTGTTCAGGTTATGGCGCTGCTCGCCGATCTGCCTCCACGTCTCTATCATATTGGAGCGTTTTATGGAAAAATAATTTATTTCTTTGTTTTTAACTGTAAAAATAATTGATAGTTGCACTAAGAAACCTTTATTTTAGGTTGTGTTAGGTGAAAATAGTACTACAATTAATTAGCTATGTATTTTGGGATGAATATGATTTAAACATTTGGATACTGGGGGAATATATGGTTAGGAGAAAGTTTGAGATTAAATTGATAAAATAATAGAATCCCAAGCGAACTACAAAATGACGATTATTCAGGGAATTTTAATCAAGAGGACAGTGAAATTATAGGCTAATTATTATAATTAGTTTAGCTAGTTAAATTTTTATGAAACTAAGAATTTTAGACATCTTAGTTAAAAAAGACAGCCAGAATGAGTCTTATTAAATCTGAAGTAAAGATAAATAATGCATTTTTATACCCCAAATAATAAGACTACAATGTTATTTAAAAACTACCTGGAACTTAGAGAAGGTAAAATAACATTTGATTTATTTTGTAATTTAAAGTTTAAATTGAGATTTTAATATAACCAGTTATCATTAGCTTTTGTTTGTGTAAACCAACTCTGGAATCTTCGTTACATACTATTTGAATATGTAGTGATTTAATTATTAATAGCGACAACGTTGCTGTTATGTGGAGGCTACTGCGTACGGAAGCAATAAACAAGCATAAATTTGTGTTATAGATTTACTATATAAAAATACACCTACATGACTTCTAAGAGTATTTCTGTTACGTCTGTTGTGGTTTAGACAGCTTATGAGTAAACTATAAAAACAACTGAGTAAATGGATGTAATTAACAATACGTGCGTTTCAGTGAGCTTCAATCTAAATATAAAATTGCATGATAGTTACAACAGAAAATTATTCCTTTGTAAAGGAATATTATTTCCCATTATGTTGGAGGTAATCCTTATGGATTGTGAATAGATTTACGAGTCAATTAAATGCTTTAATTAAAACATTTACAGTATCCATCTAGTATATTTTTCGAATTGTTATCGTAAGTATGATTCTGATGTTTAATAATGAGATACCTTTTGAAAAACATTCCTACTAAAACCAAAACCACAGTTTACAACATATTGATCTAAACCTGTGTGTTGTTGTGACAGGTATTGTGGAACTGACAAGAGCTCTCAATAATCAATCGTGCCTCAGTATCAGGACGCGACCACGACGTATGTGAGTGTACTTGTGTAGTCAAATAAATATATAATAATTGTAATATGTTAAATATATATTTGTTTTTAAAAGAAAGTAAACGGCAGTATTTTTACTAAGAAATATAGCAATTTGTAAAATCGCTTATTATTGAATAACTTAACAATTTTGGTATAAAGATTTTAAAGCTAGTTGAACAATTTAAATATGTATGAGCGAAATCGTGCAAATTCAGTGTAAATTACCAGAAACGATCACGTACTTATAAAAAAAAGTGCAACTACTCAGTTTTGAGTTGAGAGTTTTTTGAAATCGTTGTAATTTTTTTGCTTAAAATACCCTATTTTGTTGTTAAATAATCTAAAAAGTGCCTTTTCAATGTGTTATGTTTTAAACCATTAAATGACCACAATGTTGAAACGGTAACAGCTAGAAATGTAAAATTAAATATATAATCAGCCCCAATAAATTAAAACACATCAGTAATGTAGCATAGTTAAATAAAAGAATAAAATACCTCCCAAGTTTAAGTGAGTACCTAAAGTGGTTCCTAAGACATTGTGTATTTATTAAAAAAACAAATACAGACAAAGAAAGGAGTCGGAGCGATATATGCCCTATGTTTAGACAGCAATCGTTTGTTTGTTGTTGTTTTTTTTACTTTAAACGCATTTTTCAGAAGTTTCTAAGGGGAGTTCAGATATAGCCTAAACGATAAAGCACAACAACATGATTAAGAATAAAGCAAAACTCAGGAGTGGCAAAGCTGTTGAGTCCTGTTAACAGGTGTTTCACCCATGAACAAAATGAACGAAATGTCCTGTACTACTATATACTATATACTACTCATATAATAACTCTGTTATATTATATACTTACGTACCACCCACTGGTTAACTTTATATTTTATTAATTTAAAACAACTTTGAATCAACTTTTTAAGAGTACTATCCATATAGTCCTGCCCACTAGTTTTGTAAGAAATAAAATACACAACAATACGAATTTGTATGTCAAACCAGTGTAGGCAAAAACAATTTTATATGTTATTGGAAAAAGTATGTATTTCATGCAATGTACGAGTAATTCAACTAAATTTTGCAATCTGAAATGATGGTTTTTACATGCTAATTAACATTGAACTTAAAAACCACACCTATAAGAAAATTATAAAATAGTAATTTTAGTAAAGTAAGAACAAAATTACGGCCTATTTTACTGCCAGCGTGACATACTTGATGTACTACCCACATACGATACAATCACTCTACAATAATACTCCAGAGTCAGTGGTGGCATCAGGCTGTTGCTATTACAACATTGGCAGCCCTGATTTCATCAGCTGAAGTAATCGAATGTCACCCTAATCGAATGACATGCTTATTTAAAACAAGTTAGTCATTCATAAGTATTAGATGTTAAATTAAATAATTTAACCCCAACATAATTTGGTTTTCAGCGAGCGATATACTAATAAAATATTACTTACATAACAAATTATGTAGAATTGTATTGTTTTCTGTTTATAGTGAGAGTTTTGACCTTAGGAAAAAGTCAGTTTGCCTGGTTAGATGTTAATTTAATTTTTTTCCTGTAACAGAATAACTTATTTTCAATATATCTAAGAAAAAATAAGAGATTAATATTAAAAAACTTCCACAAAAACAAACTCGCGTGTTATTAACTAAATAAAAGGTTTTGCCTTAAAATGTTGTCTATATCACGGGAAACAAATTACCCTCTTTTGTTCGTATTACAACTCTAACTATTCTTTCTTTTTATAGTAAAGTTTAGTTCAATTCTATTTCTAGATTTTATGTAGTTTATATACATACCTTTAATATCCTAAGACCACAATTGGCTGTAAACAATTTGTTGATCAGTCTAGATTAGGTGACTGATCCATGTAGCCATGTAATAATCAGATGGTATTCGGTCATATTGTTTAAGAGCTAGAGGGAATAGTTGACTAGTAATGGGTTCATGGTGTATGAGATGTAAAACATATACAGAGCGTTCGTGTTCATTTTTTGTGTTCACCATTAGTATTTTGAAAATAGTTAGAGACTATGTTAAATTTAAACTACGGCTACAACTGAATTACGCAGAATCAATAATAATCTGTGCAAGAGAACACCTACGCAAGAGCAGGGCAAAAGAACGTCCGACCAGTGTGACGACTGAAATCAGACTGAAGAACCAGAGCTTGTTGTAAGAGCTATATAGTATGTAGGGGAGCACAGTACACCTGTATCACTACGCAAGTCAGAAAAACACTAACATACACACACACACACACACTATGCAAGTCAAACCAGAACTACAAGTTATCGAAAGTTAACTCCAATTAAGGTTTCAAACACGAACACCTACGCAAGAGCAGTGCAAAAGAACGTCCAAACAGTGTGACGACTGAAATCAGACTGAAGAACTAGACCTTGTTGTAAGTGATATATAGTATGTAGGAGAGCACAGTACCCCTGTATCACTACGCAAGTCAGAAAAACACTAACACACACACTACGCAAGTCAAACCAGAACTACAAGTTATCGAAAGTTAACTCCAATGAAGGTTCCAATCACTACTCTAACCAAAAGAACAAGAATAGAAAGTGAGATTACTGTTACTCAGCACATAAAACACAACACTACTCTTGACATAAGAAAGTGAGGTTAGGTTTGGCACCAATTTTTTTCTGGCGCGCTAATTTGGCGGGAAAATTTTCTTCTTACTCTTTCCTCGCTCACCGGCTCGGAAAAGTGAGGTTACTGTTAGTCAACACATACAAAAACTGTTCTAACCAAAACTGTTTTAAAGAACAAGAATAGAAGGTGAGGTTACTGAGGTGAATTTACAGTTCAAAAAGAACCAGGGAAAAAAATAAGGTTACTGAGAGTGAGGTTATGTCAGTCAACACAACACTACTTTAGCCACAAGGAAGTGAGGGTTTGTTTACTTTCTTTACTGTAAACTATCAAATCAAACAATTAAACACAAAACAACACTACTCTAGCCAAGACAATAAACACAACACAGAAATAAAATTAAGTACACCATGCACGGAATATATTACAGTAAAGTTGGAGTGTAAAGAGTGAGGTTAGAAAAAGTGAGGTTACTTTAGCAGTTCAGATAACGCTAAAAATCACACGACACTACTCTTGAAACATGTAGTTAACTCTGATGTTACTGTACACTAGTAAGTCATACAACACTCTTAACATAGATAAGTTAGGCATGAACAAGACAAGTGCATGATACCGTGATATTACTGTTATGTTACTCAGCACATACAACGCACAACACTACTACAGTCAAATCAAACAAGAAACTGAGGTTACTGGGTGTGAGGTTATGTTAGTCAACACAACACTACTCTAAACAAATCAAACAATTAAATACAACGCAAAACACTACTCTCGACACAAGAAACTGAGGTTACTGAGGTTACTGGGAAATAAGGTTATGTTAGTCAGCACAACACTACTTTAGCCAAGCCAAACAATCAAATACAACGCACAAAACTACTTTTGACGCAAGAAACTAGGTTTGCTGTTATGTTATCCAATACATATAAACACAGGACTACCAAGTAAAACAAAATGGCTAAGGTACTTAATAAAGAACAAGAATAGAAAGTGGTATTACTGTCAGTCAACAAATACAAGCACGACACAACCCTTGAAACAAGGAAGTGAGGTTATGTTACAAGTAGGATAGGGTAGGCAAACGCTCAAGATTGAGGTTAGAAAAAGTGAGGTTATCTTTGCAAAACGCAGCAAACAGAGCAACACAGGGACACGTCTGATCTCAATGAAAGCTGAGAGCAAAGAGAGGGAGAAAATGCGCGGCAAGAGAGCAGGTGTTGTGGTGGGGCCACGTCTGGACCAATCAGAGCGCAGGACGACTAATTCCGACCAATCACAGAGCCCACAGGTAACGGCAAGTTTGCTGACAAAGACTTGTTGCGGATGTTGTGGTTAGATACGCAGAAGGAAGTAAGATTAGATACTCAGAAGGATGTGGAGGTTAGATGTATAGAAGGGCACTGGGGTTAAAAAAATAAATATGTAGAAGGAAACGTAGTTCAAATAATTACCACAGAATGCTAGATGATTAACAGCAGAAGGATACGAGGGCTAAATAATTACCACAGAAGGCTAGATGATTAACAACAGAAGGACACGAATTAACATTTCAACCCATCAGTTTACTTATAAATATTCACGTTACACCCGCCAGCTACAGTACGCTGAGAGACAGGATCTGTAGTTAGATACATAGAAGGAAGTGAAGGACGCAAGGGTCAAACAATTACCAAAAATGGTATATAATTAACCACAGGGGATGAAAAAGATAAATAATTAACCAAAAAGGGTAGCAAAAGAAAGACAGAGGGTAGTAATTACACCCTAATTCCATTCCCTCATAAGAGCCCATGTTATTCTATTCTCCCATAAGACCAATGTTAGCGCTCAAGCGCTGGGCCTTACTACTGGTGTGAAATTTGCTAATATCCCTAACTTGAACATAGTTTGACAACAACGATAATATCGGGAGGACAACCCAGGTTAACCGCAAGCCAAGAGCCGGTGTTCAGGTTATGGCGCTGCTCGCCGATCTGCCTCCACGTCTCTATCATATTGGAGCGTTTTATGGAAAAATAATTTATTTCTTTGTTTTTTAACTGTAAAAATAATTGATAGTTGCACTAAGAAACCTTTATTTTAGGTTGTGTTAGGTGAAAATAGTACTACAATTAATTAGCTATGTATTTTGGGATGAATATGATTTAAACATTGGGATACTGGGGGAATATATGGTTAGGAGAAAGTTTGAGATTAAATTGATAAAATAATAGAATCCCAAGCGAACTACAAAATGACGATTATTCAGGGAATTTTAACCAAGAGGACAGTGAAATTATAGGCTAATTATTATAATTAGTTTAGCTAGTTAAATTTTTATGAAACTAAGAATTTTAGACATCTTAGTTAAAAAAGACAGCCAGAATGAGTCTTATTAAATCTGAAGTAAAGATAAATAATGCATTTTTATACCCCAAATAATAAGACTACAATGTTATTTAAAAACTACCTGGAACTTAGAGAAGGTAAAATAACATTTGATTTATTTTGTAATTTAAAGTTTAAATTGAGATTTTAATATAGCCAGTTATCATTAGCTTTTGTTTGTGTAAACCAACTCTGGAATCTTCGTTACATACTATTTGAATATGTAGTGATTTAATTATTAATAGCGACAACGTTGCTGTTATGTGGAGGCTACTGCGTACGGAAGCAATAAACAAGCATAAATTTGTGTTATAGATTTACTATATAAAAATACACCTACATGACTTCTAAGAGTATTTCTGTTACGTCTGTTGTGGTTTAGACAGCTTATGAGTAAACTATAAAAACAACTGAGTAAATGGATGTAATTAACAATACGTGCGTTTCAGTGAGCTTCAATCTAAATATAAAATTGCATGATAGTTACAACAGAAAATTATTCCTTTGTAAAGGAATATTATTTCCCATTATGTTGGAGGTAATCCTTATGGATTGTGAATAGATTTACGAGTCAATTAAATGCTTTAATTAAAACATTTACAGTATCCATCTAGTATATTTTTCGAATTGTTATCGTAAGTATGATTCTGATGTTTAATAATGAGATACCTTTTGAAAAACATTCCTACTAAAACCAAAACCACAGTTTACAACATATTGATCTAAACCTGTGTGTTGTTGTGACAGGTATTGTGGAACTGACAAGAGCTCTCAATAATCAATCGTGCCTCAGTATCAGGACGCGACCACGACGTATGTGAGTGTACTTGTGTAGTCAAATAAATATATAATAATTGTAATATGTTAAATATATATTTGTTTTTAAAAGAAAGTAAACGGCAGTATTTTTACTAAGAAATATAGCAATTTGTAAAATCGCTTATTATTGAATAACTTAACAATTTTGGTATAAAGATTTTAAAGCTAGTTGAACAATTTAAATATGTATGAGCGAAATCGTGCAAATTCAGTGTAAATTACCAGAAACGATCACGTACTTATAAAAAAAAGTGCAACTACTCAGTTTTGAGTTGAGAGTTTTTTGAAATCGTTGTAATTTTTTTGCTTAAAATACCCTATTTTGTTGTTAAATAATCTAAAAAGTGCCTTTTCAATGTGTTATGTTTTATACCATTAAATGACCACAATGTTGAAACGGTAACAGCTAGAAATGTAAAATTAAATATATAATCAGCCCCAATAAATTAAAACACATCAGTAATGTAGCATAGTTAAATAAAAGAATAAAATACCTCCCAAGTTTAAGTGAGTACCTAAAGTGGTTCCTAAGACATTGTGTATTTATTAAAAAAACAAATACAGACAAAGAAAGGAGTCGGAGCGATATATGCCCTATGTTTAGACAGCAATCGTTTGTTTGTTGTTGTTTTTTTTACTTTAAACGCATTTTTCAGAAGTTTCTAAGGGGAGTTCAGATATAGCCTGAACGATAAAGCACAACAACATGATTAAGAATAAAG
The DNA here is from genome assembly GCA_963675035.1 of Allygus modestus. NCBI lineage: Eukaryota > Metazoa > Arthropoda > Insecta > Hemiptera > Cicadellidae > Allygus > Allygus modestus. Next base: position 417,005,885 of record OY776112.1, on the reverse strand, counting down.
CAAAACTCAGGAGTGGCAAAGCTGTTGAGTCCTGTTAACAGGTGTTTCACCCATGAACAAAATGAACGAAATGTCCTGTACTACTATATACTATATACTACTCATATAATAACTCTGTTATATTATATACTTACGTACCACCCACTGGTTAACTTTATATTTTATTAATATAAAACAAAAGACCAAGAATAGAAAGTGAGATTACTGTTACTCAGCACATAAAACACAACTTTGAATCAACTTCTTAAGAGTACTATCCATATAGTCCTGCCCACTAGATTTGTAAGAAATAAAATACACAACAATACGAATTTGTATGTCAAACCAGTGTAGGCAAAAACAATTTTATATGTTATTGGAAAAAGTATGTATTTCATGCAATGTACGAGTAATTCAACTAAATTTTGCAATCTGAAATGATGGTTTTTACATGCTAATTAACATTGAACTTAAAAACCACACCTATAAGAAAATTATAAAATAGTAATTTTAGTAAAGTAAGAACAAAATTACGGCCTATTTTACTGCCAGCGTGACATACTTGATGTACTACCCACATACGATACAATCACTCTACAATAATACTCCAGAGTCAGTGGTGGCATCAGGCTGTTGCTATTACAACATTGGCAGCCCTGATTTCATCAGCTGAAGTAATCGAATGTCACCCTAATCGAATGACATGCTTATTTAAAACAAGTTAGTCATTCATAAGTATTAGATGTTAAATTAAATAATTTAACCCCAACATAATTTGGTTTTCAGCGAGCGATATACTAATAAAATATTACTTACATAACAAATTATGTAGAATTGTATTGTTTTCTGTTTATAGTGAGAGTTTTGACCTTAGGAAAAAGTCAGTTTGCCTGGTTAGATGTTAATTTAATTTTTTTCCTGTAACAGAATAACTTATTTTCAATATATCTAAGAAAAAATAAGAGATTAATATTAAAAAACTTCCACAAAAACAAACTCGCGTGTTATTAACTAAATAAAAGGTTTTGCCTTAAAATGTTGTCTATATCACGGGAAACAAATTACCCTCTTTTGTTCGTATTACAACTCTAACTATTCTTTCTTTTTATAGTAAAGTTTAGTTCAATTCTATTTCTAGATTTTATGTAGTTTATATACATACCTTTAATATCCTAAGACCACAATTGGCTGTAAACAATTTGTTGATCAGTCTAGATTAGGTGACTGATCCATGTAGCCATGTAATAATCAGATGGTATTCGGTCATATTGTTTAAGAGCTAGAGGGAATAGTTGACTAGTAATGGGTTCATGGTGTATGAGATGTAAAACATATACAGAGCGTTCGTGTTCATTTTTTGTGTTCACCATTAGTATTTTGAAAATAGTTAGAGACTATGTTAAATTACCAACGTAATACGGGATTGTGGGGTCAGAGAGAACCCCAAAATAGTTTTCGCATTCCTTCGCTGCCCCCAAAAAACAGATTTCCGCCCAAAACTAAGACTTAAAAATAACGGAGTTATATCAGTAGGATATCAATGGAATCGTCATTGCTTATTGAATGCATTACGATACTTCATCAAACAAACTATGTGTTATTTGTATTTATGCATTGAGTGTATACATTAACTCTTGAGTATACACTAGTATATTCAATGGTATAACACTCAAATACACCATAATCTGTACGTTGAAGTATCGTAATGCATTCAATAAGCATTGACAATTCCATTGATCTTTTATATCAGGAGAAGAGGGAATATGTTATTTTGCTGTAACCCATTCAACGCTGTCACCTGTAACGCTGCCTGTAACCTGTAACCTGTAACCTGTAATTCAGTTTACTGGAACTTTGTGATCAACTCTTGACGAATGTAGGGCGACACCGTTCGTGACGGGATGGTCGGGGGGGGCACCGCTGGGCCGGCTGCTTGAGCTGCTGATTTTAGTCCCATAAAAACCTATATTGGCTGCTGCGCCAGGACATAGATACGTATCCTACTGTGGACAATTTTGGTTTTTGGCCAGAACAAGTTTTTTTTGACGCAGCATAAAAGAGCGAGTGAATATTTTATAATTCTTACCGCCATTTTGTGTCCCCCACTATTACGAACTGCATTGCTAATACATAATCTGAATCTCTAACAGTTTCCAAGACCTCAATGATGAGCGTACAAAAATGAACACACTGGATAAATCAATTATAATCAGCGCCATGATGCAGAGCTAGACGAGAGATTGAAGCCCGTGTGACGGAGTGACAGGTATTGTGTTACTGACAACAGCTCTCCATGTAAACCAATAATGTGGCCACTGAATTTATTACTATAAATGTATATTCATAATAAAATTACTTCCTTTTTTCCAGTAACCGATAAAATGTTTTCTTGTTCGTTTCTTTGGGAAAACTTATTTGATAATAAAGAGTTTTTGCACCACGTTCAATAATCTCGGTAAACGCTATTCGTTATTTTTCACGTATAATAATCATGAAAAAATAACGAATAGCGTTTACCGTGGTTATTTAACGTATGGTGCAAAAACTCTCTAATACTATTAATTAACATTTTTTTATTTTTTAAAGCTTTTAGTTTAGCATATGCATTTAATTCAAACGACAATGCACCACTTTTCACTTGCATCAATACCATGGTTTTGTACAAGACGATTGCTAGGTATTGGGTTTTCACAAAATACAAAAATAACACTAGTAAAATAAACTCATGAGAACTAAAACTTTTCGGTCTGATTTAACAATTTTAAAAGTATAACAGAACAGTAAAATAACAGCATATTAATACAAAAATATAAAACAAAACCTAAAACTATCTGATTACTTTTGTGTTAATGGGTAAACACATTAAAACAATGATTTAATATTATGTTATAAAAGCAGATTTTAAATCCCTGTGATTTAATTATATTATAAAACTAAGACTCAATATGAACAATTATTTAATGTTACTATAGCATAATATATCACTTCTCTTGTTAGTTACATCTCATCGGTTTATCATCTATAAGTTCAAATATTTAGTGTCAGAGTGATTGATGACAACTCTGTGAAAATAATGCTCTATAAAAGAGATAAAATTCGTTGAAAGCAAATGTTTCATTTATAGGATATCTGTTCAAAGAAATTTATATGTCCAAGCGATCTAATTTAGGGTTTTTAAAGTAACGTTTATCTGTTTTTTTGTAAGAATACGTCTCTCTACCTCTTGAATTGGTTTAAAGTATCTTAACTGCAGGAATAAATCAGTTGAATAATACATTTTTCTTGGTAAGTATAAATAAGTTAATCAAAATTCCTAAAATGTTTCAACTATGTAAATACAATTTATAATTTTCTGTTTAGCACATTGTTATGATCAAAGAGTATATTTAGTTAGGCAGATTAATGCAAAATGTTGATTGGATAAGGACACGCCGGACAAAAGCACCATTTTTGGTTTACATACTATAGTTATATCATAAGCTTTGAGTTTTTAGTAGTATCCACTCAATCCCACCACCTAAATGACGACCATCTTGAAATATACAGGGAGAATCAGACCATGTATAACGGGAAAACGGTTTGGTCTAAAATCATCAAAGAAAATTCTTCCCAACTAAAACGCATATGGGCAATCGATTAAATTTTCATCTAAATCTATGCACAAAGTGCTCCAAAACTGAAGGTCACGGGTTTGAATCAAACCCGGGTTACAATTTTTTTATTTGAACGTAGGGGAAATTATACATCATTTTTAAGGTCTTGTTAAAATAAACATTTTGGCAAAAACAGAACTAATATTAATCCGTTTCAAGATGGCGGCCATTTTGTGTAAAATATTTACACTTACAGAATACCCTTTATTTTCAAAACCACTACCAATATCATTTTTCCCATTTAAAATTCTTACTCGTGATAAACCCAGCTTTACATTGGTATGCTACATGACATGGATAAGAAAATATCAATATTTCAATCATTGTTCTAATTTTGTATGCTTGTATTATTAAAATTAAAAAGAAAGTAAAAAATGGCGTGTGTCAAAGAGCATACCATTGAAAAGGTCTTGTGAATCCTAGCAACTTTATAACTCACACCAATCGTGTATCTCTTTTCTTTTTATTGAAACCAGCAAAAAACAATATTCCCTTATATGATATGTATGTTAATTTTCTATAACACATGAAATGAAAGTGACTACAGAGTTCATGTGTTATGTTATGTTGTTAATTTGCGTTACGCAAATTAACATGCGTTTCATATGAGAAAATAATGTATTTTGCTGTTGCAATAAAGTGAAAAGAGATACAAGATTGGTGTGAATTAGAATGTTGTTAGGTTTCGTAATACCGATTCAATGATATGCTTTTGGCGTTAGGCTACCACTTGATTTTTTTTTATTTTGAGCATAAAACATTAAAAAAATATATTTTATAAAAATATTAATGTTTTCAAAATCATATCATGTAGCATACTAGAGTAAAGCTGAGTTTATCAGGAGTAAGAAATTTGAATCGGAAAAATTTTTTAGTAGGGGTTTTGAAAATAAAGGGAATTCTGTAAATGTCAATATTTTACATAAAATAGGTGCATTTTGAAACGGATTAATATAAGTGAATTCTGTTTTGCAAAATGTTTCTTTTAACAAGAACTTTAAAATGATGTATAATCATCTATGTTCAACTAAAAACATTTTGAGATTCGAACCCCTGACCATCAGTTTTGGAGAACTCTGTGCATAGATTTTTGTGAAAATAGTTTTAATAGAAGCAATATGCCATATGCCATATGCAATATGCCAATAAGCCATATGCGTTTTAGTTGTGAAGAATTTTGTTTGATGACTTTAGACCAAACCGTTCTTCCGTTATACTTGCTATATGGGTATTGTCTGACTCACCCTGTATATAACAAAATGGTTGTCATATGGGTAATAGGATTAAGTGGATCCTACCCAAAATTTCAAGCTTAGGGTATAGGTAGTTGGTAAATAATTATGGTAGTTTTGTCCGGCATGTGCACATGTTTCCAATAATCTGCCTGACTAATTGATTGAAGGCATCAGATGTATTACTGATATTAAATATATAAGTATAATATAAATATAAGAAGTTCACCGTTTTACGACATGGTATTTTAGCTATTGAGATTGTTTTGCTACTAATCAATATTCTAGAATTAACAAGCAGTAATATAACTCAGACCAGTACTGAATATATGTATTACGTGGTGTACTTCTTCACCACGGCCCATTTCCATGACGTGAAGATTTATTCTTATTAGAGAATGAGATTTGTAAATTTTTGTATTTTAGATGTTTCTAACGTTTAGTTGTTTACAAAATAAAATTTTGATAGAAGGAACAATAGGACTTTATTTATGGTGGTTTTAATATTTTTATGTTTAAATAAAATCTAAGTTGTAACTATAAGACTATTGGCTATTTATAGGGGTTTCGATTTGGTTTTAATCTTAAAATAAAATGTCAAACTAGTTGCATAGCTAGTGTCTTAAAACCAATGTTAATTGTTTAATTATTGTACTAAATAAATTGGAAAATGAACCAATAAAATAATTTATTATTTACACGTAGAAACAATGAAAACCTATAGGACTACTCAAATAAATTTATAATCTTTGACAACTATATTAACTGTCTAGCATAAATAAGATAAAATAAACTGAAATTCGAATATAAATTTACAAAAGGTTTGAAATAAAGTTGTTACCACATATTTTCCGAGCCGACAAAACAATCAGGACAGCCAGTACGTGACAAGGAGTATAAATGCCAGTGAAATGGCTTTCCATTATTTTGCTTATTTCTTTAACGAAGTAGTTTATAAGTTATTTTTAAATCCCTAGTTTTAAGACTGATAATTTAAGCTATAATTAGTTTGTAAACAGAATACAATACGTAAATTAATAAATGTGACATGCATTGTGCATAGTAGGATTTTATTTTCTAGAGCAACATAAAGAAATAAAATACAAAACGATACTATGTAAATTTACTATCGATAATTAGTTTTACAATTTTCTTACGCTAATGTGTGTACTTTTCCAATTACACATTTTATTTCAGTATAAAAAATAACATAATACTTAAATTGGAGTATATATCATCAATGATATCATTTTGAAATTATGTGTTCAAAGTAACCACTTCTGTAACCTCCAGTTCTATTTGTTGAATCTTCAAGCTAAGGGAAACTGTTAGAAAAATTATATTTGACAGTTGGTTGACTCAGTGACTGTGAACAGAATATATAAAGTGTTTCCAATATAACTTCAGACCCAATATATAAATATGTTTGATTCACAAATTAGGGCTACTAATATAATATTAATAATAAATAAAGGAACCTTGAGTACCCTTTTGTCATTGTTATTCTACAAAACACGTGTTTCGACTTTCAAGTCATCTTTACATTTTAAGTACATTAACCTAATATATAAATAAACAAAGTTAATCAGATGGAATTGAAATAATGTAACTATCATATGCTATATTTTTCTTGGCTTATAACCGTTGATAAAGTTGTTTCTTTGATCATCTGATTTCATTAATTTTGTCAAATTAGTTTGCACAGTGTTGAGTATATTTTCTTCGTCATTTTGGAAGTTCGTATAAATGTGGAGTTCTTCTTTAGTATTCATTTTTTGTCCTTTCTTTTCGTATTCCAAAATTTGTAGGTTCTCATTAATGTTTGTATAGGTATGATCTTTTTGCAAAATGTGTTCTGCAAATGAAGATTTTAGTAACGACATGTTTTTAGATTGTATGGCCTGTCTGTGTTCATTGTATCTGGATTTGAAACTCCTCCCTCTTTTGCCGATATAATAACTGCTACAATCACTCCAAGTTAACTTATAGATACCTGATTTTTCTATTAACTTAGCAATCAGGAAACAGTCGATCCCTGAAAACATAAATGAAGTTACAAAACAAGAAATAACTCATTACATCTAATCAACAAATTCACCAACAAAAGAACCCTTCAAAAGAATGAATTTGAAATGTACAATTTTAATATACATTTCTTTATGTATGCCAATGAACTGGAAGAGTACGACAACAAAATAAAAGATCAATCAAATCTTAACAATACAATTACATAAATAGAAACCGAGCTATTATTTAATAGAACTAATAAGAAAACTATTTATAGGTAGAGTGGTGACGTTTGCAGTACTTGGCAGTAGTTATTGATTTTCCCCCCCATATTTACTCATTAACGTAATGTGGCTGTAAAAACTATATTTTATTCTACTTAAATTTCTTCTATTAAAATTAAATAGACATCACTTTCTTTCTCTGGAGTATAGCATTTTATTTGCTGATAAATCCAGTGGTAACTATATTTCTTTAGTTTTCAAGCTACAAGTTCAGTTTTTAGTTTAAAATAATTCCAGATTTATTTTTAAAACATTGTTCAAAATAGGGGAACACTGAGTATTAATATAATTAAGCATTGGTTTCAGCTAAAATAATTTTTTTTTTTAAGAATACGAAGTTTTAGTAAAGTCGAAAAGGCAAGCAAAACCAAGGATTTAAAAACTTTCATTTTGAAAGAGGTTTTGATTGCACTAACAAGAGTTATTTTATTTTGTTTTAAATAAAAGCCATGCCAGTTTGCTTGGTTTTTTTTATTGAATAAAGGATATTTCTATAACCTTAATAAAAAATTCCGTAGCCGGAAATTACCAGTGATATAGGTTTATCTTGCTATCAATACAATAAAAATTACAACTATGTTACAGGAATTGTTTATAAAAAATAAAACATGGTTGATACATTTCCTACTGTAAATTTCACTTTTGTATATCTTTTAACGTGCTAAACAAAATTGTGAGTTTCAGGTAGAAGGAAAATGGAGCTGCGGAAAGGCAGGCGTCTACTGAGTTGCGATAAGACCTTCTTGTGGCCAACAGAGTTAGTGGGAACTTCTCTTGAGGCAATCTCACGTACTTTCTACAATGCAAATCATCAAGAAGTTGGAATCCTACCTCACGTACAACAAGACGTGTTTGTTGGGGTAGTTTGAATTTTTTTTAATAGTTCCTGTCTTTGGAATATAGGTTAAGAAGGGGACGTTTTAGAATATTCACTTCGGCAGTAAAAGCAACAATATCTTTTTCATTGTTACTCGCTGCCGAATAAAGCAATAGAATAACAACTGTTTCATTATCCTTTGGTGTTTTACACACATTTAATATCTATTAGAGTGACATAGTCAATAGTTGAGTTGTTTTAGGTGAACTGGTATCGATAAAAGGCTAAAAATATACGAACAAAGTTTTTCCCAGGAGTGCATGGATTAATTTTCTTTCCTAGTAATCCAAAATGTTTTCTCGTAAAAAATACAGGCACCAAAACGAAATAATTTACCTTGGAGTGCGTTTTTTTGCTCGACACTTACTCAAGTTTTGATCATCTATGATTATTCCTTATCTTTGATTTTCTAAGTGTTTTGGTACGTATCCCTTGGAGCGCTATCTACACATGACATTGGGAGAACATGCTACTATGCAGGACGTAGGACAGTCAGACTACTAGTGGAGTTTCACCCTATGGTTCTCAATGTAAACGAGCTACCTAGTACTTGGTGTATCACGGTGTAGATGTGGTTCCGATATTGTGATTGACGCATGGTAAACCAGAACTTCCGTTCGGTGAGTAACAATTTTAAAATCCGTATCATGGAGTCATACTCTATCCAGTAAAATATATCCAATTACATGTGGCGTGACAGTGAACTAACTAATTTTGTCTAAACTCAAGATTTGTGTTGTATTCTGGTATTTTTAGGTGGTAATCTGAGTATCTATTATTATATTTGTTTTAGGTTAAGAACTTGTAATAGAGTTAAGATTTGTGTGTACTGGTATTTATGATTTCATATCTGTGTATTGCCAATGATGACAACTGTCTTTCTGTCCGAGCCGATTATGATTTTGATAGATAAAGGCTGACAAGGTGAGCCAGAAACCGATAAGATTAAGACATCTGACAGGAGTTAACTCTGATAATTGTACCTCTAGGCAATACTCCTTACTGATGACTCAACTTCCTTCAACCTTCAATGAGGTAGCGTCCCTAATATTCAGCCGTCCTAATGGTCCTGCAGGTCCTTACTAAGGTTGATGTCCAAGGCAACACCATCTCGCCCCGACCCAGCTGACCTATGACCTCGCTGATGACAACCAATTGGGTCAGAGTGTGGCAGGTTTTAAGAAACAAGCCGCTGTATTTTGATCACCGGTAACTATATTACTGTGAACGTAACATATTACAACAATTATTTAATAAATTATCTTCAAGTTTTTTTGTTTAATATCCTATTATAGGACGTGTAAACTGTTAAAAAATCAACTTTTAAAATCAATTTCCTACCATGCCTAATCTAAAACTTAACTTTGTGAATACCTCTTTATACGTTGTTTTTTTTTTGAAATAGTAAATAGTTCATAACTTTATATTTAACAACTTGTGAATTACAAGCAGTTTAGGAATTAAAACCACACCTAAGTATAAAATAAACTTATAAAGTGTTTAGTGTAAATAATATTTATTCTTTCATACAGAGCATATGAGATGAAACTTTACACTTAGAAAGCATCTTTGTCAAAACCATCATTCAAGAAGATTATACAGCATTAGGAATACTTCACTGTTACACATGTACACATGTATTTAACCCCTGTGTAACTCTCGTCATTGTCTGTGATCAGGTCTTTGTTGCTGAGACTGGGTAAGCTGATTCCATCACAGCATCCCCTTTAATTAAGTCACAGTCACCTAAATTACTAAGCTGTAGCTGTATGATAAGAAGATATGCGTGAGTCTTAATTGTTTTAATATATTATAGTCTACAAACTTGAAGGCAATTGTAAGCTAATTATTTAATTTACATTTAGATCACTTATCCTTTGAATGGAGCGCCTTCATTTTGTACGAACCAATCAATCTATTACAAGTTAGCAGTATGCTTTTCTATTCTAATACGGAAAATTTAATATATTTTATTTGCCAAGCAAGTTATGTAAAACGAACAAATTGAAATTAAAACTCTATAACTCGTTTTTTAGCCAAATAAACCAAATTAATTGCATTAGCCAAGTCAAAACTAACACTTCAATTCAAAATTACTTTATTCCTAATTTGTACAAGTATTACAAAGAAGACAAACTAGTACAAATGGCGTTATTTGTTGAGTTGTGTATAAGAAATAATTCTTATAAGTTACAGTCACAAAACAAACACTGAGCAATACAATTCTAGGAAAAGAAAAAGGAAAAAATTACAGAAGATGAATGTATGATGAAAATAATGTATGCAACTATATAATCTACTGATTCAAAACCTCCTCAAATGAGTATGGTGCCTTTTGTATTAAATATTTCTTTAACATAATTTTAAATTAATTTAAATTTACTATACTCAGTAGCTCTTGCAGTACTTTGTAAATAAATATAATTGCAGCACTACCAGGGGTTTTCCTGAGAAAGCTTAATGAGTGTGATTGAATAGCAAATTTGTTTCTATTTATTGTATTGTATGTATGGAAATCTGCTAATTTAGGCAATAAATTTTCAGTTACTCTTTGGTTAGTACATAAAACTAAAATAATGTGAACATAAAAAAAAACATTATAAACTTGTGATTTCACTGTCAAAACATCACTTCATATAATTATGTTGAAAAATATTACTTGTGTTATATGTGTAAATGTAAGTAACACTATGTATGAATTTGGAAATATATTTCTAAAATAAATCTCACAAACAATTCAAGACATTACACACTGTTGATTGCTTCTTTTTAGGGCATCGTCTTATGCTAGCATCTATGACCTTTGTCCAATTACAGGGCAGGGTCACGGCGTTGATTTCCGGGTTGTAACACAAATAGTGAGAACCGATTTCCTTAACTAAAATGTAACCGAATTTCATATCAAAAGTACTTTATGACTCTTAAATTAAATTATCTAATTTGTTTAATAGTTTCAATACATTTTAATTAAGTTTACATTACGTTTTTATATTCCCCCACTAGTAAATTTGGGTCTGATCATATGGCTGTTTCCAAACTCAATTAGTGAATACCAGAAGGAAATTGGCGAGAAATTGCTTCTCCTTTGTTAATGATCGAATCAGCGCCACCTGGCCCTTCAATTACACGACTGTACTTATGATTTAGAAGACGTTAAGTCCTTAGGTCGACGCCCTGTCACTTTGGAAATGTCACTTTGGTTTAATTGACGGTCAAATTCATGGCTTTAGGCTTGCTCATACAACTGTGAACATTATAACTAAGCACTGCCAATATTTCCATATTTGCCATGATTCGTACTTTTGTTTCTAGCAAATCCTAAAACCAAAAAGTAACTAGTAAAATTCTATGGTATTTTTAAGTTACAGAATCACCGCATACGTTAAAAGTGTATTGTTATTCTTCTAAGGGGGTAGCGAACTTGTTTAGGACCCCGGTAGGACATGTGTTTAAGATGCCAAATTACATAATTTAGTGTGAACGAAACCATTTTTAGTTTTACATTTCATTATTTCTCTTGACTTTTGTTTACACATTAGAAACAAAATTTTAATATTGGATATTAACTGAATCTTCCAATCAGAATAACACAATACAACAGACATTGCAAAACTACGTTTCGGAGAAAACACTAAAGTATAAATAAAATGTAAAATTCACCTTCACGGATGCATAATCAATTTCAGCAAGGACTATGCGCTGTTCAAGGACTACAAATCAATTATAAACTCAATGGCGCAAAACTTTATAAATGCTAACAAAATAGAATAAATTAAACCAATGATCCAATAACAATTAAACTACAAACGACATAAGAAAAGCTTATCTGAACTGTAACTAATTGCTTCTTCGGCTGATAGAAACTATTTGACCTTATAAAAAAAATAACAGACATAGTAGCTGGAAAACCTTTCTTCAATACATATTAATGAAATATGTTTATAATTATCAACGCTGTATCTGTTATCGCGTTAATTCGTCTGTGTATTTTCGTTTTACCCATAGAAATAGCGGTAGTCTTTTAACTATTTAAAATTTATTAAATCACCAAATACAATTAAAGAAAATAATGATAATTAATTTTTTCGTATTTCAACAATGCAATCTTAAGGCAATCGTAAGAGGAAGGTGACGTCAAAGCCAAATTTCCAATAAAATTTTACAGTATTTACTTATTTTGATTTGTTGTACTGCATGATCGTTTTACGAAAGAGTTAAAAAAATTGTGTGTAAGACCAAAACACTTTAAAATAATCTAGTTTAATTACTTGTTATTTATTATTTTGGTTTAGCAGATTACAAGCTAGGAATCCTGACATTAAGTTCATTATTTGTTTAACTATTTATTTGCACCTTTTTACCGTACGAAAAAATCTTAGCCTTAAAAAAGGGGATTTATTTGTACTTTAGTTTAATTCAGAATGTCAATGGGTTTTTAGATATTGAGTGATGTCCATTCTCCTATATGATCTAAAAGTTATTTATCATGACTCGGAGAGGATCGCGTTGCACGTAAAAACAGATAAACATTCAGAGTTCTGAGAGACACTGACTGTGTTTTTATTAGAAATTGGTTCGAATGTGTATATGGATCACGTGATTCTGCCTTGGAGGTTTTCCGTGTTTGATTTGCATACAGATAGTGATTTTCAATCGAGAATAATCTTTTTGACAAACCGAACTCGATTGTGAATTTATTAAGTTTTCTTGTTACGATAATCCCTATTTGTCATCAACTATATTTTTTTACCACGGTTGTCAAGAATCAATGTTAAATTGAAAATATAAAACGTTATATAGAATAAACTCAACCGTTAAGAAGTGATAAATAAATAACATAGCTTAGCCTAAAAAATGATAAACAACTTGTGTGTTCGTTAACTAACTATAAATCGCAATGTAATATTGCGTTATTTTGATCTAGGTAGTTTGTTTGGTTCGTTCTACAAGAAAGCTCTCCAACAAGTTAGTGGTCGGTATAATGCATAAGTACTGGTACTGTATTATACTGTATTTCTATACAGATCGCAATGTGAGAACTAGTAACACAGGTACATACTACAATTGCCCACCAGCGGCCAGATTTGCGTGTTGAGCGCAAACAGTGTTTCTCACCTTTGTGGTATCTCTTCCATTACATATCCATTATTCTATTTCCGCTTTCATTAAACTAATAACTAAATCAATAACCTCATCAGTACCCTAAGCACTAATGTATAATTTGTTTTCCTTTTTATCACAAATACTGTTTACCTGACATCAAATACTCAAACTTGAATGATTGGAAAAGAAATTACTTAGGCAATGGTTTTTTAGTTTTAAATAATTGTATTATGTATTTGTTTTTTACTTTTAATATCCTCAGTAACAGACACAACTGAAATTTATATCCCATCCTAATTCGATTATTTAGGGTAACGTATTTATTTGATTGTTATTTATACTTATTGTATTTATTTTATTAGGAATAAACTTGTTTGATTCATGGATTTTTAAAAATTCCATGAAACAAAAGATAACTGGATATTTGAAAAATACATTGAATATATTTAGTTGTGATTTTGCGTTACAAACTGACTGTTTCAATTTCCAATAGAAGTTTATAAAATAATCTGTATTTTTTTTAACTACAGTACACATATAAACCACAATAATTTTTACAGTTGACAAAAAAATCAAAGTTGTTCTCATTAATATTTTTCATGTAAAAATTATTGTATCGTAATTATTGTATCGTGGTTGTACTAGCTAGTTGTCATATTGCTCGAATCCGAGCAATTTTGTACCCAACGAAAGGTTTCTTCAGTTGTAAAGTAAGATAACAATACATCTGATATTAAAACAGATGATAACAACGTACTTTCAGTCAACACGTAGTTTAGACTTCCACCGTCGAATAGCGCCACTGCTCCGAAAATTCAGCCCTTTACTGTGTTTAAGGGATGCCCTTTCTTAAAATTCTGAGACTTATTGGCAAACCTACGATAAAATACCTTTAATTTGTCACCCGTTAAAATCCGTCCAGCCGTTATTGAGTTATGACTATGAATAAAATATAGATTATGGTATTAAATAAGGGTAAGTCTTGAGTCAGTACTTTACAAAATATTTGTAATGGTACAACAAACTATTAAACACAGATATTGCTAGGCAAACCATTTTATAAAATGTTATTTCACATTACGATTTGATTTCTTAACATATATGTGCACTCTCTGCCAGAAGATTCACTCAACTCCACGTTCTCAAGACAAGTAAGAACATTAACATTCCCCACCTGTTCTGCGATTACATCTGAATTAATTATCGTGACGCGGAGCACCGTATACCTGAATGTAATGAAACACATATTCGATCCGTTTCTTTGGTAGAATTGTGTTAATTTAACTAAATAATAAAATAAAGATAAATGAGATAAGCCAGTGTGGCAGTCAATAAAACAAACTTTTCAAGTAATAAATGTTTGGTGATTTTAATTTGACATAAATTTAAAAAAGAAACTACCTAGTCAGCTTACTGGGGGATCTGTTAAAAAATCGTTATGTCACATAAAGCAACCTTTGTATTTTAAAACTTATATTTTGTGATGTTTTTAAAAGTGAGCTAAGGAAGTGAAATTTTTTCAACAAATACATTTTAAAATGTTTGGTATTTATTCTTTAGACTATCCTTGAATAATAAACAAGGATTTTAATGCCAGTTTACACCGCACGTTTCTTAGATAATGTTGAAACTTAATCTTTCGGTCCTGTCACCCAATACGAATTCTATGAATTAAATTGAAAAATAAATCGGATTTCTTGTTTTTTTGTAACTGAGCAGAAAAAGAGTAGATTGAGGAGAGTAGGCATTTCTTCACTTTCACTAATGTTAAACGAAGACTTTATTGATGAATCTAATTATGTAGATTTTCTGGAAGCAAGAATGGACGGTTGCTTGGAGTGGGATCAATAAATTGACAGATTAGCTTGCTATTTCAACTTCAAACATGTTAAATGTGTTTGAAATTATCTGAACTTGCAAACAATATTCATTCTTCAGAAACAAAAATTAGATGTATTAAGATTTAAGCTAATAGTGTCTTGCAAGTAACATTTTCAAAATTTGAAAATTCGTACAGTTCAGATTATATTTTATTTGCGAAATTTGTTTTCCAAGAAAACAACCTGGTCATCAACATCCCATTACAATACAAGAATTTGCAACATCAACCCTTCAACTCAACACAGTTTTTTTTAAACAAATCCTGCATATACTGGGCTAAAGTAATATTGATAAGCTATGAGTCAAACCTAATTCAAAAGAAGGATAGCATAAACTTTTTGGGCTTAACGATTGACCAACATCTAAATTGGGATGAACACATACATAAGATCTTAGGTAAAATTAACTCCGGGGTTTAAGCCTTGTCTCAAATTAGTTATTATTGTGATGTAAAATCCTTGAAAATTTATATTTTGCGCACGTTCATTCACGCATCTTTAAAATTCACGCATTGCACTCTATGGGTCTACAAAAAAAATCTATTAGAATCATGCTAAAACTGAAATATTATGATTCAGCAAGGAACCATTTTAAAACGTTAACAATTCTTACGGTCTACGGTCAATATATTTTTGAAACTATTCTTGCTGCAAGAAATGAAAAACTCAATATAAATATGAACTCAATGAGGACTCATTCCTACAAAACCCAAAAAAAAAACAGTTTTCCCAGACATACAAATTGTAATATGTTGGAAAAACCCAACATAAATAGGAAATATTTATCTTAAGCATAGTCCAAAAAACTATAACAAATGAAAATGGATTAAAGTTTAAAAAGTGTTAAAAAATATATTATAAACATGACACTTTATTATTTTGATGAGCTTTCCACGCCTCTCTAAAGTTAGTTGAGTAATCATAAATGTATTCTTGTTTAGTTTAATCAAATGTATTCTTTTGATGATGTATTCTTTTGATTCTTAACGCTATTTATTGTACAGCTTGTGCATAATGTAAACAAAGATTTGTGACTATGACTATGACTAAAATAGTTCTTCATTTTACCAGCCTATATTAAAGACAAGTGATACTGCAAAATTTAAAATAAAATTCTATGACCGACTTACTAAATTATGAGTTTACGATACTCCCAATTTAGCATAACCCCTCTCAGTTGCTGATCCTCTGTTTTTGTGCCTAGATCCAAAATATATTTTTAAACCAGATTCTGACCCAAGTTTGTGAACATGATTGATCTCATGCATGTAGAAGTAATACGAGATGACTTTTCAGTAATTAAATAAACCAAAACTGTTTAAATGTCATTACTCCTCATAGGTTTGGTATTATATCTTTCTAATACATTCTGGTTTTTATATAACAAGTTGATAAAACTATTCATAGGATTTTACTACAGTAAAAGGATATACAAGGTCTCACAAAAATGCTTAGCGTGCTATGCAGAACCGGATTCTATATACAAAAAAAGTCGAAAATATGAAGTAACATATTTTCGATTTTGGCATAGTTCAGCCGTAATTCGCCATTTTGTATTTTTTATAATTATTAATTTTTTTTAAAAAATTAGAGATACTTTTACGAAATTTGGGATAAACTTTAAGTTTTATGTCATTGAAATTTCCCAAAAATATCTTTTGTCAATCTTATCAAACTTAAAAATGGCGGTCATTTAAAGATTTCAAAGTCAAATTCCAGGTAAACTAGCAGCTAAATCAAAATTTTACCAGACATAAAATGTATTTCTCTTTTTTAGGCGATTTTTTAAGAAAATTTATTAATAAATAAACAAATTTTGGTAACTTTTATAGTAAGTTTTAAATGGCGTCCATTAAACAATTTCAAAGTCAAATTCCGCAGTGCTCTTGACCATCTAATTACATGTGCTTCAAAGTTTACATTTTGTAAAATTTTGTTTTAGTTGCTAGTTTTCATGAAATTTAACTTTGAAACTTTTTAAATGACCACCATTTTGAAATGTATTTTTTAAAATTACCATAACCTTTTAATTTATGAATAGATTTTTACAATCAAAGTGTCATTGGATTTGCATTAAAAAGAGCTTTAACTTTGATGGTTAGTACAATTTTGTTTTAGCTGCTAGTTTTCAAGGAATTCGACTTTGGAATCTTTAAATGGCCGCCATTTTGAAGTTTGATAAGTTAGACAACAAATATTTTGGGAAAATTTTGATAACATCAAACTTAAAAGTTTATACCATGTTCCGTACAAATATCACCAAGGTTTATTGAAAAAAAAATGGCGGATTACGGCTAAACAAGCCAAAATCGAAAAAATGTTCCTTAACGTTTTCGACTTGTTTTTGTATATCAAATCTGGTTCTGCATAGCTTCCTTCGCATTTTTGTGACACCCTGTATATTTTATAAAATAACATGTTTTAACATAGTGGCAAATATCTCGTAGAAAATAATTTTCACTGGCTTAAAGTTGATTGTTGATTGACATTTATTTTATTATTTAAAATTATCTGAAAATATTTAAATATCAGTAGGCTTAGTACGGACGGAGAGATATACATAAGTTACATCGTCTATGAGTTCTTTTATGGAATTTTCTTAAATTATAGATCGTGTCATTTCACTTTAAATTCAAATAAATTCAAATATATTAGCTAAATGTGTATTATTAAAATTTACCATAAATCATATTTAATTTTACCACCGGTAGGCAGCTATCCAATGCATATAAATACAATTTAATTATTAATTGGTATCATGATCCGAGTAAATATTTAAGAGCAACAGTTAATTTTCTCCCAGGAAATTGGGACAGAGCTTTTTTTATCCCGTGGGAAATACTCTCGTCTCGCAATAAACAGTTCGTTATGTCCCTTTGCTGAATAATTTAGTTCAACGATTTGTATGTCTCTTTTTACTGCTGAAATATTTGCTAATGTTTTAGCGCAGCCATAAAAGTACATAAAATATAATCTTTGGAGGGATATAATATTTTTGAGAAATAGATTATATTTCTACCAATAATAATGCATATTATGAGTTTTCATGTTTCATCTAAGAAAAGTTCAAATGAAGAGCAACATATGATTACATCTGTGTATGTTACCAATAATTTGCAAACCTCCATATTGTAGATATCTCAGGATTCCAGAAAGTTATCCAGTAACTGTTAAACCTACACGACTTTTTACGTTGAAAGGCGGAAGCTTGTTTAAGGTTTATAGTGTTCAAACATCACACTCATTTACCAAATATGAAAAAAAATTCAGTGGTATCAAGCTTTTAACAATTAAAATTATTACAATTATTGGTCTCAATCCAGCCAATGGCGGAAGATAAGAAAGAGTATCGCGTGATCAAGTTAAACTTTCAGCTGAAACCAGAAAGTTATAGTGGCTGCACAGATTTAACCTTCTGGTTTTCGTCTGATTAAACATCGGGTATAAAGTAGATCTTGCATCAGAGAAAGAAGACAGTTGTCTTTTATATTTTAACGACATTTAACATAATGATAACTTTTTAAATTACCTTATTACCTCCTCCTTCACTTAAAACCCGTGGATTTCTGGACTGGTGCGTCAAAAACTAATAATAATACTTGAAATAAAAACTAATATTTAAAGTTTGTAAATGAACTTCCGTAGATGGAACTAATTAACTATTTCGCAATAGCTGTGGACAGGTGTTTACGATAGGCCCACGCTGTCACCTTCGAAGTACTCACGAAGTGAATAGAACGGTTTTCTCCTCAACCAGGTCTTCACAACCGCAGCGAACTTACCACTATCAAGTGACTTTATCTTGTCAGGATGTTTGTTGTAAAGTTTTGGTGCCATAACTGGGAAAGAATCTTTAATTTTGCTAAGCCTGCAATAGCGGATGTTGATTTTAAGTTTCTGCCTGGTTTTATGTTGATGGACTTGATCCCTAGTAGTATAAAGATGAAAGTTAGCATGAACGTGGTTGACACATGATAGAATGTAACAATTGTAAATAGTCATAATGCCCGTACTTAGAAAAAGTGGCTTACAGTGATCTAGCCTATGACTTCCTGTCAATATTCGCACAGCTTTATTTTGTTGTTTTAATAACGTGATACAGTCTAGTTAGTTGCCCCAGAGTTGTAGGCCGTAAGTGATAAAGCTGTGGAACAGAGCATAATATACTACTAGGAGGTAGGATTTATCCACCAGTTTCGTTAACTTCGAAGTAAGAAAATCACCCTAGCTAGTTTATTGCAAACATTGGTATATAGGTGTCCCCCGGTGAGCTTAGGATCAATTGTGAAGCCGACTAGTGGAACATTTGTGGAGTCTTGAACCAGTGAGGGATGCAAAGAGCATATAAGTGTCTGAGTTTTATCATAGCTAAGCTGTAATTTGTTCAGACCAAACCACTCTCTAGCTACGGCAAACATAAGCTCAGACCTGCCCCTGGCTACAGTTGGATCACTCTCAGATGTTACAAGAGTGGTATCGTCTGCAAATCTAAGTGCGTTACCATCTAGCTCAAGGTCGTTGATAGCCACCAGGAACAATACTGGGCCAGAACCGACTCCTGCGGAACACCGTGGCCACCCCTACATGCTTGCGACTACGCAACGCTAATGCAGATGACTTGGTTGCGGTTGTCAAGATAGGAAATTAAGGTACTGAGTGCCAAGTCCCAGACTCCATACCGATGAAGTTTGCTAAAAAGTATGTGATGCGACACGAAGTCAAAAGTATTACTCAGATCACATAGCGTCAAAGCAACAGAGTCGGTGGCTTCATATGCATCGTGGATTCGCTAGACCAAATCAGTGACTGCTGCGACTGTAGACCTTGCCCTGTGAAGTTATTCCGCTCAAAGTAGGAAACCAACTGCGACTTCAGCACTGTCTCCATTACCTTGGAAACTATTGGTATGATAGAGATAAGTCTATAGCTGGTCATGCTAGTGGGATCGCCTTTCTTAAAAATGGGCACAGTCCGTGACACCTTCTAAATATCAGGAAAAATACTGGCTCTCAGGCACAAGTTAATAACCCTACTATCATTGATAGTTAATGCTATTAATGATAGTATTGAGTAGGGTTGACGACATCCCATAAATATCAGGACTGTGGGATGAGTAAAGTCTAATAACCAAGGCCATTAGTTCATCTGGAGTTATTAACCGCCAGTGTCGCATATTAGAGCCCGGGATCACAATTGACTCTGCAGCCCTTTGGTCATCTGCATCGAAGCAGTTCACGATGTTAGTAACGTTACTGATAAGATTTGTGTTGAACTCATTGGGTCTTGTAGCACACCTGGAAATATGGGGCCTGCCTGTTTTCCTATTGCTATTTAACTATGCTCCAGACACCCTTACAGGGAATCATTGAATCTTCAATAATCTGGACGTTAGCTGCTCTTTTAGCCTCATCTACTTTGAGCATATATAATTTCTTAGATCTAATGCACAGAGCATTAAAGTGTCCACGTAATGCGTCATTGTTCGTGCTACATATCTATCTCTAAAAGGCAAAACAAACATCTTGAGTCTAGACAGCTCGGGTGATAGCCATGAGTTTTCAGATTCAGGCGGTCTAAGCTTATTGATACCTGGTGTATCTATATCTCGCCTAGTCCGCAACGCAAATAAATCATTGAATAATTCATTGAAAACTCCAGAAAAAGCATTAAAGACCTCCTCAGATCCTTTGTTAGCTATCACATCAGTCCAGTCAACTTGAGAAAGTGCATGCTTGAAAAAGGTAAAAAGTCCCATTTTACTACTCTATTATATTTAGTATAGTGATTATGCCACACAGGTATATTTGGAAGATGACTTGCCACATTGAAGTCGGTCTGCATCAGTACCGCTCTATGGTTGGCAACAAATGAATCGACCACTCACACCCTGTAGCTCCACGAGTCCAGGTTAGTCGCTGTAGTGTCCAAACAGTGGGTAGTCTGGTTGCAAGAAGACTTGTCACAAATAGCCCGTGGTTGCAAAGGAGGTTGAAGAACTCCCACGACGTATGCTCATCGACAGTGAGAGCAATGTTAAAGCCCCCACCAAGGACAATCCTCTTACACGACCTCGAGAGGCACATGAGACACTGGTCAAGCAAGTCAAAGAAGAGTTCAATTTGCCCATCAGGGGATCGGTAGGCACTAAGCACTATGGTGGCAAAGTCAACAAGTTCGATACCAGCAACTTCCAAAGCAAATTATACTCAAAACTGGGACAGGCCTATGGCTCTGCATTCCAAGTCCTTGTCCACAAAGATTGCCAAACCACCGTTCTTGTGTTCATGCTTAAAAAAGCTGTCACTAGGTGTAGTCCACTTATATACTCTTTCTTAAATTCACTTTGTTCAGCGACCAGCCAGTGTTCACACAAACACAAAATGTTGACTTTATTTTTCTTTGCGAAAAAGGGAAGTTGCATTAAATTTTGTCCGTAGACACTGCACATTTAGGAAACATAAAATCGGCTGCAGTCTTGACCTTGAACCTAAAACAAGATCACTAGTTTTGCTAGTGTGTTTTTTTAATTCTTCAGTTTGTCCCAGGTTCTTCTTGAATAAAAAAACGTTTTATACTAACGTTTTTAGGCCACAACGTATTTAATTTCGTATTAACGTATTAAATGACAATATACTTTGGTATATCGTCATTTTCATCAAAGTCAACACCCAACTTGAAACCATCGTTCAAAACCTTGGTTTCCAGCTTTTCAGTGTCAAAATTCACACCTGGAAAACTAGAGGAGAAAACTAACTCACTGTTTCAACAGACGTGCAGCTTTTTACTTTTCCCAAATGGAACCAGGCTTTTCACCCCTTCTAGGTTATCGTTATTGCTGCCTGTGCCGACTACAACACCTTTTTTACGGCCACTTTCACGCTCGCGATGAGAGAACTCCTGTTTTCTGAGTCCAGAGGATTTGCTCAATTTTTTTTCTTCATTTGAAGTTATTCTGCCGCTGCCATCTCTATCCTGGCGTTGTTTTCTTGAGGTGCCGCCATTATCAAGGGCATTCACATAGCTATTTCCCATAAACATACATGATGGCCTCGTACGCTGGTAATACATGATGTCTCCGTCCATAGTACTTTGAGCAAGGAATTGGACAGGTCAGATTTATCTTAGCAAAGAATAACTTAGCCTACGGATACTTAATCTACGTTGTTACCATTGAGGTAACAATCAATCTTATAACACATTGACTCCACCTGATAATTTGTAACTTCTGATTTGAATTTTGAATTTTTTTGAATTCCTAGTAATTTTTCTGGTAAAGCCTTAAACAATTTAAATCCAATGTATTTGGGCTTATGTTCGAAGGCGGTTAGTCTATGTTGAACTGCATTTTTTCCTTTTTTTCGGGTATTATAAGCATGGTCTGTGGAAATTGGCGTTATATTCTGAGTTTTTATGTAGCAAACTGATTCAAAGATGAAAATAGAGGGGACTGTGAGAAGGCTAAGTTGTCTAAGAGCATCTCTACAGCTGGTCTGGGGTGACATAACTAAAATCGTTCTAACTGATTTTTTTTCCAGACAAAGATTTGATCAAGGTTTCCCTTTACAGCACCCCACAAGATGATTCAATATGAAATGTGTTGCTCAATTAACCCCTAGTAAATCAACTTTGACAGGGGGAGGCTCCCATAGGTCCTTATCCTTCTCAGGAGAAAGAGCCCTCGGGCTAGCGACCCCTCCAGCTTTCTGATCTCCTCCTCTCAACCCAGTCCATCATCCAATCTCACTCCAAGAAAGTCCGCAGTTTTTCATTTTTCAACTCTCTCCTCTCCAATGAATAGGTTCGGAATGCTATTATTTTTTTAATTTTGTCTCTGCCCAATTTGTATAAACAAGTATCCAGTTTTTTGAGATTTTTATTTGAATTTGTTGGAGGAAAATAATGTTGCCAGATCATTTACTTTCTCATTAGACTCTGTCTCTAATGCTGCTCAGTCCGACCCCCTAACGAATAATGTTCTGTCATCCGCCAAGAAGTAGACATTGCTTAACTGGACAAAGTCTGTTATGTTGTTAATCAAGTAAATCAAGAAAAGGCGAGGCTCAAGGACTGATCCTTGCGGAACAGCGCTGGTGATCAGTTTTGTAGTTGAAAGAATTTTGCCTATTTCTTTTTCTGTGTTTTGCAGAATTTCGGTAATTTGGAATCGGTTGCTCAGGTAAGATTTGAGCCACCTTGGTGCCAAATCCTAAATTCCTATTGAAGCCAATTTTTCCAGTAGAATAGCAGGTTCAACACAATCGAAGGCTTTCGAGAGATCCGCAAAACAGCCAACTACTGTTTCTCCAACCTCCATTACATCTATACTGCTATTAATGAAGTCGATGAGTGCCAATTTCGTTGATTTGATTCGTCGAAACCCATACTGCCTGTCACACAGCATGTTTTTTCTTCCTAGAAAATTGCTAAGTTGCTCCGAAACAACGTTTTATAACAATTTTGATACGGCTAGAAGAAGAGAGATTATACGATAGTTCCCTGGGTCGGTCCTATCTGATTTTTTGAATATTGGTTTTACTTTTGCTATTTTGCAATTGTTTGGAAAAGTTCCAGAGCTTAATGAAAAATTTATTATGTGGGTTAGAGGATTAACCACTTCTTTGCAGGGTTTCAAAACATGCATGCTTAACACTATACATACCGAGGTTCAATATATGCATACCGAGTGATTTGGTTTATGCATAAACCCCACTAGAGTGTTTTGGTGCTATCTTTGAAAAAATATCTAACTGATATACTGGTGTGATCAGGTGAAATTGCCTCAGATCTGCCTCTAAACCCCTCGATAATCCAGATAAAATTGTCCTGTCATTAATTTTGTTCACAGTATTTGGGACTTCCCCAAAAAATTTATTAAATGTTTCACAAACTTTTATTGGATTTTCCACCGTTTGCCCATCAATATTCAATTTTATGTTGTTGCATTCATTTAATGTTTTAGGCCTAATGCTACTTATAACTTTCCAAGAGTCCTTAGATTTATTCTTCGATTGAGATATGCAATCATGAGCCCATTTAATCTTACTTTGTTGAATTTTATTTCTATATTGTTCCCTATAGCCTAAATATTTATGTTTATCTGCGATAATTCCTGTGAACTTCCAAGTTGAGTGTTGTTGAAACATGTTTTCTTTGGCAGCTTATGTTTTCCCAGACTTAACAGTCTTCCACTTCTGAACCACCCTAGTCGGAATATTCGTCAAACTAGGTGTAGACTTATTATCATTCATAGTAGAGCCTCTTCCATGATTTATTTTCTGAGTTTCGACTTCATTCAACTCCTTAACGACCACGATTGTTTGGTCGATAGATTGTTCATTCGAGTCCTTAACGATCACGACTGTTTGGTCGATAGATTTTTGACTTCGATTACTGTATTGCATTGGTTCAGAGGAGACTACTTCCGATTCCAAAGCCTTTGACTCAGAAGTTATACTGGATTTGGCAGCATCGTACGTTAATTCATGCTTATGTTGAAAATCTATGTTTATACATTTCCAGCTAACCTAACTTCTGATGAAGGGGTGGTAGAAAGCCTCTTAATATCTGGACCACATAAATTAATGGGTATAGATAGTTCTGTAACTAATATAAATGTCTTTCGAATCATATTATGCAGATTAAAACCGTCATCACCATTGTTCCATGTGTTTTTCATTTCTGGTAGCTTACCGACGCATGGAGTGCAAAACCACAGTAGAATATCTTCAAGCTTTTTTATATTCTTGTATTTAGCTTTTTCAACATTTACACAGATTCCGTGGAACCATTTGTCCCAAAAACCGTCACATTGAAGTCCCATATCGTCATTATTCACAACAATATTGCACTTCCTACATAGTCCTCACCATCATCCACCGCCATGACACCGGAAGTACTCCGATCTCACAAATACACAAATCTCACAAATACGCTAGAGGCAGCCTTAAACGATACACAAAAGGAAGAAAATGATGATATTTTATGATAATATTGTATCACTAACTATTAAAAGATAAGTCAACTTTCTTAACTAAAGCGTTTACCACCTACGAAATTTAAAAAATTTTAAGTCTCATTCTTGACAGTTATTATCATTCGTATTACCATTGTTATTATTATGTAATGATCATGCTATACGTTATTTATATTACAGTAAACTACTTGTGTATAGCTTTAAATTCATGGTATATTTTGAACGATGTACGATATTTTTACAGATAACTAGCTGCTATGCCCGTACTTCGCATCGGGGTGAAAATTCAGAGTATAACAAGTTTAAACAAGACAATGACAGTCTGTAGTTAGATATAATCCTTCTAACAGCTGTTTATTTAAATTAATTGAATTAAGAAAAAGCACATGGCATAAACTAAATAAAATTCCCCCCATATGAATAACATGGGGATTTGGAAGTCCTATGGGGCAGAGTCCTGATGAAGTTTTTAAACGACAATATGCCTATAACACTCCTAGGTACATATACTATATTTGTGCAAAACTTCAGGAGAATTGGTCCAGTGGTTTTGGCGTGATGGAACAATAGACAGACACCACCTCATTTTTATAATAGTAATGATGATGAAACAGTAAATAGCTGAGATGATAAAGATTATAAGTGTGATGTGGGTATGTATTAAGATCAATATTTAAGATGGAGAACTTAGAAGAGACAAATGTTGACTTTGATCGTTAATTCATAGGTAGGATAACAAAGAGGTGAAGAGGTCTGAACAAAGTCTTATTATTGGAAATTCCTGCTCTTTTGGATTTCTAGGTAAATTATTTTATTTTATTTAACTTATTTGGATGTTTAATATATTTATAAAAAATAAAACTCATTAAATTAACGTATTCATTTATTTGTTCAGTTTTTCCTAAATATTACGGGTTTTCAGATTTATAGCTTTAACAAACAAAAGGTATATTATTTGATATATTACATCTAACAAGACCCGTTATGGTATGGCAAATTTAGCTTCTACTTTCTACCATTTCAACATTGGGACCATTTTAAACTTCATTTTTTAAATCTCAATATCTCAAAATCCGTAAATTTTACTAAATCATTATAAAAGACTAAAAAGTGTCTAGATTTTATATCATAAATAACAGTCGATAAAAATAACGTGCATTTCATTTACTTCCCACGGTTTTACATAAGCTATGGCATTCTCCCCTCTGGAGTTACAAACTATCGTACCTATATTTTACGATCTACCTTGTTTACATAAGAAAAAAAACTCCTGTCAAAATTATGAAGTGTTTGAAGGATAACTAATTCAATATGTCCCAATTTCATTCGTTTTCCGCAGGTACATAAATATTAATTTCATAAGGTGCTTTGAACATTTAAACACTATTCTGTTTTTCCTATTGATTATTTACTATTAGCTGTAAAGTTGTAATGCCAATAAAGTACTCATTATGTCTTTAGGCGTGATTCAAAAACATAATTTAGACATTGAAAATTGAGTGTATATTTATTTATTTATATATTTTATTCATATGACCTCTAGAATTGAAGTTTGACTCGAAATAAAGCAGGTGTACATACCTTTCCGTCGTTAATCCGTGGCTTAATAGCAGGTTACTAAATTCGGGACTCGTTTATTTATACTCTACCCTCTCTCCATCCACTTGTGCTTCTTTGTAAATGTTATTCTTTTCCAATTAACTACTTGAGAACTTCGCCAACGCTAAATTAGTATATGACCATTATTCTTGTATTTAAGTGACATGTGATATTTTTTCCATCCTTACAATTCCATCCATATTACAATTATTGCTTTACAAACCATATGACTTTACAGCAGTTACCACGATTTATTAAAAAAGTGCATTTAATTAATAGTTGTTTAGAGAATTCCACATAATTTAACTACTGTTTACTGATTTAACATTGAAATTGCGCTTTTAAAATGCACGAATTAAATACATAATCGAACTAAATAACGCAACTAGATAAAATATGCAATTTGTTTAGAAAGTTTTGACGAATTGCGTACCAGTTCCAGTTGATGAGATTCAAGTCCACACCAGTCATTAGGAAAGTTTCCTCGGGTGCTTCGAAGTCCCAAGAACCATTAGACCACGCGGCAGAGTCTTCGTTGTTAAATGGGACGAATTATACATGTACTTAATAATTATTATTTTTATTAATTCAATAGTAGGATATGTAATATAAACAAACATATTTGTGTATAAACACTGTTATTGGAGGTTATATCATTAATTGTGTTTTCCTTTGATAAAAGCCCTCACTACGAATCTCTGTAAATATATATCATGATATTGTAAATCAGATAAGTAAAGCAGTGTTACGGAATAATATATTTTAGTTAAGAAACATTGCAATTTATATACAGTATAGTTAAGAGAGTTATATTTTATAGAGTCTATTCCAAATGTGACTAGGATTTTAGATTGTTTCAACTTACTTACATCAAACACTAAATGTAATTAATAGTATAAGTTGCTAACAACTCCCTTACCATCTTATGTTGAAACAACATTTTCTAAACCCAAGATGGATAGAGGCTTATAAAAATGTCACACTGTACTCTTAAATTACAAATAATCCTTCCAATTAGTGTTACTCCTATATTTTCCATATATCTCCCTTAATACAAGTGAATTAAATAACTTAATATTTCAATATATTCTAATAAGCAGTCTTTGTTTGACTATCTAAAAAGAATAGCTAGAATGATTTTGATATTTGGATGATTTTATTATATTTCCACTGGCGTTTACACACATTGTAGATAAAAGAAAAACAGTAAAATTTAAATTGTCATTAAAAGTATAAGGGTTACGACATGTTCGTAAATAGATATTACAACTTTTAAATGCGTTGCTTACAGCTACTATTGTAATCCACCTCCTTCATACAAATAATACGATACATATGAACCTACTCACCAATACATTTTCTGATTAATTCCTAAGCTAAGCCAGTTTGTCGCTTTCTCAACTGAAACAGGTTTGTCTCAGTAATAACATGTTTGCACAGTTTTAGAATTAGTAAACAATATCTTATTAAAATACGGTCAACCAGGTGCAGCGTGTACGCGGCAGATGCTGACATTAAACACATATGTGGTATTGTTGAATATTCTACTCCTACGTGAGCTGTAATGCGCATTGCGTTTGCTAATGCAAGGGACAAAGCGAACCAGACACTTTAAATTTTGGATTTTCTGCTAGCTATGTACTATAATGGTTTTGAGTGGTGTTGATGAAAAATAATTGCACGCAGGAGAGGACAATTTGTAATGTTATAAATGTAAAAAATATGAGTACCGTAGTCTGTAAATAGCATATATTTTATAAACTCTTTAATATACTGTTACATATTAGTAGAATGTCTATACTGACCTAAATATACAAAAATAAATTTAGGAATGCACTTTTATTTATTTATGTTAAGGTTGCATAATAGGAGTTCATTATTAGTGAATTTCCAATGGAAAAGTGAACTATTAGCATGACCCGCACGGTGAAACTTAAGCTCGGGACTATCTTAGAAGTCCCTAACGTGACCCCCCGAACACGTTTTGGGGGTCGTTAAAAATTATATATATATGCGCGTGTGTGTGTGTGTGTGTGTGTGTGTGTGTGTGTGTGTGTGTGTGTGTTTGTACTCTAACGGTTGGATTTTTTCCGATTTACTTCAAACATGGTAAAGACATTCCTTTCTTTAGTCAGTTGGACAAGTTCGTTGGGCGAAATAATTTTAAAACTCTATACCCCTTTTTTGGGAATTAATCTTTCAAATTTGAGTGTTTGGGCCCAAAAAGGTTCTCAAAGCCCCGGGTGTAAAATTAATACGTTAACAAAGATATTCATGACGCGAAGGTTTTAAGCCCTCTCTCATCATTTTAGCACAAATATTTATTGATTTATTAAAGAAAATGCTTATCGACTAAACACAGAACGTTGTCTTATGGGGATCTTACATTAGAAATGCCTGTTATTCATTTCTTGGTGTATTCTTATCATCCCCATCAACCTAAGGCCTTCTTTCAATCCTGACTGGACCTTCTCCTAAACTTATAATGCACAATACTGTATTCCCAGCTTTGCAGGTAAATGGAACCAGGAGAATCAGAACAGCCAAAAAAATAAATGTTTTCAAATTCGATAAAAATTGGAATAAATGTATATTTTAACACTGATTTATATTTTCTTAAGTTTGTTATGTGGAAATTCATTTTTCTCACTTCAGCGTGCTGCGTAAAAACTCGTTTTATGTTGTATTACACCCCCTAGCAAGCGAAATATCTTATATCTCTATTACAAATTTATAGATTGAAAAACAAACATATTTATACAGTTTTAGTTTTAAGGATCACTTTAAAGTTATGAAGGTTTTAGCACCACACCTTTTATTTATAACTAACGACTTTAAACCTCTTGAGTTGTGGAATTGATTGGTTTTTATTACAAAACTACTTGTTTACAAACATCAATGTGGTTAATTAACTTTTAATCCTCTTTGAGATCGTATACAATCCATAGTGTAGCCCTATATCAAAGTCTGATAATAAATAATTCATATTCCTAACTACAGTTCGCCTAACCATTCTACTATACAGTACGACCTATTACGCTACTATCTTAACACATCCCTACCAATTAATATTGTGTAACAATTGAACTATGAATGTTACGAGTCAAATATAACAAATGTCTTTTTGCATTAACATTAAATATAACCTTCATTGCTGGAACCTTGACTTTTATCAGTGTATATGCAGCGTATCATGTTGCAGGTGTCTCTCAGTACAAGTATCTCTCAAGACAAGTAAGAACACATTAACATTTCCCACCATCTGAATTAATTATCATCGTGTTGAGCTTTGTAGTGCTGCATGCAACGAAACGTGTCTTCGGTCTTGCTGTACAGTTGCAAATCTAAAGCTTGTTGGCCTAATCTACTCATGAATTTAAATAAATGCAAGTTATATTATGGATTACGATTGATTTTTACATATAAACATTTTACTGAGTAATGTGCATATCAGCCAAAGCAACTAGCACCGAACTCACGGCAGTGGCTCTGGGTTTGAATCTCCTTTGGCTGGCAATTCAAGTTTAACAGTATTATTCAGATTTGTTTTTTTTTTATGGAGATCACTCAAAATCACAAGTTATTTGAACTAAAATAAATATATTTATTTAATTTGGGTTATGTGAAGAGCAAAGTACATAAGGAAATAAGCATACACTGTTTTATCAGAATAAACCTTTCTCCTTAATTTTTTTTTAAATAATTCAGAAATGATGTTACAAAGAATATTGTTTTAGGATTTTGGTAATTGTATTACGAATTATTATGGTTTAATCATTTCTTAAAATAATTAATTTGTTTAATCATTTACATTTTTGCAGCATTAATACTTTTCGTTTGAATACCATAGGTAGAAATGTTTTTCCAAGGTTACAATACAAGAAAATGGATAGTTGTAAAATCAAAACCTTAGTAGCTTTACAGATCTTTATAGGAAAATTCATACGGTACATCTCATTTTAACCGGTTGAAAAATCAACAAAACATGCAGCCAAGGCTTTTGAATTCTACCTACATGTTTTTATCTTCTGTTTAAACCATAGTTTTTTTGTTTTTTTTGGGTGGGGGTTGGGGGAATTTATAACTTACAGAACATCTTCTGTATTTTTAAAATTTTTAATTGGGTTAGCAAGATAGTCATAATATTGCTGATGTAAAATCATCACCCTTTGAAAAAAGTATGATTTAACTTTAGATGTTTTAAGGAATTTGCAATATTTCGAGTAATGAATGGTTCCATTATAAATTAAACCTGAACTTTTCAAGAAAACTTGGTTCAAATCGTTGAATGTAGTTTTAAATGTTAAAGACTTTGTGAATGTTAAATAAGTCCTAATAACCAAACCATAGTGATTTTTATTTAAACCAAAGGAGAGACTTTCTAAAGACATAGAATTTTCTTTAAGAGTTTGTCTTTGAAAATAATGTTTATTAATCAAACTATCTTCCCTATGACAGCTGCTTCATCTTTAAATCCTGACATAAACTTGTCAGGTTAACATCATATACTGATATGTGAATTAATTTGAATGAGAGTGAGACAACCCGGAGGAATGTATGTGATACGCTGACATGTGGTCGACTTGATGTGGCAGCAGCAACGGCAGCAGTCCGTCATGGGTTCGAATCCCAGATCTGGCTATTAGTTTTGATCACTACTGACTAGCTAGTGCTGAATTGGCTTACCCCATGCTTTGGGTGATACGCTTCACTGTCATGCCTTAGGCTCGTATTGATGGGAATAGTACAAGGAATGAAGACGATGCTAACCTATTAATGCAGTTATGAAAAAAATAATAACTATGGGAATCCCTTCTTAGCGAATGAAGAGACATCAAAAATGTGTTTCTTGTTGTTCTAAATTTGTATGTTTTGAAAAATTTTAACCTACTGGCTTCTGATAAATTTTCAGTAGGACATCGGGTATCATTCAAAACTAGTACTTATTTGATAAGATGTGTTTAATCCGTTGGGAATCCGCTAGCACCACAATAACAGTTCATTATATCCTAGAGCATTGGTAAGTAGTTGAGTTTTGTGATGCGATTGATTTTTTTGGGCGTATGAAATATTTGTGCAACGACTTTATTTTGCATTCAGATCAATTTTAATTACAGAATATTACATATATAAAGGATTAAACTTGACTAGGAATAACAATGCTCCTTGATAGACAAAGTTTCAGTATTTGTGGAAAAGTTTACTCTTATTCATTTTATTACAGTATTGGCCAACAAACATGATGCATTGTGTTCTAAAATGTCTCCAATTTACTTACATTGGGGACTTCCTGGAGATAATATAATCAAATTAACTATATGACATAAGTTTTGGTTAGTTGTATTTTAAAAATATATAATGTACTTTTATGTGTGTATTGTAATAACTACTCTTGCAAACTAATAGTGTCTAAAAATAATTTATTCCATTACTGCGAAAAAAATCATATTGTAATAGTGGGGACCTTAAAAAGGGGACCTTATCTACCTGTTGGGAGGCTAAAATGTGAAACTTCTAATGTTATTACGTATAATGTGTGAGAGTGAAATTTTACGTATTATAATTTATGACTGTAAGCCAGTTATTTTTACTTAGTTTATTTAGTATTTCGTTAGGATAGTTTTGGTATGTGACAGAAAGGGACCTATCGAGTTATTTTACTATTAACTATGACGCGTTTTATTGTAATTCTTCGTAGAATAGTATCACTTCTTCAGCAGAATTGTTTAACATAAATACATGTTTTGACTAAACTATTACAACACCTCCTGGCTTAAATCTTTAATACTGTTTATGTATACAAAAAGCTATGATTTTGTTCAGGAGTGCAAGTTCATAAATATTCAAAAAGCCTATGCAAGTTTGATAGTTTATTGGCTTATTAATGGTAATCACATCGAGGACCATCGTAAACTGCAGAGGTTCGGCTATTTATGTCCGCGTTCGGGCAGTCTTAATGCCTATCTAAATGAAAATCTTGAAACTAAACTTCTTTAGATTACTGTTATCCTACAGTCTTATCAATTTTACTTCTACAGATAAAATTAACATAACAGTATATCTAACTGTCACAGTTTCAGGGGAAAAAATATATTTTTCATGACATGAAAAAATTACTAAACTACTTTAATTTACTGAATTAGACAAAAATGTAATCGGAATAAAGTCTCAATAAAAACCAACCCCTATCGTCAGTTTATCTCTGTTAAGTGACATGATATTGTGTCTCAAATTTATAACAGTTAGCAAGGATATAAACGGTTAGGTTGTCAAATAGGTTTTCCAATTACAATTAAGAAGGAATACCTTTGGCCATTACAAACATATTTTATTATATATTTATTTTATTTTTGTGTAACATTTTAGGCCGCTCGGTCGAGAACTTGTGCTTTCAGACTGGTCCATAATGTTAATAAAGTCTTATAGTTTATTTCCAACACTATCGTACAGCATTTCAAAAATTCAGATTACAGTAAAGGGTAGTTAAGTGTTCAGACAAAGAAATTGTCCATATATAAAACTATCACATTTTGCGTCTTTTCGATAAATCTGTAATGACAGTACAAGCTATTTATTTTAATTAGGTATTAGAAGATTTAAACATAACCATAGAAATTCCATAAGAATAATTTAAAACCTAATCATGTATCAACTTAACACTTTTTTCGTATGGAAGCGTCAACGTTACTAATATTGTTTTATATATAAAATACTATACATTATTGTAGGTATTGTAGGTATTGTAGGTACGAAAGGCATACTCTTATAGTAAAATTGTATCAACTTTCATGTCATCAACTATCATGGCTTTCATGTCACCCACATCGCGTATATGTTCAGAAGCCAAATTGAAAAATTCGATTAAAAAATCAACTGACTATTGCGAGTCATATAGCTAAAGCCTGGTTAAATAATGTTTTAGATTGAAGTGGTGCCTCTACTATAAGTTCTGTGGTCAAATTTGAAATTATCATATATACATTTTTTAACCAAAGATTTTTCTTTAGGAACTCTAAATAAAGTATCTTAGTCTTAGAAGATGTTTACAATGCATATTTGTGTTCTCAACCGAGCATTTGATGATTTAGTATTTCCTTCTCCATCCATTGCTCACCATTATATGCATTGTAAAATCTCGTGTATCAGAACAAATACAGCTGCTAATAGAGCTGTATCAGTACTCGATCAGTGAATGGCGGGAGGAAATTGGCGGGAAATTGCTTCGCCTTTGTTAATGATCAAATCAACGCCATCTGCCCCCACCGTTACACCTCTGTAATTGCATATTAAATAGACTAATAGAAAACTATTGTTAAAATTAGATTCAGGTAATAGCACATATTATATTGAAAACCTTTCTATAAACAGCACTACAGCTAAACTAACTTACAGTTAACAATTTGATTAGATACTGTAATATTTCAGGGACTATTTGGCATGATTAAGACTTTGAAAACGTAACTACGATTTCTAAAACCATTGCGATTTGTCAAAACTAGTTTGGGTCTTGGCAAGTTAATTTTAGTGTTATCAATGTGAGAACTGGTAAATTTTAATGTACAGTTATAGTTCATATATTTTTAATATGATAGTAAAAAGTATCAACATGGGTTTCTTTTTTATGGTAAAGTGACAAATTAGTGAAACAATATAAGGAAATAGTCACTTTACAACCTCATATTTAATACCAGTAAGTAGAAGTTACACAATAATAACAATAATACCAACTCGATTGAATTATGTACTGAAGAAAAGTCGGGTTTTTATAAGCACAATTGTCAGGTTTAAATAAATAAATGAAAATGACGAGGTCTTTCATGGGGCAGGGGCTGACTATTTAAATACTAAACACCATTTCAAAGACAAACTTTAAGTAATGAAGGTAGCTTTCAAAAAGTCGGTTCTTACTCTTTTATCATTAAAATTACCAAGTCATTTTACGATCTTGTTTGACAGTCACGTCGTGTGAAGTATTTAACGCCCATTACTTAAGTCGAAAAGGCTTTTCTGCAATAAAGTTCAATTCGTTTCAGCAACTTGGTTTAAAAATGTAATAAGATCGGGCAAAAAATTAATGAATTAAAAAAAGATATTATAACAGATATGCCCAAATCGTCGTTTATACAACTTAGATCATATGCAGCCATGTAAATTTAGAACCATGTAAATTTCTAATATATAATAAAAATTAAATATACTTTTGTTTCATGTGTCCTTGCCCTTTAGTACCTCATGGCATAATAGGCTTTTCACATGTTTTTTGTGGAAAGAGCATTTTGTGGGCAAACCAATCCAAGAATCAGGGCATCGCGATGAAATTAAACAATCCCATCAAATCCAAAATATCTAGCCATATTTTATTTTCCTAAAAGCTTCAAGAATTTACAAAGTTTAATAACACTACATATAAAATATATTTCTGCGAATAGACAAAAACCAAAAAGTATTGTTGCGAAAATAATTTCCTGTCCAAGTAAAAGGTCTCGATAATGACGTGAAGAGATAGTTCATTATTAAGTTATTTTACAACAACAAATCGGAATATACTTTGAGTAGTATTTTTGTTATATTTTATTTTTTCATGTTCTTAACAACTTTTTGAACACAAAATGTGAGTATATTTTAATATATATATATATATATTGGAAATTTTAATTACCTAACAGAATAACTAAATAATATTTAGTTTATTATGAACAGGAAATCAGAATAAAAAAGTGTAGAGGATCTAGTTAAGAACCTTCGGTTAATAGTTAAGCACTACTTATATATATGTGATATGCATTGGTGTATTAGGTAAGATTACAATTGTTACTTTGAAGGATAACGGTATGGAAACCTGAGTGAAAAATTAAATAATTTTCTTAAATGTGCATTTGAAACCCTAACAAAAAAATTAAAACATATTTGAGATGTGTGTTTGGGTGAGCATCGCATATAGATATATACAGACGAGTAACTTTAGTTTGCTGTTGTGTGTCTATCAAGTTTGGGTGCGGGATTTTTACACCCGGAGTCTTCAACAGAGACCGAAATCAGTGATTTCAGTAAATATTACTCCGTAAAAAAATGGAACGATATTATGAATACTCATTTCAAGGATTTTTAAAACTGTAACAAATGATTTTTGTTCAATGTTTCCACGTCAACATTCATCTTGCTTGAAAATAATTGTAAATGTCAAAATAGTTACAAAAAGCTATAAACGCCCAATTAATTGGACAAATTTTGAAATAATTTATTTCACAATTAATAATAGCTTAAATGAATATATGAGTAAAATTTGTTTATTAATAATCAATATTTATTCTTATTTCAATAGTTTAGATTCACGGTTAACTATTTATGGGTATTATAAAACATTTAGTTGTATTTTGTACCTAATACGTATACAATATAAGCCCTCTTTAGTGGTAATGTGAATCTATTTACTATTAGTGAATTTCCTTTGGAAAGTGAACTATTAGCATGACCCGCACGGTGAAACTTAAGCCCGGGACCACCATAGAAGTTCCTAACGTGACCCCCTGAACACGTTTTGGGGGGTCGTTCAAAATTGTATTTATATTTGTATATATATATATATATATATATATATATATACATATATAGGTCTATATATATATGTGTGTGTGTGTGTGTGTGTGTGTGTGTGTGTGTGTGTGTGTGTGTGTGTGTGTGTGTGTGTGTGTTTGCACTCCAGCGGTTGCATTTTTTTCCGATTTACTTCAAATTTGGTAGGGACGTTTCTTTCTGTAATCAGTTGGACAAGTTCGTTGGGCAAAATAATCGGTAAACTCCAAACCCCTTTTTTGGGGATTAATCTTTCAAATTTTGAATTCTTGGACCCAAAAAGGGTCAGAAAAGCCCCAGATGTAAAATTAATGCATGTGAAAAGATGGGAAATAGTGAGGCGAAAGTTTTAAGCCCTCTCTCGTCATTCTAGCATAAACATTTACCGAGTTATTAAAGACAATGTGTTTCGACTATACACAGTACGTTGTCTTATGGGGTTTTTACACTATAAAAGCCTGTTATTCCTTTGTTAGAGTACTTTTATCATCCCCAGCAACTCACGCATACTTTCAAGCCTGTCTGGATCTTCTCCTAACATTATAATGCGCAAAATTTTATTCCCAGCTTTGTAGGTAAATGAAACCAGGAGCATCAGAACAGCCAAAAAATCAATGTTTTCAGATTTCAATAAAAATTGGAATAAATGTATGTTTTTACACTGATTTTGAGTTTTAAAAGTTGTTATGTGGAAATTCACTTCCCTCACGTCAGCGTGCTGCGTGCGAACTCGTTTATACATTAAGTCTAGTTTTGACTTGATATATTAGTAGAGTAAGAAAACTATCCAATTCGTTTGTAGAAAAACAGATTTTAACAATATTATATTTAGTTTGTTCTTAATTGTGTAATGACTGTATTAAGAGCCAAGTGGTAGAAAATTGTGACTTTTACTGGCTCTAAATCGTCATATATTCAGTAAAGATCATCAATTTTGATTCAAACTCAATATCTGAAATAAAACAGTGTAATATTTTCTCAAGGGAAATCCACACGTGGGGGTTGGTCGTGATAAACCAATCGGTATACTCGGGCTTGGGTAAATGATGAACCTGCCACGATACCGGGGACCAAATAACAAAATAAATATTTTCAAACATAGCAGGACTACTAAATAACATAATTTAGAATACTTAATAATTTATAATTCACTTTGAATATTCGTTTTTTTCTTTAGCATGAGGATTTAACAATGATAAGTAATTAACACGTGATAAATTAAATTTAAAACAATGTATAACGATTCATTAGTATAATTTTATCTATTAACTGAGTCAAAATATAAGACTCAACACGTGGCTAACAGACATCAATCATATTATCTCATTGAAATATAATATTATTTTCTGCTCTTTTAAAAGCAATGTGAATGAAAGTAGTTATAGCTTAAATTAAAAGAATTGTGTTCTATCTCCGTATTAGAACAGAGAAGTAATATTACTTATTACATATTACTTCTTTGTTGTTACAGCCTGTTTTCTCTAGGATTGTACTCATACGTTAAGTATACAAAAAGTTACAACACCTTTTCCGTGTAAAACGCCAGATTTCAAATCACCATTGTAACGTTTGATTCTTGCTTTGCTATACTGGGTAAAATCATATAAGACTGTTTTAAACCTTTCACTTGAAAAATTTCATTTTGTATCTAGAATCACTCAAACTATTACCTAAATATAACATACGCTATACAAAAGGTAGACGCTCCGGAAAAGGTAGACGTTGTTTAAGGTTATAAACCGATTTAAGCTTATCACTTTGGTTTTAGCGAATTTCCCCTATAGGGAAGAAGCTATTACCGTAGTCAGCATGGTAAATGGACCTAGGCCCGGGACCATGATAAATTTTCGTTTTGAGGTCCCCAGATGCCCAAAACACCATTCGTTCAAAACTGTATATATATATATATATATATATATATATATATATATCTGAAGGGTAATTTGGGGGGGTTTGCACCGCAAAAATGTTTTTTTTTTAATTTTTTTACATATAATTTTTGAAAAAGTCAGATTTTAGTTTTTTTCTGTTAGAATCAGCTTAAAATACGCACATTTTGGTGTTTTGATCATTGCTCTACGTTAAATGGTTACAGAGATATTGAAAGTGCTAAACACATTACGTTGTCCAATGTTATTCTTATGGAGGATAAGAAAAATTGTATATCGCGTTTATTTATCAAATTATCCTAATGAAACTTGGTATATTGCTTCATATCGTCGTGGTCTATTGATATTTGCACTAAAAAACATTGTTTTGCCTATAGTTCCCGTAGCAGCAAACCTGCGTACTCAGCCCCGTGTTATTCTTATGGAGAATAAGTATCGTGTTATCTCCCTTAATTATGAACATAAATTAATAAAATTTGGTATGTGGCTTTACCTGCTTGAGTTATATTGATATTTGTATAAAACCCCATTTTTTGTGTTCCTTGCTTCAGCAAACCTGCATACTCAGCCGACAAGTTATTCTTATGGAGAATAATTAAAATGTCATAAATAGTTTATTTATGAATGTATATTGATAAAACTTGGTATTAGGTTTTATGTGGTATTAAAATTTTGCTGCCGACGCCAATGAGGAAAAGTTGACTGGCGGCCATTGGAAATGTTTAACCTCAAATATCTAAAAAACTAGAAACTTCCCAAAAGACTTCCTAGAATATAACAAGTTATAAAATGTAATTGCAAATCCTTTTCTGCTTTAACATTTAAAATCGGGTTTAAAATAACTGAACTATGACTGAAAAACGAAACATCTCTAAATTTTGCTATTATAACTAATAAAAATTATAGCAAATTTTAGCCATGTGTTCCGTTTTCAGTCATAGTTCAGTTAATTTTAACCCGATTTTCAATGTTAAACAGATATGTATTTATAGTTATATTTTCTAACTTTTTTATTCTATAAATTCTTTTGGAAAATTGCTAGTTTTTTTTAGATATTTGAGGTTAAGTATTTTCAATGGTCCCGCCATATTTAAACTGAAAAATTTTATGAAAACTATTTTTTTCCAAAAAAGGTCTTACCTAGTAGAGTATTTAACCAAAACTAAGTTGAATTTGGTCAAGCCGTTTTTCAAATATAAATTTTCTAGTAAAAATCACATACAGACGGACAGACAGACAGTAAACTAAAAGAAGTAGACCCCCGGTTATGTGATGGTTTACGGTTCTTTTAACGTAAGAAACAATATACCGAAGTTAGCAACATTAATTTGGAAACACCCTGTACATACATACATACATACAGGGATGTGTTTGTAATGTGTGGATACCTCCTATTCAATTTTCAATGGGTTACACCAGGAAAACTAAACTCAGCACACCTGTATATGGCATAAAATCGAACTTTTGGCCGGTATCACAATTTGTCCTGGGACCCCAAAATGGGGTAATTTGGGGGCCGCTCAAAAATTTCAAATGTAAAGCCCCATCGAGTGACACCTCATTTTAAAGGTCTTTATTAAAGAAGAATATCAGCTTAAACCAGATCTCTCTATCTTAACCCAGTACAAAATGGCGGTCATTTTAAATTTTCATCAGCCTGAGAGAACCCACTTAAATGTAGGGATCAATATCCCCTATTAAATTATCTTAACCCAGTACAAAATTGCGGAAAAAGGAAATTAGGTGAATAGGACAAATGGATTTTTATGACAAATAATGTATTGTGAAAAAATTGTTTCCTACGCCATATGAAATATTTTTGATTAATTGGAATTTTTTCCAACGTAAATTTCTTACGAAATGTTTTGGTTCTTAATAAAACTTTAGTTTACACTGTTCATAATTGTTTCATCAAGAAACTTCTAATGAGGATATTAAATTGTGCGATGCATTTTCTAATGACCGCCATGTCGTACTGGGTTAAGATAGAGAGATCTGGTTTACGCTGACATTCTTCTTTAATAAAGACCTTTAAAATGAGGTGTCACTCGATGGGGCTTTACATTTAAAATGTTTGAGCTACCCCCAAATACCCCATTTTGGGGTCCCGGGCAAAATTGTGATACCAACCAAAAAGTGCAGTTTTATTTCTTATGAAGGTATACTGAGTTTAGTTTTCCTGGTATAACCCGTTAAAAATTTAATAGGGGATATTTATGCCTACATTTAAGTGGGTTCTCTCAGGCTGATGAAAATTTAAAATGACCGCCATTTTGTACTGGGTTAAGATAGAGAGATATGGTTTACGCTGATATTCTTCTTTAATAAAGACCTTTAAAATGAGGTGTCACTCGATGGGGCTTTACATTTAAAATGTTTGAGCTACCCCCAAATACCCCATTTTGGGGTCCCGGGCAATATTGTGATACCAACCAAAAAGTGCAGTTTTATTTCTTATGAAGGTATACTGAGTTTAGTTTTCCTGGTATAACCCGTTAAAAATTTAATAGGGGATATTTATGCCTAAATTTAAGTGGGTTCTCTCAGGCTGATGAAAATTTAAAATGACCGCCATTTTGTACTGGGTTAAGATAGAGAGATATGGTTTACGCTGATATTCTTCTTTAATAAAGACCTTTAAAATGAGGTGTCACTCGATGGGGCTTTACGTTTGAAATTTTTGAGCTGCCCCCAAAATACCTCATTTTGGGGCTCCGGAAAAAATTGTGATACCGACCAAAAAGTGCAATTTTATGCCATATAAAGCTGTGCTGAGTTTAGTCTTCCTGGTGAAACCCATTGGAAATTTAAGAGGGGAGTATCCACACATTTGTCTAACCCTGTATATGTAGACCTGATGAGTAGTTTTGTTAAAGGGCAATGTGAAATATAGCGGGAAAACTGCCAAAGAGATCAAGAAGTCACTGGCATAGAAATTTATTGAGATTGATTCTACATTCATAAAACATTTTTCATTGGAATCGGCCTTCCTGGGTTCAATTTAACATATGTGTAAGTAATTCTTAGTATATTATGTGTTGTAAGTGTTTAGAAATGAAAATTAGCATTTTCAGGTAACAAAGGTCAAAATAAACCGGCCAGAGTATATATATTAAAGATAATTAATTAAAAAAGTTATTATGATTTTGCAAGTCAATGACAAAATTTTTGTGTACTTTAACAACTTTTCCTCATTGGCGTCGGCAGCAAAATTGTTAGTCCAAAGTTGTACTTTTCAGTGATAGATATTAACTAGTTTTAAATTACTGGATAGAGCAATGTAAATATTTTCTTAGAGCAAGTACTCATTTCTATAAACTGATCATAAAATAGTTCAAATATATATTTCGCTTTTAATAATTAAATTTGTTTCAAATAGATTATCCGCGTTTCTGTTGATGTTTTTAAAACGTGTTTTAAGCTTTTTATGTAAGTTTTCAAGCAACATATGTTCTAGTCAAGGGAAAGTGAAATGTGGAAAAACTAACTGTCAAAGAGATCAAACCTTTAGCATCAAAATTCATCGAGATCGATCCTTCATTAATAAAACATCTTTCCGAATCGCTCTTCTTTCTTTATACATTCCTAAATATATATAAACCTAAGTTTTTTCAGTAAATAAACTTAAAAGGTAACAGTTTACGAAATTAATGGAATTGATGTGTTACATTATTAGTATATTGCCGTTTTCTGTATACCAACATATTCCATATGAAAATTTGGTTACATACCTTTCTTTGACGCCAGTTAAAATTGTACATGTATCAACTATACATATTTATAACATTGTCCAGAAATTATTCTTGTTGTGAACTAAATAGAATTCGCATACATTACTAGACAAAGATCTATTCTTCCACTTCAAAATAACTCTTCGTTTAATACTAACTTTAATAACATTATCTTAGAACTCTTGGAATTCCACATGGATATATTTACACGCCTTTAAATGGGTCTTAATTGAAGGAATATAGTTACGTTTTATTAGTACCAACTTTGCCTATAAGTCTCATGTTTAAAGAATAAAATTATACTTCGAATGGTGATTATGGCATTTGGGGATCTCAAAACCAAAAGTTATCATCATCTTGGGTCTTGGTCTTACCATGGCGGCTACCGCAATAGCTTCATTCCTAGATGAGAAATTTTCTATTTCATTTAAATGTTATATAATTTTATATCCT
The DNA here is from genome assembly GCA_963675035.1 of Allygus modestus. Lineage (NCBI taxonomy): Eukaryota > Metazoa > Arthropoda > Insecta > Hemiptera > Cicadellidae > Allygus > Allygus modestus. The sequence continues at coordinate 416,963,652 of OY776112.1, read as the reverse complement.
AGATAAAAAATCCATAGATAATCCGAATATTTTTAGCACAGAACTAATGGTAATGGATATTTGATGTAAACCGGGAGGAGGCTCTATCAAAAGAAGACTTTGAGTCAAATCACTTCCGATCAATCGACCCACAAAAACCTCCAATCGCAGCAATGCTCCACCGTACGAGAGATTTTGTTAAGTGTCACCCTCTGATTAGGAGACAGTTCATTCTTAGAATGATCCTGTTGTAAATGTTGTTATGAGTGAAGGAATAGATAGAATCAATAACGCGAGAACGATTCGTGTGGAAATCTCTCAAAAAATAGTTGACTGGTTGTAAAACCATTAATTTTTGACCTACCCGGTTGATAACCGTATCTAATGTTTTTCAAAATATAATTATTAAATTGTTGTAAAAGCACTACCATAAGCTGACAACGATTCCCCGATCACAAAGATTGTGGAGAAGAATAGAATAAGTAAGAAAGTAAATGACACAAATATTGTTAGAACGTAATAGGCGATTGTTATAATTAGAATACCAAATTTTTTTTATTTTAGAATGACCACACATAATAACCTTAGTGGCGCATACATTGCTACTCCTTTGGCCTTCTCTTAGGAGACTTCATCTTAGGAGTTTTAAGAGAAACTTGTTTAAGTGGCTGTATTTCAGCAGTCAATCTCCTCAGGGTTTATGTGAAAGCTAGGACCCACGTGTGGTTGCTGCCAATTACCATGATGGTCTAGGCTTACAAATTTACCTATGGCTGAGACAACAGCTTTGCAGGTATCATTTGCTGTATTTTAATCCTCTATTTTAGCTCCTGAAAGAAAAATAAGTTTTGAAGTTATTTTTGTATTTTAAGGAGATTTTTAATGGTAAATAAGGGCAAAACCAAAACTGGTTGAGGCTCCGTGGCGATCATCCCCACCTAATGTTCTATGGCTGTCCAAAATTTCCATCTTCTAGGTCATCCAATAGCTTTTGAAAGTGCAAAAATACCGGCATTTACCATTTATTACTTTTACCTTACACAATTATATATTAAGAATATTGCAACTATATCATTAAATTGACCAAACTGTTATAGTTTCACATCTATAAAATAAAATGCCACGATATGCAATATAAGAGGTTTTAAGTAATAAAGAATTATCACACAAATAACATTGAAATTACACTCCCGGTAATTTTCTGAAATTTTGAATGTGCAAGAAATTTTCAATAAACACGTTCATTCTTATGAAATGAAATCCCCTGATCACTCCTGTAAATTGGTTTTAAAAACAATAACTATAACTTTAAGAATTATTAAATATACAAGCATTAGTTTATTGTAATTTGATCTATTAATAATTGGAAAAACTCAATTTCATCAAAATATGACTTATCAGGTTCTTCCCGTGTTGTCTTTAATTGTCGATCAGAATAAAAAACCTTCTATAATCCTGTTGTACTCAAAGCAACTTAAATGTAAGTACCATAATCACTTTTAACACCAAAGCGATAAATAACCAATAAATCAACCAATGTAATTTAAGAACAGTTAATTTATTTTAACATTGTAATAGCAATTTTCTTATTTAGGTGTAATATTCAAATACAAATAAACGTTTAAGATCGAGTATGTATTCCGTTACAAGGTGCTCTACAGTTCTCTGAGCAACGATAATTAATTCAGATGTAATCGCAGAAGAGGTGGGGAATGTTAATGTGTTCTTACTTGTCTTGAGAATGTAGAGTTCAGTGAGATTTTCAGCGGAGAGGAGGGTTTGTGTTGATGAATTGTAATGTTAACTATATATATTGTATAAATAACATTGTAGTTTAGTTGACTTTCAGTAACCCTTGTAAGAGAATATTTATTTGTAAACCTTGTTAGAATATTATGTTAACGCTATCTACAAATAATATGGATTGAAGAATAATATGGATAGGAGTAACTACAATAATATGTAACAAATAATATCATAGATTAAACTATCATTGAAGCTAACCAGTTCAACAAATTGATTAACAATCCTGGCCCAAGAATCAGCCGGTCTTAGTAAATAATAAAGCTGCATAAAGCATATCACTCATTCTACCTATATTCACTCATATTTGCCTTAAAATACAAACGACGTTGTGACGGCGTATTATGCATTGGTTTAGTGATTACATTATTTTATTTAGTGGTGAGATAGTAAGTAAAAACATGGTGATGAGGTTAAAAGTTCTTTAGACACGATTGTAAGCCAAGAAACTATGTTTCAATTTTGTTTAATTACCGAAAGTAAAGCGAGCTTTTTGATCAGTTGCATCGGAAAAGGGAAAAGACATTTGATTCTTGATAAATTTTTTTAGATGATTACTATTTACGTTATTATTTTGAATTACATGTTATAAATCACTGCCTAACACTCCGACGCAACTAGGGCATATTGTAAGACGAATATGAATGAATGATGAGTGTAAATTGGGTGAACTGCTTTTATACTTAAAGACATCAGAAAGCTATCTATTTTAAACAGTTCTTGAGACTTGACTTTTGCAATTTAACTTATGCATTCCCACATAATGATAGTTTCATGCTGAATGAATATGCACCAATATCACACAAGAGTGGAACGTTGTTATCGTTGGATACTCATTGGTCGTTTCAGTTGGACTGTTGTTGAATTGTTGTATTGTTGTTACTTGTGGTAGTAATTCCCACATTGTAACTAGTCTAGAATTAACAAGTAGTAATATATCTCATCATGTACGATGGGACTTCTAAAATACCCTCTTTAACCTAATAACTTAAATGAGTAAAGGAGTATAACCTTAATTACATACCATGGCGCCATTGTAACTTCTTGGAGCATTTGTAATTATTGGTTAGGAAAAATACTACACAATTATAGTCAGTTCAACATTTGTCTGAAAGACTACGCTCATACTGTTTTATTGTTGTGTTTTGTAAAATTAGGTTTGTATTTTGAACAACGCTAAGCTTACAAACAGTTTTAATAATCATACTTTGTACTGTATTATAAAGACAAGAGGTGACATGGCGGACCGGAACGCGCCAGAACATCACGTTATCATAGGCAATATCTCGAGCTCGACCTTGACCTTAGGGACAGTGGCTTGTTGACAGATAGTATAGACATAAACATGATATCATGGGTAGTGAAGCTAGAGAGGAACTTGTTGAGTTAAATTATAAATGCTGATTTGATAGATATTGCATTTTCACTTTTTGCAAAGTGGTTATATATTCTAAAATTTTCATACTGAAAGTTCTACACAAGGGATTTCTCCTCTAAATTGTGAACTGTTGTTGAATCATGCCTATGGAGATAGGAAAAATATTTTTTTAAAATTTCAATTGTACAAAATTGCGACTGAAAGGCTGCTAAAGCTTTAATGCTGTTAGGAAAAAAAACACTAATATTCTCGTAAATTAGCAAATCTAGGACAAAGTAACGGTATTTAACTTTGTGGCACAATATGCAATTTTATAGATCATCAGGCATTATTGGTGAGGAAATAATGTTATAATTATGGAGTATATATATATATATATATATATATATATATATATATGTTTATCATTTACCAATTTGTTTCCCAAAACGTCCAAGGTGAGTTTATTTTAAGAAAAGTAAAAAATAGGCCAATATTTAAGTGTAGGGATTGAAAATTACGGTAACAGATTCTAAATATAGAACACAAATTCAATCTTTGGTTCATAACTTGTGGAGGTGACATTACAATGTATCGTAAACCTAACATTGGTAAAACTGACCGTTGCTAATATACGATTATAAAATCACCGAAAACAATCAATTAAGGAGGTTATTGTTGTTTTAATTGGGCTCAAACCGGCAAATGACGTAACAGAAGGGATTCACGTGATCAGGTTGTGATTTCGGCTGATTAGAGGGAGTTATCGGCTGCTTTAGGTGTTGCCCTTTAATCATCAGTTGCCTTCAACACCGGTGTTGGGTAGACATTGTATACTGGAAAGAAGAGAGTCAGGTTACTTTAGTGTAATTATAGCCCGTAGTTAGTTGTCAAAGACGGCCTATTTGTTTCATAAAACTACTTGTGACATTTTTAGTTAAAACAGCCCTTAACAGCCCTTCACAATAGCACGCAAATAAGGCGACAATGATATTTTGAGATGTTATTATTTTGTCATTTTCTATACCAAGATTTGCAGAATCGGGGTTTTCTAGACGAGCGCTCTGCGGAGTTAAGTTAGGTCAGTTTATTATAAATATTGACATATTATCTATTTGTGGTAAATAATTTTAATTTATGATAAACTTCTCTAACCTAACTCCGCAAACCGCATAATAGTTTTTTGAATAGACTCGCATAATTATTCAACTTACTCTTTCAACTTGAATATATCTATAGAACAACAAGTTTAATTTTATCACCTATTTAATTGGAGGGCTACGAAACAAAATTTAAAGGTCCATATTTCATTTTAATAGCATTGAACACTCGTATTTTTTTAACACTCGTCATATATTTTGCACATTTATTTAGAACATTGTGTAGCATTGGGTAGTGAATGTGATTCAGACAGTTAAATATTTGAGAAGGATAAGAGTTGAGGAGAGACAAATTTGCTTTCCGCTTTGATTGATAGAGAGGGTATCTTGAAGCCATTTAAACAAAGTCCCGTTCCCCTGGACTTGTAGATGAAAATGTAATGTTTGTTAACGTAATAGGTCGTAAAATATTGAAACTACACTGAAAAATATGTATTTTTATGAATAGTCCAAAAAATAAGAGATTGCAACCATAAAGTATTTAATCAGATGTGTTGAGATGTCAGATTTGAGATGTGTTGAACATATGTTTTCCTTAAACTGTACAAACATTTATAATACAATTACAACACCTTAAATCATCAGTATAAATTAAAAACTTTATCTTTAATACATAAACTCATAGTTGATACTAAGCGTTTTCTCAACTTTATTAGATGGCAGTTAACATCTGTCTTCTTTATTTTCCTAATATTAAAGAGTTATCTTAAAATAGTATTATTTTAGGTTACATATTTTGATGTATTTATTTCTAGCTCTCACTATTCACATTAATTTTGAACTAACTATTTTTTACGAATTCGTTTTAGTGTGTTTTATAACTTTAAAAACAATTTTAAGTTTTCTTTTTAGTTTAAGAAATCATGAAAGAAGACTGAAGTATACAGTATATATTTAATGATCATATTTTAGCAGTCGATTTGTTTTGATTATGTTTTTTTTCACTTATATTGAAGGGGATTTGTTTACCTATTAAAATTGCTTTACTTGCAGCAATGGTTGTCCTAGATTTGCTAATTTACGAGAATATTAGTGTTTTTTCCTAACAGCATTAAAGCTTTAGCAGCCTTTCAGTCGCAATTTTGTACAATTGAAATTTAAAAAAAATATTTTTCCTATCTCCATAGGCATGATTCAACAACAGTTCACAATTTAGAGGAGAAATCGCTTGTGTAGAACTTTCAGTATGAAAATTTTAGAATATATAACCACTTTTAGCGAATTTCCCCCATAGGGAAGAAGCTATTACCGTAGGTCTCATGGTAAGACTTAAGCCCGAGACCATGATAACTTTTCATTTCGAGGTCCCCAGATGCCAAAAACACCATTCGTTCAAATTTTTATATATGTATATATATATATATATATATATATATATGTGTGTGTGTGTGTGTGTGTGTGTGTGTGTGTGTGTCCGTAAGCACGATATCTCTCGTAAAAAAGGTCCGATATTAATGAAATTTGGTACAAATGTGTAAAGTACCATTTATTTGAACGAGTTCGAAAACCAGATGAATTGCACCATCCGAAGGGGGGTTTTGTACCCCAAAATGTGTTTTTGGGGTTTTCACATGTAATTTTAATTTAAATCAAATTTTAATTTATACCATTGAATTCAGCTTAAAAAACAAACAATTTGGTATTCTGATCATTTCTCTACGTCATTTGGTTATCGAGATACTGAAAGTGCTAAACACAGTACATTGTCTTATGTTATTCTTATGGAGAAAAAAAATTGTATATCTCGCTTATTTATGAACATAAACTGGCGAAATTTGGTATATGGCTTGATCTGGTTGTGGTTTATTGTTGTTTGCAAGACAACAAAATTTTTCGCTTATGGTTCCTGTAGCAGCAAACCTAGGTACTTGGTCCCCATGTTATTCTTATGGAAAATACTTAAAATGTTATATATCGCTTATTTATGAATGTATATGGATGAAACTTGGTATGTGGCTTCACTAAGATGAGTTCTATTGATATTTGCATAAAAACCCATTATTTTGTGTGCCTTGTTGCAGCAAACCTGTGTACTCATCTCCAATGTTATTCTTATGGAGAATAATTAATATTTTAAATATCGCTTGTTTGTGAATACATTTCTTCTGATTCTGTTAAGTGTTTTAATGTGTTATGCTATATATTCATTGGAAATTCCCTGAGTATGCAGGTTTGCTGCGACGGGGGGGGTATTTACTATTTTAATCTTAAATAATCGTTTCAGCATGTTATGGTAAACAACTAATACAAATTATAAAAAAAAAACTAAGATTATAAAAGCTGTTATTTGTTTGAAAAGTTTATACGCATATTTTAACAACTCTAATTGATGGGGTTCAAGCACATTCCAGTCATTAGTAAAGTTTGCTGGTGCTTGGAAGTCCAAAAACCATTAGACCACTCTCGTTTGTAGATTCTCAGTGAGCTGAGGGATTAATTGTAGATCTAATATAATTGTTATATAATTGAGTTCGGTTGGTTTAATATTAGTGCACAACTATTTAATAGATATTTTTGATTCTGACCAAACCTGTAAAACATGTCAGTGTAAATATAGTTTTTGACAGCACAATCCACGTTATAATCCATGAATATAATCGTATTACTGAAAATATTTTTTTTTTTTTCAGAGACGAATAAGTGTAAGTATTTTCATTACTTTTGTCAAGGAACTTTTCATATCCGCACTCGCTTTCAAATGCCACCATGCAGGCCTTTCTCCTTGGCTGTTATTAGTGTATGCTTCTAACGTTATGGATAATTTATATTGAGTATGTATCACCTGTTAAGTATTGTACAGTTTGTATATTTAATTGTTTGATATATAGAAATTTGTTCAAACTGGAACATTCTCACGCAATAACTGAATTTTCCATTGTTCTTTTACTAATTATATATCTATAACTTTAAGTTATCTATCCTAATTTTAATATTTTTCTCATAACAATTGTTCTGTAAACTTCTTCAGAGTAATTCTTAAGCTAAGCTATATTTCTGGTCTTTCGACTGAAACAAAGGAGAGTAATAGTAATAGATTGTTTTGCACAAAATTAGAATTACTGACACCGGCCCACATTACAATAATGGGCCACCAGGTGGGGCATACTCGTGTCAGATGCTAGCCCTACACACACGTGTGGCATTGTTGAATATTCTGTGCCTACGTGAGCTGTAATGCTTATTGCTTTTGCTGCATTATGGTTTTAGATTATGCAATAAATAAAGCGAACTAAACCCTGGAATGTTTTAATTTCTTCAACCAGTATTTACTATGGTTTACTTTTCAATCTCCGCACAAAATAATTGTACAAGAGAGAGGAACGGTTTCAGTGTTTTAACATGTTTATAAAATCAGAATCGTACTCTGTGTTATTTTATTCATTCATAAATCTACTATTGTATAACTGTAACAGTGCCAAAGAAACTTCAATAGTTTATAATTTATTTCAATAGATAATAGTTTTGTAGATTTGATCCTTCAGTACTTTTTGTTCATTTTTACTCGTTACTCCCCGATCCGCAGTCTCAACTGGCTTATCGATGTTAATAAAACTTATTTGTTACATACCAATAAAAAGTGTAACACTAAAATTTGTACAAGTATTAGTCACCTTATTTTACAGACAGTACCAATTCATTGTCTCAATCCTTGTTTACCATTGAATAGTGAGTAATCATAAAAACATAAATATTGTAAATAATTCATTACAATACATTTCTATTACAGTAATATAATATTTGATCAAAATGTTATCAACGTGTATGTAGTGTACCATTTTATGCATTATCTCTCAGTACGGGAACACTCAAGCAGCGTATGAACACATTAACATTCGCCACCTGTTCTTCGATTACATCTGAATTAATTATCATCGTGTTGAGCTCTGTAGAGCAGCTTATAATGTAAGGGTTCCCCTGTATTGTTTTACAGCTGCATATCTAAAGTGATGATGAGTTCACTCATTGGGTTATATTAAAATACGAGCGAATGTAGGAGGGAATGGGTTTTTATAGCAGTTGACAGTTTCCGTTTTCTCACTGTCACTGTATAGTGTCGGTAAAATTTAATTGTAAGTACATGTTTTTAAAATTTTAGCTATAAATTAAATTACATCTTTATCTGTGGTATATTGTCATATGCCCCTACCGTAGTTCAGCACTTACGGTCGACTGATTGTTACAATGCAATTTTAGTGCAATGCATGTCCTCGTATTTCGTTCTAAATTTATATGTATTTTGGTTAGTATAACTGCAGTTCGTTACATACATAAATTTTAACCGATTATAATAAAAGTGGGGATTGATTGTTGAAACTGAATTGATGATCCACTAGTATCGTGGGGATAGTTTTTTAAACTTTTCATCTGAAAATTAATTCACAGTAAAATCAATATTTTTACTTGTAAGTAGTTCATTAGCTTAAAACAGTTAAAACAATTTAAATTAGGAAAACAAATTGTGACATTTTCGGAAAACACTTGTTTTTTATCCATAATAAAAAAGTATATTCTATCCGTAATTTAAGGTTTAATTTCTTCTATATTATATACGTACAATTTGTTTCTAAAGGTTATAGGTTATAGGTCAAACTTGTTCCGAATAAAGGCCCATTCAAAATGACCGAACTTCTAAGAAAAGACTCAATTGACTTCTTTAATAGTATTTTAAATTTAAAAGAATATCTGAATCTTAAATAAGTCACTTAGTGACCAAACCTTAGTTAGCCGTTTCATTTCTAAAAGTCAAAGGAGGGGACTTTTAATAAGTTGCGGACTTTTCTGAAAGAGTTTGTCTTCGAAAATGATGTTTATAATTCAAACGACCTTCCTTATAAAAGCTGCTTCATCTTTTAATCCAGCCACTCTGCTTATCATTCAGGTTAACATTACTATTTGCAACATTAATAGATTTCCATCATACTTACAAACCAGTGAATTTGTATGAATTTGTAACTTGTTAACTAAGTCGCAGTCCCCCACACGCACACGTGTGCTTGTTGATTTTAGTATTTCTTCATATTCATTCAATACTTTTATGAAATATTCGACTCAAAGATTAACGTTTCTACTTTATAGATTAACCTAGCAAAGACTACAACAAAATGTTGAGTTAAAATATTGTTTTTGTTTTGTGTATCACATTGTATTTATCATATACGTGAAAGAGAAAAACTATTTAAATAATTACTAAATAGATTAATGTTGACTAAGCCCCCTGTTAGTTGTAGTTTCATTATGTCCCGTATTATATAATTTGGAACTTATACGTATATGTAATGTATTACAGTATAAACCCACAACTTGACTCGCATTAGTAGAATAGTAAATAAGTAACAGTCAATATTCTTTATTGACATTTCTTGATAAATACAATTGTTTTAGTGTATATTAAAACTAAGACCATACATAATATACAAGTAAGTACAAATTGAACAAAGGGGTGTGAATGTAATGGGGTTTCTCTGGAGGAAGTAAATATAAATAACCTGCATGGTAAAATATAGTTTTCTTTTGAAGTAATTTTGCAAAGAATGGAACTGTTAATAAACCATTAGATTGATATTTTTCCGTTATATAACATCACCAAGTTTTAAAACGGATTATGTCAATTTAACTAGCCGCTAACCCATTAATGGTGATAACGTCTTGGACCGTTGCAAACTCGAAAGGTTTGGCAATTTAAGTCCGAATTCAGGCAGCCTTAATGCTTATCTTAATTAAAATCTTATCTTAAACTTTTTTAGATCAATTATATTTCACAACTTTATTGTATAAAGTTAGTGTATACAGTATAGGTAAAGTTTAAGGTGTTTAAGGATGCAGTTTATAATTTGACTTGTGATATTTATATTATGATAATTATTATTTTCTCTTGTGTATATTAAAAGTTTGTTTCTTAGCGTCGACCTAATCTAAATATATCTATAGGATAGGAATTTCAGGAAAACAGCACATAAAAATATTTATTTTAAAGAATGCAAAAAATCATTAAATATATTAAAATAAACTAAATTACGTGATAATTTTACCAATACAGTAGTAAAACAAGCACGTGATATTGACTCTATAGTTATGTCTGTATATAACTATATAAAAATATTCTACATCGAAAATTTAATTCCGAGGTTAAATAGTTTAACAGCCAATCAGACCGTCTTAATAAAGCCACAAAACTGTTTTTTTTTCAAAACCGATCACACTCTAGAGCATATCAGATAATCATGTCGGTGTCTACTTAATACTGATTAATAAGCGACGATATTTTCAAATATTTTGTTTAAATATGTTCATAAATCTTGTATATCAGCATTGTAGTAGACCGGAATACTGTGTGTACGCTTACAACAACCAAGCCCTTTGCAGCGAATTGTGACTTATACCACTGTCGTATACACCTGTAGTAGACTGAAAACCCAATGCTGGAATCCGTTAACAAAGAAAGCAGCACAATCTTTTGGGTGTGGTCGGCAACAGGGGCTATAGCATGTGCTTCCTCCTAACACACTAAGTGAACCTAGCCAATGAACCATCAATCACTTAACACAATGGAATTAATCTATATAACATTTCTCACCATTAAGTATAAAAGTTCTTAATCCCAGGCATAAATAAACATAATAGGCACATTGAAACAATGGTTATCGAGAAAAATCATGTTTTAGTAAAAGGAAAATACAAAATGTGCCCATCTAAAAAAATAAAAACTGTGAACATAAAAGTAATTAAAAAAGAAAGTATCGGCTGTAAGTCACTATTTCAAGTCACTGTATGACTAGCTAGGCTGTAACGGTTTTGGTTTTAAATTCTAATGATCGGTGATTATTTATTGTATGTGACTCTAGTGTGTCGCTCTAATGCCCAGACAACTTTGAGTCACTTTACTTCAGCTAGGAACCTTTTCCATTAAATATAAAATAATTTATTTCAAATGTGTTTATTACTTCTAATACCATGTTACTATTTTTTTAACTCAAATTACTTCAATGGTGTTTTAATAGTTCAGGTTATGAAGTACACCAGAGGTTTTACTATCACGTTTTGCGTTTTGTAGATAAATCGCTAATGACTCCGACACTACCGGTACGTGTTTTGATAATGATATATTCCTCCCCGTTAGATAGTCAGAGTTTTAATCGTGTACTTTGTTCGTGAGCAAAAAAAACAAATATATACAAAACATATAATACATATTAAATATATTTTTGCTATTGTAAAGACCATGAAAAAAAGATTCAATACAAAAGATTTTCTCCCACAGTTCCCATACTCTTTCTCAATCATATTCTACGTAGTTTTCGAGGAAAAGTAGCTAAATCGGTTCACCAATTGCAGTGCTAGCTTGCGTTTACGTAAAGTGCTATAAACATTACGTAAGCATGCTGCTGCCCATTAAAATTAATTATTCTGAAAAATGTAATATTTCCTTATTTAACATGAAGTAAATGTTATTCTCAAGGAAAAATAAATTACTTATCAAATAAGATTCATCTGTCTTTACACATCAACATAATTAAATAATACTAAAATTATTACTTTAATTACTGTCCTCTTTTAATTAAATTTTATATTATTTTGGAGCAGTTAAATGAACATCAAATGGTTAGCAGAGGTAATACTCTACCTTAGTAACAAGCATTGCCATTAATTATCGTGGCATTATTTGTCACTGTGGTATGATTTGTTTTATTTGTTGGCACATCTGTTTGGTAATCAAACCAAAGCAAACTTATTCTATTTTCTTCGTTGTAAATTTTATATTTGAAATACTTTTACTGGCTTAGTCCTGCCGAAAGACTGTATAATGTGCAGTAGCCTTTGATATCCTCCACTCTGTCACCAACAGAACCAAACTGAACAAAGAAAATTGAGAATGCAGCTGATAACTACTATAAAAGTATAATAGCATCCAAAACTAATATTTTTATTAAAATATCAGCTGGTATTAAATTTTTCTTAGTCAAAATGCTTGTAGTAATTTCATTTACTAATGCAAAGTCAAGTTTTAACTTGGAGCCAAACCTTTACAATAACGCAATTACTCTCAGATCCAAACTTGATTACAATATAAAATAGGTTTTAATCAACCATAATTATCTTTTTATGGTTTTATATGTTTCAGTTTTGATTCGGACAACTTCAACGAGCTAATTATTAATACCTGTGCGAATTTATGAAAAGTGGGCCTTAAATTGTTATATAATGTAATAATAACTTTTGTATTCATTGCTCAGAAAACTAAAGCATTTAAAAACTAGTGTGTCAGAACAAGTATATCTGCTAATAGAGCTGTATCAGTTCTCAATCAGAATGGTGGAAGGATATTGGCTGGAAATTACTTCGCCTTTGTTAATGATCAAATGAGCAAAATCTGCCCCCACCATTACACCACTGTAATTGCATTTTAATGGAATTATTTCGATGGTTCAACTTATACACAGGTAATATAGGTAAATATGCGTTGAAAATACGTATTAAAACATTACAGCTAAAATAATTATATTTCAAACTTGTACAGTAGCTTCTATAATATATCTTAGACTAGTCAGCTTGCTTTAAATTGATTTGAAAACATTTTCAAGAACATATATTAATTAACTAGAACCTTAATTCTAAAAATGGATGGAAAAATGCATTTATTCCAAAATAACAAGAGATTACAAGGGTCCATAACATCTTGCACATATTTTTAATCAACAAATAGCCTACAATGTAAAATTAATAAATATCAGAGCAAACCGGCATAAATCCATACAAATGGTACATATAAATAAATAATAACAAAAAATAACTGAACCTAAGCTTTTGAAAATGTATAAAATCTAGATGATTATGGAATGTGTGAATTTATTGGAATGTGTGGAATGTGCAATATTTTTTATCAGAAATTCTTTTACTTATTTTGTAAGTCTGACCGTCTGTTTGTGTGTGGTTTTCTCTGCTACGAAACCTGTTAGGATATAGCTAATGCAACCAAATTTGGGTACACCAGTACTTAAAGCACTCCCATTGTAGTCCGAATTTTCCAGGTTGGTTTTGAGTCATATCTAAATTGGAACTACTTACTGATTGTTTTTAGGCTATAACTAACGACGCTTTCCAAGTAAATGTAGAGTTTGATAACAGCACCAGAGTTTACACATTCTTGTAAAAAAATTTAAAGGTGCCTCTGGTACCTTATAAAATCATCAAAAGGTAACCATAGTTGATGTAAACTCCTTTTGTAACAACGTCTCCACCCCAGCTCCTTTCCAAGTTCCCAAAGTAATAACGTAGGAAATCTTTATTGAGTTTATTACTCATAGCACTTTAGACAGCAGTCACATAAGAAAGTATACTGAATGGAAATCTACGAATGAATGCTACATAAATCAATCAGCTTTAGTCATGGTGTTGGTGTTATTGGTAAACAATTCTCAAGATTATATATATAATAACGAACCATATGTTTGTATCTTTAATCCCAGCTGTTCTGCTTCTTTTGTTTTGATTTGCTGTCCAATGTTATTTAAATGGGCAAAACCCGTACTTTGAGGGCGTACCAAAGGGTTTCTGGTTCCACGCACTGACTTGAGACCCCCAAAGGGCACATATAAACGTTAAGGGCTTTCAAACGACACGTAAATCATCAAAATCGACCCAGTAGTTTGGCCATAATCTTCTGCACAAAAATCGCCTTATTCTTTTAATCTAATGATTATCTTTATTATTAAAAGAATTTCTTGATTTCTGTTTGGCGATTTTCGACCCCTAAAAATATTATTTTATATACATATTTGGTATCAATCGAAAGCTCTTACTCTCTAGATGTGCCTTTTGGGGTTTTCATACACTCTCGATCACGGGGCTTTGCCCCCCCGAGCTCTCAAAGTTAGTTTTAATCCCATAATATTAACATGGGGAATAATTTGATTTGAATTGCAGCTGTTAATACATTATGGACAGGTTATTAGCAATACCAGAGTGTAAAGGTAAGGAATATATTTATCTCAAATATGTTAATAAATCAAATAAGTTATTTTTCTACATCGCTTTGAGCAGTGAAATGTTGTATGCAATGGAGATGTTTAAATTTGCATAAACATTTGTTTATCCGTCTGTCTTTTATATGCCAGATTTGTCCTGCGCTTCCAAAAAAAAGACTGTACTAAATGAAATGAAATATTTTGCCTCTTTTCGTGTGGAGGAAGAATCCTTTTGACTGTTTTAAACCATATTACGTAGTTAGGGGTTTGTCCCTTTGTCTGGCACTGCTACAAAGTCGATCTTAAGGGTACAGATTACTCAAGATTTCACTACAGCATGCATCATATTTGTTCTAATGAGCATTTAGTCAGCTAATTATTATATTTTGTCACAGAATGGAGGAAGCACATACTGTTTTACTACTCTATTAAGGTATAATAAACCATTTAAAATACCGGCACGGTAATAAATCATTGGCTATATAGAACACGTTAGCCTTTGCCACATGGTATTTAAAGCTCACTTTGTCTAAGTAGCCATTGTGATTAAAATACCGAATATTTTATATGTTTTAAGTACATCTTCAATAAGTCTCAAACGGACTACAGGAGTTATTGAGCAGATATTTGGAAGAAGATAAGTCCATCCCCCCCAAAAAAAAAACAGTTATGGGCTTATCACCGTTCCAATAAGGCTTGGCCCTAACGCCCTTCAACATTTCCATTTTAATTATATCTTACTAGACCACTTGAGGATTTGGTAGAAAGACAGCAGGCAATGCACTATAATCAGAAACAGGCCAATACTTTTCCATCCTGTATGCCCTTTGGGACATATCTGCTCCGTCAGCCTTTACAATTTTAATTTATTCATCGCTGATGTTAGTAGTTAACTGAACCGATTGATCAGACATATATTGGGAGAATAGTTATTACACCAGAATAAAACATTTGCCTACTCTTGCTCCAAAAATGCTTTACCAAATTTTGGAACTATTAAATTTATGGGTTATTAAATATGTTATAATCAGACCTCATCCATAGAAAAGTATAGTATTGCATAGAAATATATTCAAAACAACTAACATTGGGGTTATGGTTAAGATTTGTAAATAAAAACAATATAATAATAACAGCTGTTCAAAAGCAACCGTTCAATTGTAAAAAACATTCACTTGGTAAAGTATCATGTGATTTTTGGGAGAATAGTGAGAACTAATGTGTACATAACTTTAAATATACATGATTATGTTATGTATAAACTGTGAGAACTATTCAAACTGAAGATTGAATGTAAATCGGACACGCAAAAAATGAAAAGAAACTAGCAATACGCAATAAGTAAAGCAAACACGCTCGCCTTGGAGAGGGATCGTGAATATAAGTACTCTAGGCATTTTTAACAAACGACTAGTTTTTTCGAACAAACCTCGGTACCCCAGGTTCTTTAACAAATGGAACCAACTTCTCAAACATAACATTGTACTGTGATCGAGCGAAGCCGTGACGGGCTACTAGTAGTATATTATTTGTATTACATTCTAACAACTATACATGTATTCTGGATCACGGAATAGTCACATAGTATGTAAATAAAAGTGAAAACCCCCAACACTGGCCTTGCTTTGAAGGTAATACTTTTATTTTCTAAATTCCCTAAAAATAAATTTGCAATTAATATGCAGCATTGAAAGGTAATCCTTCGTACCTCTCGGCGCTCATTATTCTTCCTTAACAATGGATTTCCAAGCGGAACAACAGTTTTTCTATGAAGAAGAGCAGAGGGGTAACTCTGTAAATCATGTAAATAATCCTTGAAAGCATGAATTCAACAATGTGAATAATGGAAAGACGAAAAGTTTGGCTTTTATAAGAATAATTGACAGGTTTAACTACAAATAGAGGAAAGTGAGTCTTTCATGAAGGAGCTTATTTAAATACTAAACACCATTTCAAAGACAAACTTTAAGAAATGGAAGTAGCAATCAAAAGGTCCACTCTTATTCCTTTTATATGTTCAATCGCCAAGGTTTTGTGCGAGTCCTGTTTGACATTCAGGTCGTGTGAAATATTCAAAATGCAATTTCTCAAGTCGGAAAGAGTTTTCTTTTGAAAAGTTTAATTAGTTTCAATTTCGAAGCTTAATAATACAGTCGGTTTCAAACACACAATACTGAAATCATAATTAGGACGGCAAACAAATAATAATACAATTTTGAGGTCAATATGTGTGTTTAATAATTTTGTGTATATGTATTGTTAATTTCTTACATAAACATGTGCATTGCTTCAAATTTAAAAAAAATACTTAAAGTACATTCTACATTTTTTAATTCAAGCATTGTTTTGCTTTTGATAACAACTTATAATACCCCCGTTGCAGCAAACTTGTATACTCAGTGAATTTCTAATGGAGATATAAATGTCCTAATGCTACATAAAGCCACTTACCAAGATTCATAAAAATATATTCACAAATAAGCGATATATAAAATCTTAATTATTCTCCATTAGAAAAAAAATGGGGCTGAGTACGCAGGTTTGCTGCAACAAAGAACACAAAAAATGGGGTTTTTATGCTAATATCAATATAACTCAAACAGGTGAAGTCGTATACCAGTATTTATTCGTTTATGTTCATAATTAAGGGAGACATAGCATTTAATTATTCTCCAAAAGAAATACATGGGGGGTGAGTACACAGGTTTGCTCCTACGGGAGCTTTTGGCAAAAAATTGTTTTTTGATCAAATATCAATAGACCATAACCAGATGAAGCCGTATTCCAAGTTTCGTCAGTGTAATTTCATAAATAAGCGATGGGATTTTTCTTTTCCTCCATAAGAATAGCATTAGACAACGTGCTGTATTTAGCAATTACAATATCTCGGTAAACAATTGAAGCAGAGGAATTATCAAGATATCAAATGGTGTGTTTTTAAGGTGGATCCAATGATATACACTAATAATTGACTATTTCAAAAATTATATGTAAAATATTAAAAAAGATTTTGGGGTACAAAACCCTCCTAAATACCCCTTGGAATGGGGCGATCTGGCTGGTTTTCGAACTTAAAGTCATAAATGTTGCTTTACAAGTTTATACCAAATTTCATCAAAATCGGATCATTTTTACGAGAGTTATCGTGCTCACGGACATATATATATATATATGTATATATGTATATATGTATATATATATATATATACATGTATACATATGTGTGTATGTATGTGTGTGTGTGTGTGTATGTGTGTGTGTATGTGTGTATATATATGCAGTTTCGAACGAATGGTGTTTTTGGGGTCTGGGGACCTCAAAACGAAAAGTTATCATGGTCCCGGGCCTAGGTCTTACCATGCCAACTACGTTAATAGCTTCTTCCCTATAGGTGACATTCACTAAAAATCGTCATCACAGGATGTTCTGTAATCATTCAGGTGATAAATAGCATATTACAGTAGGATTGGCACCCCATGAGGTCTAACATTGCGCTTATGGGCTTAAAATCTGGCTTCTGATTGGTCTAATTAGGTCACGTGATCCAAGATGGCGGCGCCCATGGTGGCGTTCCCGCCAAATTTGCGCGCCAAAAAAAATTGGCCTAACCTTACTTTTCTTCCCGCCACTTTTTTTCCTCCAAAGTGTTACCAACTTAGCAGAGCTAATTATATGTACCATATATAATTATATGTACCATATATAACGCCACAGTGTATAATATATATATATATATATATATATATATATATATATATATATATATATATATATATATATATATGTACCATAATAGTGTATGATATACCATCACCAGAAAGGTAAGTGAAATAATACTCACGAAATATGTTGGATAAATATATTAAAAGCTATCTACATTGTCTATCGCCAGACCGTTTCCTTCTACTTCTTCTTCTCCTCCCTCCTCCTCCTCCTCTCTCCTCTGACCCCGCACGCCACAGCCTTCCCGCGTCAACTGTAACAGGAAAAACCCAAGGTTATCCACTATCTAACCACAACATCCGCAACAAGTGGCTGTCAGCAAACCCGTTGAAACCTGTTAAAATACTGCTCCGTAATCCGTCATAATAAAAAGGCACCCAATTGGTTGTAATTAGGCGTCCTGCGCCCTGATTGGTCCGCAACAAACAACACTATTGCATCAGCCGACCCCATCACCTCCAATTACCGCGCATTTTCTCTCTCTCTTTGCTCCCTGCTCCCGTTGCGATCGGACGTGTTTTTGCGCTGCTCCGTTCGTTGCGTTTTGCAAAGATAAATCTTGAGCGTTTGCCTACTTGTAACATAACCTCACTTTTTTATTTGTATTATAATATTGTTTAGAGTTACATAACCTCACTTTGTATTATTCTATTCTGTGTAAAATAACCTCACTTTTATTTGAAAATGGCTGTAAATCCTGTCGAGGTTCTCAGTTCGGATGATACATATGTTAGACACTTCCGTATTTATGGAACACGAACAATTTTTAAATTTACTAATCCTCCTCCTGAAACTACTGAAATTGATTGGCTAAGACGAGGTTTTGCTAAAATTGTTAATGAAATGAAAGAGCGGGCCCGTGAAAATGATCAGCTCGGCTTTACTTTACATAGCCTAAACTTAAAAAGTAAAGAACCTGGTTTTGTTGCTTTCCGGCCAGCTGGTGAAATTAATGAAGACATACTTTGGCAAATTTTCGGGGGTATTGTCCAGTCAAATTCAGAATCTATTAAATCTACAGACACATTTAAAGTGACATGTACCCGAGTTAATCTCCCAGTAGGTTCTGGGTCTCACAAAAGACCTGGATTTTATAATACCTTCGATGAAGAGTGTAAAGCGAGACGGGGTATTGTTGTTATTAATAATAAAGACAACTTGTGTCTCCCCAGGGCTTTGGTGGTGGCCATAGCAAACTAACTAAAGACCCCCAATACATAGCAATTCAAAAAGATAAAGGTAAAAGGCAAGCGTTTAGGGCCAAGGAACTTGTTCAGAGGGCTAGGGTAGAGATCTCAGAGGAAGGCGCCGGTATCCCCGAATTGGAAAAGTTTCAGGATTTGCTAAAAGATTTCAAAATTACCGTCTACAACTTTGACAGAAAAGGCCGTGATGTTTACTTTGAAGGAGCTGTTGAAAATCCTAAATTTAAAATAAATCTTTTGTTTCACAACGGTCATTATAATGTAATCAACAGTTTGACCGCTGCTTTCGCCTGTAACTATTTTTGTGAACCCTGCCATGTTCCCTATGACCACAAAGCTAGGCACAGATGCTCAAACATCTGTCCTCAATGCCAAACCATCTCGCCTCCCTGTAAAGAGGAGCATGGGGGAATAGTTTGCCCGGATTGTAACATGACTTTGCGGAACCAGCTCTGTTTTATCGCCCATAAGGTTGACAAATGCAAAACAGTAAAAAAGTGTCTTGACTGTGGAAAATTGATTAATTTAAAAGAGAGATCAGGACCTCACCAATGCGGTGAAGTTTTTTGTAAACCCTGCAATGCATTCAAAGATCCCAATCATAAATGCTACATGCAACCCAATGACGGAAAACCTAAAACTAAAGACTATCTTTTCATTTTCTTTGACTTGGAGACTCGCCAAGACGAGTCTCTTCCCTCAGACCCTCAACAGAAAGTACATCAAGTTAACCTGTGCGTATCACAACAATTTTGCTTTAATTGTATCGATGGCAAACTTTGTATGACATGTAAGAACCGTACAAGAGTCTTTAACTCTGACCCGGTTAAAGATTTTATGGATTATGTGATGCAAGTTCGTAAACAGTTCAAAAATGTTTGTGTAATTGCCCACAACGGGCAGGGCTTTGACTTTCAGTTTTTACTAAAACACATCATGGAAGAAACAAAATTTACGCCGGAGCTGGTAATGAGGGGAACCAAAATTATTCTGATGGAAATGGACAACGTAAGATTCATCGACTCCCTAAGCTATTTCCCCATGGCCCTCTCTGCGCTCCCTAATGCCTTCGAACTACCTCCTGAGAAAAAGAAGGGCTACTTCCCGCATCTTTTTAACACTCTGGCAAACCAAAATTATGTAGGCTCTATGCCCGACAAAAAGTATTACTGCCCGGAATCAATGTTTGAGAAACCTCACGAAGCCTTCGAGATTTGGTACGACGAACAAGTAGCGAGTAACTATGTCTTTGATTTTAAAAAGGAAATCTTGGAGTACTGTATCTCTGACGTAGAAATCCTAGCCCAAGCGTGTATTAAATTTAGAAGTATTTTCTTGAAAGAATGTAACGTAGATCCTTTCCTCGAGGCCGTAACTATTGCTAGCGCGTGTAACCTGGCCTTCCGCCGCAATTTTCTAAAACCAGACACAATTGGTTTGATTCCTAAAAACGGGTACAGACTGACTGACAACCAGTCTACAGAGGCCCTTCAATGGTTAAGCTGGGAAGAGGAGGAACGGGGAGTGAGGATTGAGCATGCGGGCCGAGGTAAAGAAGTAAAAATGAACGGGAAGAAAGTAGATGGGTTTGACGGTGAGCGAATTTATGAGTTTCACGGGTGTTACTGGCACGGCTGCCCAAAATGCTTCCCTTACAATCGAGAGGCTCCTCTGAAGGAGGATCCCTCAGATTCACTTAATTTAAGATATGAAAGAACTTTGAAAACAATGTCTAAAATCAATGATTACGAAACTATAGTAATGTGGGAGTGTAAGTTTAGAGCATTAAAAAAGAAACATAACCTTAAACACTTGAACAGCCTGCCGATCCTCAACAACCTTCCCCTTGACCCCAGACAAGCGTTCTTTGGAGGCAGAACGGGCAATGCAAAAACGTATTGTAAATGTGAAGGGGGAGAATCAATTCAATATGTAGATGTTTGCTCTCTCTACCCATATGTTTGCAAGTATGGGAAATATCCTTTGGGCCACCCCACAATCTATGTGGGAGATAGGGAGTGCAGGCAGCGAGGACTAAATGTAGATGGTTTGTTAAAATGTAAGATTCTGCCACCTCGGGATCTCTACCACCCTGTACTCCCCGCTAGAATGAACAACAAATTGATGTTTGTTTTATGTAGGACTTGTGGAGAAAATCAGATTCAGGGGGATTGTGAACATGAGAGTAGTGAAAGGGCAATGGTAGGAACGTGGACGATGGATGAAATCAGGAAAGCTATAGAGAAAGGCTATGTGATTTTGGACATGTACGAGTTGTGGGAGTACGAGGTAGCCACATACGAGAAAGGTGGTCTTTTTACCGATTTTATTAATAAATTCTTGAAAATGAAGCAGGAAGCCTCAGGCTATCCTAGCTGGTGTAAGACAGAGGAAGACAAGGACCGGTACGTGCGGGACTATTTCCAACATGAGGGAATTAAATTAGACAAAGACAAAATATGTAAGAACGGGGGTTTGAGGCAATTGGCTAAATTAATGCTAAACAGTTTTTGGGGAAAGTTCGGACAGAGGGAGAACCAAACTAAAGCAACAATTGTAAGGGAATCTAAAGTTTTGTTTAAAATGTTAATAAGTCCAGAAGTACAAGTCAATAGGATTCAGCTTGTTAATGAGGAAGTAGTTGTTGTTAACTGGGAATATATCGAGGAAGTGGGGGAACCTCTGACAAATGTTAATGTTGTTATTGCGGCCTACACCACAGCCCAGGCTAGACTTAAATTGTATGAACACTTGGATGCTCTTGGAGGCCAAGTCTTGTATTATGACACGGACTCGTGTATTTATCTCTACCGGGGAGGGTTGTACAAGGTCCCTACGGGAGATTACCTTGGGGAAATGACAGATGAATTGGCAGGTGACTACGGGCCTGGCTCTTATATCGTAGAGTTTGTTTCTGGGGGGCCTAAAACTTATGCATACCTTGTCTGGTCAACCAACAAACAAAAACTAAAATCTGTGTGTAAAATTAAGGGTCTCACCCTCAACCTAAAGACTTCCGAAACGTTAAACTTTGAAGCTCTTAAACAAATGGTCCTTAGTGAAACAAGAGAATCATTGAAAATAACTGAATCTCGAATCAGGAGGACTAAAGACAGAGATATTGTAACTGTAAGCGAAACCAAAGTTTTCAAAATTACTGGACCAAAAAGGAAGCTCGAGGGCGAGTACGACACCTTACCATTTGGCTACAAAATTCAAAGACTTGAGTAAAACAACACCGGAAGTGCAAGGGGGCGAAACACCCTCCTAACCCATAATGAGTCATACTTTCCCCTCCCGCGAATCGCTCTGCCTCGGTCACTTTTGCCACTGCTCCTGCCGAGGTAAGACGTGTCCTTACGTAGCTCTGATCTGCGCTATTGTAATTTGTTTGCTGTACCTTTTGAAATGGAGGGGGAGGAAGATTGGGAACAAAATATCGGTTGGATCTTTATAAATCTATTATGTGACGGAAGACCTGTTCGAAAAATAAAATTTGAAGGAAAGCCATTAAAATTGGAAGTAAAATCAAATGCAGACTTTGACAGAATAGAAGTTGAATTTTTGAGTGGCAAGGCAATGCTGAATAGCGGATTTTCTAAAGAAAGGGTTATGAAAAAAGTAGCTAAATTCTCCAAGTACGATGAAATAGAATATAACATTTATTTTGACAGCGGTCAAAAAAGCCTAGGATGTCTGACTGACTCGTTTGTGCTAGATGACGAGTGGGGCGACCCGGAAGATCGCCCGTGCATTGACCTTACGATTTATGATGAATTTAATAAAGAACACGTGCACCATGTGTTAATTAAATTTAAAAAACCCGAAAACTAGTTGAAACCTGTTAAAATACTGCTCTGTAATTGGTTGGAATAAGGAAGCATTCTATTGGTTGTAATTAGGCGTTCTGCGCCCTGATTGGTCGAGACTTTATAGCGCTCTTTATTCTCAAGAGTTAACTTCACTCTGCCCCTTGCATCTGCACAGGTAAGAGCTTCCAGCGATACAAATAAAAATGTCTCACTTAACCTCTTATATATTTAATGATCAACCTGTTGCTGTCCAGTTTGACAGTGAAAATAATCCTTGGTTTAAAGCTAAAGATGTTGCTAAAATCTTGGGCTACTCTAACCCAGGTAAAGCAATTCGTAATAATGTAATGGAAAAGTACCGTAAAACAGCACCTGAAGTACTAGGTGAACCCCCCTTCCCCACCCCGCCCCAAGGGAGGTCCTTGCAGGACCCCCCTTTGAACTATCAATCTCATACAGTATATATCAATGAACCTGGTTTATACGAGTTAATATTTTCCTCCAAGCTACCAGTCGCTAAAGCATTTAAATACTGGGTTTTTGAAGAAGTCTTGCCTTCCATAAGAAAATATGGAGTGTATCAAATCAAACAGGAGAATAATCAGTTAAAGAATGAAAACTCTCAACTCATGCGAGAAATTACAAACGTTATGGAAACTAACCAACAGCTCACCCACATTAACTTAGAATTTAAAAGTAAAAATGAAACAATGGATAAAATGTTAACTGACCAAGCACCTAAACTGGCAGTTTTTCCTAAAGAGGAAGACCTTAGCCACGTATTGTGTATCCTTATTAAAGACACAATGTTGCAGTTATACGGAGTCTGTGAGTACAAGTGTATTCGTACTCAAAAAGTGAGTTTTCACAAGGCTTTGAATAAAGCAAAGAAGGAAGGTTTTGTACCTTGCTTTGTAAAATCATCTGTCCCTAACGGGATAAATGTTGTAAATAAAGCTAAAGAGTTGATGAGGAGTTATGGCATGCATTTTGATTCTGCTCATAACAACATCCTCACCTCACATAACTTTGTAAATATTGTTGAACATGTGTTGGATAACGCCTAAGTCCCACTGTATGAATGTAAGTGTGTGAATGAAGGTCCCTGGCGCGGGTGACGAAAAGCCCCGTAAACCTGAAAGGGGGTTTAGTAGATTGAGGAGCCTGGCCAACACCCCGGCTACTCCTTTGAACGACCCATGTGTGAATGAGGGGTCCAGTAGATTGAGGAGCCTGGTTAACATCCAGACAACTCAACCGAACCGACCTCGGGTGAAAGAAGGGCTTAGTAGATTGAATGGCCCAGATCCGAGCAGGACTTGAGCCGTTCCCTCGAACGGCCCGGTGGGTGAAAAAATACAAAAAAAGTATAAAAGTAAAAAAGATAAACGGGGGAGGCAACTAGTTTGTTCTTGGAAGGCCTCCACGGGCCATGGCGGTGGAGGAGCCATGGTTTGTCTTAAAAATCTCTATCCTTTGTTTGCTCAAAGGGAGAGGACATTAGTCTGTACTGGGCATCAACCAGGTAATCTGGATTGGCTCACGCACGGAATAATGTTTAACCTGGGTGCACATGCACGGATGGTCTCAAACCCCATCCAAGCAAACATTCAGTATAAAACTAGCGACATCTGAATAAAACCTACCATTTTGACAATGGACGCTATAGCTAATGAACTACATAGACCTGCCAGGAGAAACTATACTAGGCGTAAAGTTACCCTTAAGGGGCTAACGGACCTTTACCAGGCTGATCTCGTTGAAATGAAGCCCTTTGCGAGGATTAACAACGGCTACAAATATATTCTCACGATAATTAACTGTTTCTCAAAACTAGCTTTTGCTGTTCCGTTAAAAGACAAGTCAGGGCCACAAGTCGCTAAAGCTTTAGAACCCATCTTAGCTAAATATAAAATAAAAAATTTTCAAACAGATCAAGGTACCGACTTTTTCAATAAACATGTAAACGCTTTAATGAAAAAGTATAAAATCAACCACTATTTTACGTATTCAGAACTTAAAGCAAGTATAGTGGAGAGACTCAACAGAACTCTCAAGACAAAAATGTACAAGTTATTTACTGCCCGTGGAAGTTACGAATGGTTAAGTATCTTGCCACAAATCATAAAATCTTACAACAACACAAAGCACAAAACTATAGGTATGAAACCCAATGATGTTAAACAAAAACATGTCAAAGACATTCTAAAGAAAATAAATAAAGTTAAAAAACCCAAACATAAAATCCTTAAACAAAAATTAAAACTAGGTGACAGTGTTAGAATAAGTAAAGTAAAAAGAGTGTTTAAGAAAGGGTATTTGCCTAATTGGACAAATGAGACGTTTACAGTATACGCGATTAAACCGACAAGACCAGTAACATACATATTACAGGACAACAGAGGGGAAATATTAAAAGGTGGGTTTTATGCAGAAGAAATTAGCAAGTCCAAAACAGGGGACGTTTATTTAGTTGAAAGAGTTTTAAAAAGGAAAGGAGACAGGCTGTATGTACGGTGGAAGGGGTATGATAGCAGCCATGACAGTTGGATTGACGCCAAGGACTTGGTGTGATAGAGGCCGGTCACGACTTCCGTGGAAGGCCGCATTTATCATTGTGATTGCGATACACGACTTCCGTGGAAGGCCACAGGATGTATATATCGGTTTGCGAGTATGATAATGTAATCAGTCAGGATGCGGGTTGAGAAGCAGGATGTCGGGTTTCCTGTAGTGAACCTTGACGATTACATCTCGGGGTCGGGCATGACTAAAAAGAATAAACACGGTGTTTTACTGCCAGATTCAATACGTTGCATAATAGCGGGGCCAAGTTCCTCTGGGAAGACCAATGTTTTATTCAATTTATTGTTTGACCCAAATGGCCTGAGATTTGAAAATATCTATGTTTTTTCAAAGTCCCTCTATCAACCTAAATACAAATTACTTAAACAGGTTATGCCTAAGGAGGTTGGGTATCATGAATTTGACGATAATAGTTTAGTTATACACCCAAACGAAGCCAAACCAAACTCTATAATGATTTTTGACGATATTTCGCTGGAAAAACATGATAATATACGTAATTATTTTTCTATGGGAAGACATAAAAATATAGATACATTCTATTTAGGGCAGACATACAGTGCCATACCCAAACAGCTGGTGAGGGACAACTGTAACTTTATTATTTTATTTAAACAAGACGAAAGGAACCTAAGACATGTTTACAACGATCATGTCACCACTGACATGTCATTTGAAAAATTTAAAGAAATATGCGCTCATGCCTGGCGTGATAATTTTGGATTCCTAGTGATTGACAAGACACTAGATCCTTATAAGGGAAGGTACAGAGTAGGTGTGGACAGTTTTGTAACTGAACTATAATGGTTCGCATCTACACTTACAACGATCTAAGAGGCTTTAACGCTAAACTACATAATGTTAAATCAAACTTGTGCTCTTTCTATTACAAGGACAAGAAAAGATTTTGTGGAAACTACTGCAGTAAGAAACCCCCTCATGGATATGAATTCAACAAAAGATGCTGGAGACATAAAAAACTAAAAAGATCCGCTGTGATACCACCAGTAGTTTTATTAATGATATCCGCGAGTGAGAGAACTTATAACCGAGATACATGGCTTAGTTTTATGAACAAATGCGAAGAAAAAAACGTACCATTGGAACTTGTAATATATCACGAAGATATGTTCAATTGTACCGTGCGAGACCCTCAAAACATGATATCTAGATTCAGGCCGTTCCCCGAGTTTTTTGGGCAAGTATTGCCTTTACGTAACCTTCACGGTAGCGTTAATTTTACACAAATCTGTAATGAAATGCTGCAATACGGATGTAAGATCCCATTTGCTTCACGGTGTATACTTCTGACAGAACGCAGTATTCCCATAAGATCACCAATGACAGTCTATAACAAAGCTTTAAGGTTAAAATGTCACATCGATATTAGTTATAATATCGGGTACGCAAAAGTGCCTGACAGTATCCCAAGGGGTAATAGAAATAAACCTTATAACGGTGTTAATAATCTATGCCAAGGATTATACACTACAGAGTTTTTAAGAGCAGCCTTACCTACACTCCCGTTACAGTGTGAGAGATTCGGCCTAAGTCTTAACAATGGCCTGTACACTATCACAAACAGAGTGCTATTTGACCAATGGAAAGCGTTTACAGGAGCTAACCCTGATGAATTCTGGCTTTTAAATTCTTATTTATTGCAACACCACAACGAGCCTAGGCCTATGGCGTTACTCAGACGATTCATGCAAAACACAATTGAAAGTGATAAATACACCGTAGCAGAGATACCTCAATGGAGAGACGGGTGGAAACGTACTTTTGTATTCAGGAGTTTTACCGGTCGTTATGTGATTCCCAGGTTTAATGCTAGAGAACAGAGGTACTACAGAGGTATGGACTTTAGCGCTGGTGTTTCACTGTTGGATATTATCGAGTACATACGGAGGCATAAGAGGCGTGCCTTGTTTTTCAGGCAAGTCGAAATGCCTTAAATCTAGATGCGCTAATTGAAATCTATCATTTATGACTATGAAGCGGAGCAGGAAACAGCAACTGACAAACCGGCTCATAGAGCTGCGTAATGCCATTAAGAGAAAGTATAAAATGTTTAAGGAAGGATCTGAGGAAAGTGATATTATGCTTGAGAAACAGTATAAACCAATTATACAAGAACTTAGAAAAACGACAACAAACACAGCCGACATAAAAACAGAACCCGAAACCTTTAAAGAAGAGCCAATGGAATACGATACGACAGATGATGAAGGAGAAGCTGAATTTATTCCTCAGAGTGTATCTACACCTGAAACCAGCGGGTTAAAGCAAATTGTATCGACCCCTTCGGGACTGGAAACAGCGTCCCAATATATGGAAAATGAGTTTAGTAACCCCATGACGGTGAGGTATATGACACTGCTTTTAAAAGATGCTAGCGGTAAGGTCCGAGTTATTGATCATGATTACGGTCCTAGATACGAAGGCAGTACTTTAATGATGGGAGATAAGGTGTTAGACTTTGACAACGATGGAACTATACTAATAAACAACACAAGATATAGTCCTACCGAAGGTTTGTATGAGCTCATATTTAAGAGAACCCCTGACGAGGATATATACAATAAAGACGATCTTAATACCTATAAGAGTATTATTATCGCCACCAACGCTCACAAGAAAGGATACAAATTCCACAATCAAATTAGAAGGGACAACAATCTAAAGTACAGAAGAATTATTAAAGACTTATTCCCGGCCAGAGTGGGCAAGGGTCTAGCGTGGAAAAATGCAAAATCCCGTGATATAATACACTGGGACGACGCCGACGAATTGGTAAGTAGACTAAGACACATTGCCATGTCAACAGAGACTGGAAACAGAGTCCATAGCAATGAAATACTAAGTATTGTGGAAGAGCTAAGGGAAGCGGGGTATATAAAAGGAGCTGGCAACAGTAGATTTAAAGCATTATTAAAATGACCATTGACAAGTTTGGACGTAGTAGCCGGAAATCCCGAGGTGAGGCCGTCAAAGGCCCCAAGGGAGAGGGTTTCAATTTAACGCCTCAAGGTGACTATGATATGCAAAATAAACGAATATGTAAATTGGCTACACCGTTACAGCCACTCGACGCTGCTACAAAGAATTATGTTGACCATAAATCTATACCTTCTGACGTTCAGAGGTTCAATATGCAAAATAAAAGACTATGGAGTGTAGCTGACCCCATGGAGCCCTCGGAGGCAGTAAACTTGGGCATACTAAAAAAACTAAGTATGACTATCTCCAACGATAAATATGACGCTAATAATTAACAAATAACTAATTTAGCTTTACCAACAGACCCCAGCGATGCAGTTACCAAGTCGTACCTGGAAAAAGAGATATTGCCTATAACCATTAACCTCGCTAATCAACAGTTTGACTTAACCGGTCTCAAGACCAGACTGTCAAAATGCGAAGGTCTAATAACTAGTAATAAAGAATTTCACGAGAAACGGTTGAACAAATTTGGTACCATGCTCTTTAATTATATTAACAAAAAACAAACTGGGAGGTCTGCCACGCCGGGTGAAAATTATGACTTAGACTGGGAAGTTTTGTTTGCTGAAGGGTTAGAAGGTGATGAAGAGCCTAAAGAAGAAGAAGACGTTAAACCTCTTCCGCCTGATACTTATGATCTCTTTATGACTGAAGAGGGGCTGAGTAGAGCTTCTTTTGAAACAAATTAAAGAGAATTTTCATCCTTAGCCCACGGGTATATTTGATGATACTGTTCCCCAATCTCCTCAAGACAGAAGCTGAATATATAATGTCACTTAAACCGGGGAATACTGATTAGTCTACTCTGGACCGTCGAAGATGTTGGTTCTCTTACTACTTGTGTTGCCCCTTACCTCGCGCAACAAGTCAATAGAGTATCTTACATATTACGGCTATCTGGAGAAATATTCCGTGTATACGTGAAACACTGTTAAATAGACTGTACGAGGTGATTAAATATTTACAATAAAATGGCTAAGACCAGAAGGAAACCTCTCAGACGTAAGCCAGCAGTCGTGCGAGGCGGAGGTATTATTTCATCTGTTCTTAATAAGGCCATAGACTTACTACCTGTCGAATTACATTTACCTGGAGGATATCAATTTTGTGGACCTGGCACGAGATTAAAAGCGAGATTGGCTAGAGGTGACAAAGGAATAAACGGTTTGGACGAGGCCTGTAAGGTCCACGACATAGCATACTCCCGGTATTCCGACAACGAGCGACGAAGGCAAGCGGACGAGGAGTTGGCGGAACGCGCTTGGCAGAGATTCAAGTCCAGTAACGCTAGTGTTGGTGAGAAAGCCGCTGCTTGGGCAGTCACTACAGCCATGAAGGCAAAATCAAAATTTGGGGGAGGCCGTAAAAAGAAACGCCCCGCTAAACGTACCAGAGGCCAAGGACTGTATCTAAGACCCTATAGAAAGGAAGGTGCGGGTACTAAGAAAGGTGCAGGTAGAAGAAAGAAAAGGAGAACGAAAAAAAAGCATCTCGATACCGATAAAACCACTTACAAATTACGATTTAATCAAATACGCGAGGTTGTTAAAAATTCCAAACTTTAGAGGGGTTTACATGAGAGACAGTTTACCGAAACGCCCGAGAAAATATGAATCTGCGATAGTTAACTTGGACAGTACATCTGGGCAGGGTACTCACTGGGTTTGTTACAAGAAGATTGATAAAAAAGCCTATTACTATGACAGTTTTGGCAATTTAAGACCACCACAGGAGATCTCACGATACTTGAGTGGCTGTGAGCTATACTATAATTACAAGAGACAACAGAAGTTTGACTCAGTTGTTTGCGGACATTTGTGCTTAAAGTTTCTCCGTAGGAATGTTCTGTCTCACGGGAGCAACTAGTGTTTTATCCCACGAGCTAGCGTTTCCCGTAGATGTTAGCAAGGGTGAATGGGAACTTGGTTTAATTGAACTGACCACTTATAACTCTATACCAAACATTGAGAAGGACATTAATGATAAGTTTTACTACGGTGATGATAAAATTATTATAATCCCTGAAGGTTCTTACGAAATTGAGGACATTGAAAAATACATTAAATCCCAGCTACCGAAAGAAATCCAGTTTACATTAAAACCAAATAACAACACTTTGAAAGCTACGATATGTTGTTCTGAGAAAATTGACTTTACTAAAGAGCAATCATTGGGAACACTCTTGGGTTACAAAAAACAAATATACGCGGCTAATATTCAACATGTTTCGGAACTACCGGTAGATATAATTAAAGTCAACTCTATACGGGTGGACTGTAATGTCACACGTGGGTCGTACCTAAACGGAGTCGAGGGTCATGTCATACACGAGTTCTACCCTGCCGAACCACCGGGCTATAAAATAATAGAATTACCGAGGAATGTTATTTATTTACCCGTCATCAGTCAAAGGATCAACAACTTGACAGTGTCTCTAAGAGACCAGGACGGTAATCTTGTTAACTTTCGCGGAGAAAGAATTTCTGTTAGACTACATCTCAGGCGCAGTAATGGGGCTACTATTTAGGGGAATGCCGGCGAGGCAGCAGGTCAGTAGTGTTCAGAAAGTCAAGACGTTAAGTTGTAAGAATATAAAGTTTCTCCGTTCTCTCGGTTTTAAAGTAATACAAAATGGCGCTACTAGCGATAGACAGCCAGGCTGTGTACGATGACTTGATAACAGGGATGGAGTTGCACTCACATCAGCCGTATGCAAGTACAACTTATAATAATAATGATGAAATTAGAATACCAATATTACAGCAGGACATAATTACCGCACCTTTTGAAAGTTTTATCGTGATTCACGGTAAAGTTAGCGCTAAAAAGGCAGATGGGTCTGCTCTGAACGTATCCTTTGTAAATAACGCAATGTCTTTCTTGTTTGAAGAAATTCGCTACGAGGTTTGTGGCAAGGAGATTGATAGAACAAAAAATGTCGGTATTACTACTACTTTAAAAAATATCCTATCCATTCGCTCGGAAGAAACAAACACTCTCAAGAACGCCTGCTGGCTAGGCCCCGGTAACTCTGAAAGAGTGACAGATTTTATATATTCTATACCTCTAAAACTATTGCTAGGTTTCGCTGAAGACTATAGGAGGGTGTTGGTAAACGTTAAACAGGAACTTATACTCTTACGCTCGGCTACAGATAATAACGCTGTAAAAACTCCGGAGGCCGGGACTTTAGAATTAAAAATTGATAAAATATACTGGCGTATGCCTCATATAACAGTAAATGACGCTCAGAAGTTAAAATTGTACAAGTTTATTGAGAAAGATCCCGCGATCCATCTCCCATTCCGGCAATGGGAAATGATTGAATACCCGAACCTTCCGAATACTGAAACATTATCTTGGACACTTAAAACATCTAACCAAACGGAAAAACCTCGGTATATTGTTCTGGCCTTCCAGACAGGCAGAAAGAACGATATGGTAAAGGATATGTCACAATTTGATGCCTGCGACCTAACTGATGTAAAACTTTATTTAAACTCAAACTTTTACCCATATGATAACCTTCGCGGGAACACCGCCTTGTTCTATGACATGTTTGCTACTTTCCAAAACTCGTATTACGGAAGAATTGTTTCACCTATATTAAACTTTGATGATTTTAAAGCAAAGTGCCCCCTTTATGTAATTGACTGTTCAAAACAGGACGATACAATTAAAACAGGGCCAGTGGACGTCAGGCTTGAGATTCAAGCTAAAACCGCCATCCCAGCCAATACTTGGGCATATTGTTTAATTCTACACGACTGTCACTACACATACACACCGATAACCGGAGATGTCAGGAAAATCTCGAGTTAGTTTCTCCGACCCGGTAGTTACAAAAATATACAGTTTACCAGAAGAAGGTAGGAAATCAGATTGGGAACAACTGGCACGGGACAGAGCCAGATTTTCAAGGCGTATTAAACTTACACAAGAGAAAATTTCCAGTGTAATTTCTAAACAGTGGACCCTCCGGGTCCAACACTTGGAATGTATGTACAAGGGGGGCGAATCGCCCCCCTTGGGGTGGGGTGGGGAAGGGGTAAAAGATACATCTGTACGTTGAATATTACAGACTGAAGATGGTCAGTAGCAGAGATGACTTCGCCGGAGGCAGACGCTGTGCCTATCCCCCGATTGGTTGAGCCTATAAATTTAATGACCGGAGTATTTTTAAAGTCAGTACATTTCTTGGACCCAGAACTCACCAAATGTGTCGTGTCGGGTATTTTTAAAAATCGAGATAATAGTTTGGGTGTATTAATTAAGGGGAGAAAAGGTGTTGTATTTTGGAGTTACGACTCGTTCTGTCAGCTAGTTGACAGGTTCAATGAAATAACTTTGGCTTTCTTGGGGAATTATCAGTGTTTTATTACTATAGACACGGGGGCTAATATAAAGCTTAGCAGTATTTTTGGTCAGCAGTACGCTTGTGTCTCTGACGGCGAGCACTCCTTGGCTCTCAACCGTAACGAGTGGGATCAACTTGTAAAATATATTCCTTTAATTGGTCGCTCTCTATTAGAATTATTTTATATAGAGGATATTATTAAAGTTTTTATTAATCAAGTATTAACCGATGCTGAAACCTGTACGGATCAATTACCGCCTCACGTAGCTGACCGTTTATATCAGGAAGTCTTATTATGGAAGCTATAGTGGAGTTTCAAGCTTTCCGGAGTAACAATAATAGATTTATTATTAAAGAACTTGCTATAGTTGGGAGGTCGTATAGAACACAGATTGTGTTCCGACCTCCATACAGCTTTGATTGTTTAAATAGTAAAATGCAAAGGACAGCCCGTTGGTTGACCCGTCATTATCACCACATTAAGTGGGACGATGGTGAGGTAGAGTACAGTGAGGAGCTTTTAAGCTCACTCTGTAAACCTTTTGAAACTATTTATACAAAGGGTCTTGAAAAGGCTCAGTTCCTTCGGGAATTTCACCCTAATGTTAAAGAGATTAATATTGTAAATAGTAGCGATAGTTATGAACTTGTAGATTGTATTGTACATGGAAATAAAAATGAAAACTGCGCCTTGATGTCCGCGAAGTACTACGCTCGAAAAATATTTTCGAGTGGGGCCTAATAAAAAATAAGGCCCGGCAGTCGCTCACCCAAGGCAGGGCTAAACCCTTTGTAAGTCCAGGGGTGTGGGGAGGTTGGCCTAAAAAACCGTGAAACCGTTTGTTGTAATCCTCTGACTGTCAGGGAAAAGTGGATGGAAAGGCGCAACAAAAAAAGTATAAAAGTAAAATACAAAAAAGTATAAAAGTAAAAATAAAAAATAAAAGGAGGTAGCATTTTGTTATGGAGTGGCTACCACTGTGAGAGGCGATGGTTGGGGCCTCTCACCCCAGAGGTTAGGCCTCCAGGGGAAGCTCTGGGTAACCAAAAAGAACGCGCCGACGCTCCTACGGCCTAGCCTAACGGCTTACCGTGGTGTGGAAACGGGAGCGTTCAAAATTATTTCACCGGAGTTATAAATATTTGACGGAAAACATTACAGTCTAAACAAAATATTCTCCCGGTAAAGTATTTTTACCGGACTCTAAAGTAAATGACCAAGAAATTTAAAATATTACTGTCAAATTAATTATATCCCCCGTTAAACAGTTCCAGCGGACTTGGAAACATTTGACCGAGAAATTAAAAACATTACGGTCAAATCAAAATTGTAGCCCCTGGTAAAGTATTTTTTTTCGGACTCTAAAGTTTTAAAAAGGGTTTTGGACAGGCTACAGTCTAGATTATTTATAATACAAATTACTTACGGGTAGTAATGCCCACAAAACCTCGGTGGGTTACGCCGATCCCACTGCTCGGAAGGTAGCCCCGCACATACACAGCATAAGGCATAGAGGAATCCCTTATGGCTCCTCCACAACCTAACACAGTAAGTTTGTTTACTGCAAGAATCGCACAACTCATACACAGGCTGCATGACTGTAACTGACGCGAGAGGCGAGCAGCGCTTGCTAATCGCCAACCACTTCCGCGATAGCGCAGGGAGGGGTACTTGACCGGGAAATTTAAAATATTACTGTCAAATTAATTATATCCCCCGTTAAACAGTTCCAGCGGACTTGGAAACATTTGACCGAGAAATTAAAAACATTACGGTCAAATCAAAATTGTAGCCCGATAATATATTTTACCGGACTCTAAAGTAAATGGCTGGGAAAGAAACATATCTTACCTTAACAGCAACATTCTCGGGACGCCGAGATTTCTTGAAACATCCCGCACTCAAAGCAGTTTTGGGACCGGATGTACGGCCGGTGCAGGCAGTAGCCTAGGTTTTTGGTCCCCAGCCACCAGCCGTCAATGTAAGCGTAAGGCTCGAAACTGTGCGGCGCTAGTTCGTAGATCTGTAAAACAAAAAGAAGAATTATACACAGTCACACAAACAACAACAAAAAGTTAACCTTATTAATAATTGTACCCACCGAGTAACAGTTACTGCAATAGCTCCGCCCACAGATAAAGTAACTTGCTTTATAACATTTACTTTTGTGCTCTTCAATTAGTGATTGTTTGATTAAAAATGGCACGTTTAAATTTTGAATTTGCTGTAGAAATTTGAATTTTAGACAATAATGCTTAAGGCAAATTTGAGTTAGGCTAGGCGGAGTGTTCATCATGAAGTGAGAGAGGAGCAGAGTGTGTGTGGGGCGCGGCTAGCGAGACCTCGCGTAACCTGATTGGCTGCCCTGTTGGGCGGAGCAACAGTCGTCTTGGATGTGATTGGTTGGATGTGTGGGGCGGATGGATTGTTATTGGCTGGGTAGGCAGAGCATATGGAGGGAATTTAGTATATATACGGGGTTCAGGCTTTATTTTGTTATGTCGCTATGAACACAGTGATTTTTATAATGGCTATAGTGTTTTTGCAATTGTTTGTCCTCGTCTGTCTTCGCCTAGCGGCAGGAGACAGCGATGAGGAAAATATTCCTCCTTCAACTGAACAGGTTAGTTTTTATTAGTTTATTTTTTAAACTCACATTGATTTCTTTAGACTTTTTTCAGACCCGTCGTTTTTACAGGTCATATAGTTAGTAATAGATTGTTGTTTATTTTTAGGCCTCTGGCAGCAACCCTCCACCAGCTCAGGCACTAAGTCAGGACATGTTCTTTGCTGAAGACCTGGATATCCTGTCTATTAGAGCCGTAAGTATTGTATTGTTGTGGAATTATTTGGTTTTAATAGGTGTGTTGTTATTAGTTATATTTTATAAATTTATTTATTTTCAGAGCGGGACTGCAGTTTCCCTGAGCAATATTTCTAACCTCCACAACCTTTCTCAGGTAAGCATTGCTTTTATTTGACGTTGTTATTTAAGTAAATATAATATTTAATATATGTCTCTTATTTGTTGTATTTGTATAGTAATATATTTTATTTGTTTGATTTATAGGCCAGTAGCTCTGCAGCGAGTTTAACCGAGCTGCGACCTCTATCTCAGGTTAGTAAATTAAAGTAGGTAAGACTTTAGTTTAGGATTATTTTTATAATAGGTGTGTATTCAGTTTTATTTTTCTTTGATTTTAGGAAGAGTACAGTGGCCGCTTAACTCAAATGTTAAGACACTCTGGCCGTTCGAGCCAGGGGGAATTTGTAATTGAGACCAGTAGGACCTTCCTGCAGTCTGGTGCAGTGGTGACCAGGAATAGTTTCAGGGTTAGTAGTTTTTTATAGCGGGCTTGTTTTAACTTAAGTTAGAAAGACATGTTTTACTTATTAATTTTTTGTTGCAGAACGGCTCAGGGCAGATACTGAGCCAAGAGGATCGTGAGGCAATCCGGCAGGAATTGGAGAATGTAAGTCTAAATTTTATTTTATTTGTCTGTTGCAGTATGACATAGCTCCTGAGCTTATAGAGGCTAGCATGCGAGCATTGGGAACTGTAAGTTTTATTTTTTTGTGTAGCTTAGTTTACTAGTCTGATACTTAGCTATGGGTTAGGGGGAGATTTTCGCTCCCCCATACTTGCAGTATTGTTTTCTCAAACTCTATTATTCTTTCAGTGGGAGAGGCCTGCGTCTCCAATTAGGCGAACACCAAGGAACATTGTATACATTGACAACAGAGCTAGGCAGAGTGTGGAGAATGTAAGTCAAATTTACTATCTTTTTATTAAGGTAGAATGTTTACTTTAAAATATAACTAATATGTTAGTATATCAAATATATATATATATAGTTTATGTACCTTTTGTTTTCAGGCTAGGGATCGCTCTCCAGTTGCACGCCCCGGCACTCCAACCCCAGAGTCACAGCCGATGGAGCTCCCGTCATTCAGGGGTGGACGGGAGGAGACTACCCGGCGAGATCAGTCTAGGGAGTTGCCTGACTGGATGACGGCTTCGAGACGTGACTTTCGACAGAATCATCTTGTAAGTATTAACATAAGGTTTAGTAATTAGTATTAATGTGTAATATACATTTTAAGTTTTAATAATAATATAAATATTATTTACAGGGACGGAACATGACAGGAGATGATGAGGATGTTTTCGAGTTTCCCCCTAGAAGAGTTGCCTTGTCTCGGAGAGTGGCTGCACTAGTGGCGAGATTTGAGAGGCCCGGTGTTGGTGGTAGTGAACCAATTACGGGTCCTGCAAGGCGTGCTGATCTATTGGTAGGTTTAATACATTCTCACTTAATACTAGAAGGTTTATTAAATTAGGCTTGTTTATAAGTAACCTAACAGATGCTGCCTTTTATCTTGTTTCAGACTATTCCAGAGCAACAATTCTTTTACAATGCGCGGGGGGAGATACTGAGTTATTTTGGAGCTCGGAATGATCATCCTACACCCCGCAACTTTTATCATCTCCCGCAAGTAAGTTGTAGTGTATTTTAGTCGGGATAACTAAGTAGGGTTTGATTTAATACAGTGATTATATATATTTATATTTTTTTCAGAACGTTGCGGAATATTATGTGGATCAGATGATCGACGAAGTTGAGCCATCGAGTGTAACCGGGACCTGTATTCACGTACGCGAGCAGCGGGTAAACGGCCGTTGGTGGCGTCTTATTTCTACTATGGTTAGTATACATAGGTTTAAATGGACTACTTTTTGTGCCTGGGATTGTATAGCTGTATTTAGTAATTTTTAAATGATTTTAGAATGGTGGTGAAGCATGGCAGCCTGCAAGGTTCCCCTTTACCAGGGGGTATGGCCGGGAGGCACGGTTTGTCTACGAGTGGGAGTCAGGTCGCACAACTGATATTGAGGTAGGGTAGCTGTATTGATTATTATATTTGTTATTGTTTGAGTAAATAAACCTTGTTTATAATTAACATATCATATACTAACAGGTTTTTTTTAACTATTCAGAGACTGGTTAATGGAGAGGCAGCAGCAGCAGCAGCAGCACCGGCAGAACCAACGAACCTACAGTGCGAGGAGAGGATGCCAGCAGTTGAGCCAGGGACCTGTGTCAACTGTAGAAGGGAGGATGCTATTCTACAACTGCGAAGGCGAATATTTGAAGAGGTGGGTAATTATGATTAAACTAGATATCCACTCGTCAATTTGTACAGGCTTTACAGAATAATAATAATAACACTTGTTTCTTTAGGGATTCAGTATAATATACAGATATATTAAAGATACTTTATGATTTCAGGAGCGACTGCGGAACGGGGCAGGGGCTGTTTCGTCTGAGACTGGAGTAATGTTCTCCCGCCTCTCCTACGTGAGACACGAGCTGCGTGGCGTGCTGAACCTCGCGTCGAACGTCTTAGAGGACTCAACACCTCCGGATGTGGCAGCTGTAATAACCCATGTATGGGATGAGATCCGTCATACTCTGGAGAACATCCTGGGAACCAGCGGCCCGGTGATGGACTCCCTGACTGAGAGAGGACCTGACCCAGACATGGAGCGGGGTAGGCACATCGAGTGCCAAATTTGTAATGACGGCCTACCCTGTATTGTTCTGCAGCCCTGTCACCACACTCTATGTCCCCAGTGCAGTATGCGGATTTATAGCTGCCCCTTCTGCCGGCTTAGAATTGTAAGTAGGCTAAGGATATTTTTTGAGCAGTAGTTGTTTTATGTATTTTTAGGTTATTATTAAAGGTTAAAATCATTTTATGTCTGTTTTAGAGGTATAATTATTTTGTTTAAACTTAAAGTAAGTCCATTTTATATGAAATTGTTTTTTGTACAATAATAAGTCAACAAGTAGAGTAGTTTTATGTTTGTTATTAGAAGATGTGATTATTATTTAACAAGTGAGGATTAAAAGCCATTCTGTATAAATATTGTTTTTAGAGGTATAATTATTTTGTTTAAACTTAAAGTAAGTCCATTTTATTTGAAATTGTTTTTTTGTACAATAATAAGTCAACAAGTAGAGTAGTTTTATGTTTGTTATTAGAAGATGTGATTATTATTTAACAAGTGAGGATTAAAAGCCATTCTGTATAAATATTGTTTTTAGAGGTATAATTATTTTGTTTAAACTTAAAGTAAGTCCATTTTATTTGAAATTGTTTTTTGTACAATAATAAGTCAACAAGTAGAGTAGTTTTATGTTTGTTATTAGAAGATGTGATTATTATTTAACAAGTGAGGATTAAAAGTCATTCTGTATAAATATTGTTTTTAGAGGTATAATTATTTTGTTTAAACTTAAAGTAAGTCCATTTTATTTGAAATTGTTTTTTGTACAATAATAAGTCAACAAGTAGAGTAGTTTTATGTTTGTTATTAGAAGATGTGATTATTATTTAACAAGTGAGGATTAAAAGTCATTCTGTATAAATATTGTTTTTAGAGGTATAATTATTTTGTTTAAACTTAAAGTAAGTCCATTTTATTTGAAATTGTTTTTTGTACAATAATAAGTCAACAAGTGAGGATTAAAAGTCATTCTGTATTAATATTGTTTTTAGAAAATTGTTTTGTTTGAGAAGTTAGAATTGTATTAGTATTTAATTGGTTTTAAAGAAATAAAGATAGTTTATTTAAAATGAATTTGATTTTTTTTTACTTACCAAGTGTAGAGTAGAGGAGTGGAGCGAGCACTGCGCACCTCAACAAAACATAACTGTAGACTGAAGACCAGACGTATTTATAATACAACTTTTACTGCCACTCTTCAATGGTCTATTCATGATGAGTGGTGTATCACGGATTCAAAGACGTTCATTGTACGAGCGGCGGCTGCCGCTCGCGGTTACATGTAACCGCACAGGATGTGTCGTGGTGAGGCAACCACTATCTTGACACGGATAAAGTTGAGTTTCTCTGTATTAACTAAAATGAATTTTTAACAGAGTATTTTCTGGTGATGGTATATTATACACTATTATGGTACATATATATATATATATATATATATGATTATACACTGTGGCGTTATATATGGTACATATAATTATATATGGTACATATAATTAGCTCTGCTAAGTTGGTAACACTTTGGAGGAAAAAAAGTGGCGGGAAGAAAAGTAAGGTTAGGCCAATTTTTTTTGGCGCGCAAATTTGGCGGGAACGCCACCATGGGCGCCGCCATCTTGGATCACGTGACCTAATTAGACCAATCAGAAGCCAGATTTTAAGCCCATAAGCGCAATGTTAGACCTCATGGGGTGCCAATCCTACTTATTACTATGCTGTATAAGTAAATACACGACTTTGTAAGTTGATGTCAACGATTCGCAACAATAGGGTATAATCACGGATATTTTCAACTTTGAGCCGATGGCAAAGGTATAGGAAATTACTGATTCAAAAAATATCCTTATTCCATTTAAAAGAAATTGTGATACACTTTGTAAAGTATTAATTTGTTATAACTTCTTTAAGTTCTTAAAACGTCCCCTACACTTAATTTTATCCCAACCAATCCCTAAGACATATTTACAAATTTTATGCATTAAAATGCTGTTTATCTTGATAAAATATAGATATGACAAAATAAGCTTATTCGCGTCATCAGCAGTAAATCACATGTCACATAACATAAGAGGATTCAGATAAGAACCTTTGGTTAATTATTAAGCATTACTCAGATCTCTTTGGCACATAAGAGCATTGATGCACTACGATCATCTTTACTTGACTCACTAGTTAATACCATGGAAGTTTCTATGTGGTTTTACTGTTAAAACATCCGGCCTTAAAGAAACGTGATAAATTTTAAACTGTTTAAACTAAAAGAACCTGAATTTATATCATAAGAGAACCTTTTTTATATTCCAACTTGCTTTATTATTGCCTACCAACAACTCACTATACGAAATAATTCAGGAGAATTCACATTATATAAAAAACTACAGGAGAAACACACACAAGCCTAATTGTCTTGTCACTCATAAGACGTATGAAAACAGTTTAGGTCTTGGTGTGAAACAAAACAGTTGCAGACCACTGATCGTTAGTCTTCTAGTCACCTGTGTTCCGTGGGTCTATTCATCATGGAGCGATAAGCTTTAAAATGAGGGGTAAATCATGGAATTTGATAAAGGAATAAGGAAGATCTCGCGGACTGACAGAAAAACAGGCTACAGAAATAATATATGAGATAGGGTAAATTTATGTCAACAATAAATATGTTTAAAACAAGCAGCATACAGCCACATACAGTTAAAAACAAATTGGGACCTACACAAAGAAATTATTATGTATCTTTAAATATATTTAATAAAAATTGCTCTAGACTAAGGCTTGAGTTTGAAAATGTAATATATTACAAATTTAGACTCATCGCCCTTTTGGATGGTTAAAACCTGTTACTATTATGGTTTGACAGACTTTCTTTGTTTACTTATATGTGAAATATTTCTGAATGCAACCTAAGTGATCATAACTCAAAAAAGGGTAGTACAATCGTTATTGACGACTGAGTACAAAGCGGATGATCGTTAGCTGACGTCTTATTTTTGCCCGACGTGGCGTCTTCTTTTGCCAAGAACAATACTTTCTCTAGTGAAGTCACGAAGCCCACATTAAGTCGCATAAAATCGATTGTCAGCCAGTTGCACGTTTTTTATGCAGGTGACCGGAAACTGACAGCTAGTTTCACATGAAATAGATTTCGTTGAATCGGTCGCCTAGTTTAATTGAGGCCTTATTGCATACAGTGTTACATTTTACTCTTACACAATTGTGTCCTATTTCAGTTTTGTAACTTAGAATCCATGACATTTGATATTATAGACCGATATTTGAAATGAAACTGTGTTATTTTATCCCTAGGGAAATACAGACGTTGACGCAATAAACTAATCGTTATATCCTCGTGCTTGGGTGGATGACGAACTCCCCCGATGCCGTGAGCCAGTTATCCAATTTTTGATGGAAAAAATTATATTAGTAATACTAAAAAAACTATTTATAATCTAAATTCATGCAATTTTAATCAACTAGAAATTCAAACTTTATTAAGACAATCATGTGGTTAAGCTTTAGAAGATTAGAGTCAATTACATAGGAAAAAAATTATTTAATTTTATAAACTAGAAAAATTATTTATAAGTTCGGCGCAATAACTACGATTCATTATGGCAAAGTTGGGAGTTTTGAATTTGATTTTCTGTTTAACCTAAGTGGAAAAATATCAATACATTAGGAGAGAATACTTATAAGATCTAGTCGTCAATTGTTTTGTTTTATGTAATTATGTTAAATGTTAAACATAACGTAAATATACACATTTTTTTACAAACTAGAATATTCACATATTACAGAATATACACATATTCTTTTTACAGACTTTCGATTAAGTATTAGTCTCAATTTTATTTTAATCAATGGTATTTTAAACGGGTTATACATCTGAATAACATCACGCCCACATTTTTCTACCGAGCTCAAACAATCTTCGATGAATATAAAATAGGTTTTTGTCTCTAATCATTTTACAAAAGTAACAATAAGTTTAATATATCTAGCTTTTTTTAATAAATTGTGAATGTTAGTACAATTGTAACGTGTATTTTTCCCAAATTAACTCAGAGTAGAACAATAAAGGGGAAAATATAGGCATGACATAAGTACCTAAAATTGTAAATTGTATAGTATTGCTATACCATGTACATATCCCTTTTTTGTAAAGTAAAATCATTTAACTATATAACTTTTGCTACTGACGATTGAAGCATCGGCTGTGTTTAATAACTTACTCATTAAGTTTTATTTCTGCAAGTCATTATGTTAGTTTAATGACACATTTGTTTATCACAATGTTACATTGCAATTAATTGCATAACTCGTATGTAATAACCCATCCCATTAGCAACAAATACTGCTCTTATATGGGTGCCTATTTTGAGGGCGCCTTTTATGCTCATCAGTTACCTGACCTAGGCACTTACCATACCTTTTTCGATTTTATACAGTACACAGTATACATATTTTCAACAGTAATAAATGCATTTTATTCAACAGAATAACGCTTTCCCAATAATCGGGACTACTCATTTTAAACAACGTACAATAATTCAGTATAATAATACTACTACTAATACATGACAACCATGTTATGAATATATATGGTTATTTTAATTTTCTAGAGCAGCTTTTTACATTATTGTCAGACATAGATCATGCGTTTTTGTCTTGTCAAAAGTAAGTGATATGTGGGAGAAACTAACTGTCAAAGAGATCAAGACCTTACTGGCATAAAAATTCATCGAGATCGATCCTTCATTAATAAAACATTTCTTTCCGAATCGCTCTTCCGCCTCTCTGAATCTCTTACATAGGAATAAATCCAAAGGGTGCCTTCAAACAGGTTTACAGAGCAACGGGATGCGATACAGCGTACCAGTATTAGGTTATGTATTTTAAAATATTTACAGTAAATCTCTTTGATACGAATCCAAAATAAATCTACATATTTTATAGTGTTCGCTTATTGTTTCCATTTTCCTTTAATATTTGAGTTTTCAACTTTAAACCACTGATGGGATGATGAACTCTAGGAATGCCACTCGGATCTTGTTGCCTCTAAATAGTGTCACACGCCTTTGACTGAGTCTTAACTTAATTAAAGCATTTGCTTTCTTGGAATCAGATTACCTATCAGATTACCCGCCTCTAAACAAATACAATATAATGTAATGTTATAATGTATTCATAGGTTTCGAATAGTTATACAATATCACAACTAACTACTGTACTAATTGGTAGTAATT
This sequence comes from Allygus modestus, assembly GCA_963675035.1. NCBI lineage: Eukaryota > Metazoa > Arthropoda > Insecta > Hemiptera > Cicadellidae > Allygus > Allygus modestus. The sequence continues at coordinate 416,919,892 of OY776112.1, read as the reverse complement.
CAACAAGTTCCTCTATAATCTTTATATATTTAGCTGATACCCGTCACAGTTTCGTCAGCAAGCATAATGTAATATCAGAAAAGATTAATGTTATTTAATTTTTAGAACCTTTTAGTAGTGTAAATAGGCCGTTTATACGCCAAAAACCCACATCCAGGAAAAAATTTCCGAGAAAACCCATCGATTTCCCGTCAACTGAAAACCAAGTCCGAATGATCAGGTTTTTGACCAACACTCGATCTCACAGCCAACCCACATCTGGAAAAAATGGCCGAGAAAACCCATCGATTTTCCACCAACTGAAAAACCAAGTCCGAAGGATTTTTTTGTACCGACACCCGATCTCTGCTGTTCATACATATTGCTTAAATTATATGTCACATAGTCAAAAGTACTATAATCAACAATAATCAATCACAACATGTACTTATTACATCAAATGTATAGTAGTGTGATTCCACTATTGTTATGGAGGAGGCTGCGGAAGTACGACACTTTTCACCTCATTTTGTATACCCTTTTATATCATTAGTATGTAAATCTACGTGTGTGTGTGTGTGTGTGTGTGTGTGTAAATTAATAAAAAAATTACCAAATTCAAAACTTTAAAACAAACAAATTTTTAAAAATATATTTAGTAATTAAACTGCAAAACCTTCTCATTGAAAACATAAAAATGGGTGAAACAAATATGTTTTCTCATTAAAAAAGATCAAAATTCAAAATTCTCAACAAAGGGTATATATAGAAGTCCCAAAATCACCACTTTCATTCCAACAAAAAATGTTGTCCTGTGCAGTCTGCTCCGCGCCCTGCTCCAACAGAAGTAATTTATTACGCCACTGTTTACAACTATTCTCAAAGTTATTCCTAAAATGTGTAAAAAGTTCATAACATATTTGAAAATAACAATAATTTTAAAATGCATATGCTAGAGAGCCACATTAGTTGTAAGGTGTATAAGAAGGTTGTTAACTGTCGAAAGAACCGCCACTACCTGCGATGTGACAAACGACCCTGCAATGTGTTTAGGTTTGAAGGTGATCGTGTGGATATACTAAACACTCTTCAATCATATACTTTACCAATTAAATGGATTCTTCTTAGAAGAGTGAAGTTTATCAAACATGCAGTCGACAAGAATGGTGAATTGACAATTGACAAATAAAGTATTGCTGATTTTCGAAGTTTGACAATGCTATCAATTGAGAAAAAGAAACTAAATTGCAAATTGTAAATTCGCTTCTAATGATTGATACATCTATACAAAAATACCAATCCCAAGTTAGTGGGTGAATATATGACGTTAAAAAACATTGGGAATTACATGTTTAAATATTAATGTTTACATTAATGCTTACATTAATGCTTACATTAATGTTTACATGTATATTATTACATGTTTACATGTTAAAATATAAACCTTTAACTCCAAAATCATACATCCCCACGCCTGAAATTATTAAATCGAAACGTGCTGTATTTAATATACGAAATAGTGATAATAAGTGTTTTCTATGGTCGGTTTTAGCAGTCTTACATCCAAGAACATGCAAATTGAGTTTCATTCTACTAACCACATGAAGGTCAGTTAAATATGACAAATATATAATACCCTATTATATTATCTTATATAGATAGATTTTAAAGACAAAATAATATTAGTGTAAATGTATATGGTGTCGAAGGTAAGAAATGTATATCTCCTTTGAAAATAACCAAACAAAATATCAATATTCACGTAAACCTATTGCTATTACAGTAAGGTCGTATAACACACTATTGTTTGATTAGAGATTTTGATAATTTAATGTTTAATTCTACGAAACACGAGCATAAGACCCACTACTGCTACCATTGTTTGCAAAGATTCTGCACTAAAGATAAACTGGAAAGTCACATTACATACTGTAAAAACCTTTATGCCCAAAGAGTGGAAATATCTAAAAAAGATATATTACAATTTTCAAATCATAAATTTAAACTTAAAGCCCCATTTTTAATGATATAACGAATTAAAAAAGATATCACGATTTGTACCTTAAAACCGATGTATGGCTGATGTTTTTGAGACCTTCAGGGATTTATGTTTAAAAGATTATAAGCTTTACTCTGTCCATATGTACTCCCTCTTTGGACTAACATGGGAAGCATGTCTTCGAATGACTCGCATAAAATTACAATTATTTTGTGATATTGACATGCATTTGTTTATAGAACGTGCAATCAGAGGAGGAGTCTCTATGATTTCCACACGCTATGCTAAAGCCAATAATAAATACATGGGTGAAAATTATGACCCAAATCAAGAACACACCTATCTTGTATACTAAGACTGTAACTCTCTATACTCTACGGCCATGAGCGAGTCTTTGCCTATCGATGGGTTCCATTTAACGAGTAATAAAGATTATAAATACAAACATCAAAGTGAAAACTTTGGATACATTTTAAACGTCTATTTAAAATGCGTTTAATGTTTGCATGATTTACACAATGACTATCCATCAGCACCAGAAAAAACTTATGGAAAATTAATTCCAAATTTAAATGACAAAACTAAATATGTTTTACATTATAAAGCATTGCAAAAATACGAAGAATTAGGGTTAGTGGTAGCAAAATATAACAAAATATTAAAATTTTGGCAGCGAAAATGGCTTTCATATTTCATTAATTTTAATACTGAAAAGCGGAAACAGGCTAAAACCGATTTTGAAAAAGACTTTCACGAACTGTTAAATAATAACCTCTTTGGTAGACAATTATGAATCAACGCAAATTTAGTGATATATATCTTCTATATGAGTTTAAATTAACAAAATATGTTACAAAGCCAAGGTTTGACTGTAGCAAAATGTTTGATAACAATTTGCATGCTGTACCATTTTAGATATTATTAAAGTAATAACATATGATTTCCACTACAACATATGTCTTTAAAATTTAAGAATAAAAAGTTACTAATGACAGATACAGATTCTATAATTTATTCTATAGTTATAGAGGACTTTTACAAGGAAACACTTGCATCAATTTGACACTTCCGCATGTACTAAAGACCATTTCTTATCCTCTGATAAAAATAAAAAGGTCATGGGTAAATTTAAAGACGAAATAAATGGTAGTATTATGTATGAGTATTGTGGTTTAAGTCCAAAGTTATATTATTAGATTCCCCTAAAATGGTTAGACGAAAAAGAACCAAAAAAATCAGGATGATCTAGAGGTTAAAAGGGCAGAGGGTGGTGACAATGCTACTGTCTTGAAACCGGGGAAGATTACTATGAGAATGTTACAAGAATTAAATCCACAAACCACCACCTCCAAACATTAACGACGAATAAAAAGGTACTCACTTTTTATGATGACAAGAGGTTTATTATGGAATGGCATCAACACTCTTGCCATTGATCAAACATATATCTGTATTTCCCATTATTCTTTGGCCTTTCCTTGTCTATTACGAAAAGCCATATTTAGACCTATCCAAGCATTGGTGGCAGAGATTTCTAAATTGGTTAAATGAAAAGTCATTCCACACATAGTGGTTAATACACATGTTTTAAATTTAAATCGTCTTGTTTAAATATTATTAGAAAATTAACATTATCACGTAAATATTTGTATACTTTGCTGTAAGATTGAAAAACATAAAACTATTAATATGTTTATGTTGGCCCGTTTGAAATTGTTCTATAATACAAATAATTTAAATTTTTTAGTCCTTCCTTTAAAGCCTCAGCTCAATTGGTCTAGTTAATACTTTATGAATATTAGATTAACGTGGGAGTTTCAAAGGCCAGAGGGGATGAGTCCAAAATTATTCTGTAATCGCGGTACACTATGATTATGTTAAGAAACGAAGAAAATATTATGATTTAGTTCCTTTATTCCTAATATATTTGAGTTTAATCAGACTATAAAATACCTTATTTAAATAAGACTATCGTGAGCATTTTGAAAACAAATTGAACAGAACAAAAAGTAACAGGAATAAGCCTATGCATTATTGCAGTTTTCTTCCCATCTTTCTACCAAATTGCATAGTAGGACTACATTCATTCTAGTGTATTACCCATCCTCTAATCAACTTTATCCTACTGCCTAGAGGCTGCTACGTGATGCTTGCACAACTTTGAAGGACAGTGAGACTGCGCCAAAACGTTCATGTTATTATGTTATTCATGTTATTCATGTTATTCATGTATACAAGTTATTCATGTTATTATGTTCATGTTATTACTTAATAAGCTCTATTTGTTTCAAAATGCATACATCCCGGCTGTTTTGTCATATTCCATGTCTCAGGCACACAAACAGAATCAGAACTCAACAGCTTCCCATTAACGTCCTGCACCATAACCTGAATTGCATGTGAATTAATTGTAGTCCTCCCGTGTGTTTAACATCTCCATCACTGAGCAGTCTAATTATTCAGGAAATATCACACGTTGTAAATTATACTTTCTTGACTTCAAAGATACTTTTGACTACACCGTTTATGAATATATTTGTATAGATGTAGCATGAGTAAAAAGGTGTATATTTGAAAACAAGTTTTGTCGTTATAGTAGGAAAGGACTTTATAAATTGGAAACTGTTCAATATAATAATCTCAGTAAAAACAATGCCAACCGTATATTTGAAAATTATTGGCATCCGAAAGGCCTGACGTAAATTCAAAATCCAGTTAGTTATCAAAAGATTGAGGCATAAAACACTTATGTTCATGTTTAAGCACAAAATGAATAATAATTTAAATATTTTACTTTTTCTTTAAATTACATTAATAACAATAAGAAAAAGGTAACATAACAATAATTAAGTTCAAAATATACTTTTATTTACTATCATTTAATATACTTTTTATTTAATTATCTCTGCTTTTAGCGGCAGTATGAATATTAAAATTAAATTAAATTAAACTAAAGATTTGTTTTTATTTTAATAAAAGTGTGTTTTCTTACATAGAAATAACATGAATTGTTTCTGTTTATAATTAATAGTTATTACAAAATCAAACCCCTAATTTGACAATTACACGCAATAATATTTCCAAAAAGATTTGTACAGTTTAACTGAGGCAATAGTTATTGCAATTAAATTAGCATTTCAACCCGCAGTTCTTCACGAATAAATTTTGAAAATTTAATTCGATTAATTAACAGACTTTTTTGATAGGATTTTTGAAACCATCAAAAGTTTTGAGTTGAGCATATATCACCCTATCCTATATGCTTCAGTCTCACCGGGAAAATAAAAAAAATCTGTTTTAATACAAAATAGGTGTCTTTATTTAAAATGGCAAGGCCTATTAAACCACATCAACCACAATCTGCCTCAAACCATAACAGATTTAATAATCATCTGCTAAATATTTGGCCCACATAACTAATGGTGATGGGTATTTGCTGTAAACTGGAGGAGGTCTCATCGAGAAGATTTTGATAAGTCAGTTCCGATCAATCAACCACTAAAAACTATATTAGACTCCAGCCCCGACAATCATCTACCTACAGGACATTTTGCTCGAACTTAATTATTAATTTAAGACGGTATTAACTGTTTGGTAATTGTTATTTTAATTTCTTATTTGATTACAGTTTATCAGTCACTAGCTGAAGTACCCGTTCTTCGCGCAGGGGTTTTCTTTACCCGTTGTTTAGTCAATGCAATTTGCATTTTGGTTAGCTTGAAACAGCTGTTCTTGCTTCTGCTCTTTAAGCTGTCAAATAGAAGTGTCCTCAGCTGTTTGACTTACAGTTTCTGAATGTTTACTTTCTTCTGAAATGTAAACATTGAAACTTAGGACGTTCACGGGGCGTAGCCCGAGGGGATTTTAAGGAAGTGAATAGGCCTATGTGTTGCATGGGTTCATGATCTACCTTTGTGTAAAGTTTCAGCCCAGTCGATTCAGTATTTTTTGAGTTCACCCGGAACATCAGACAGACAGACAGGCAGACAGACAGACGGACAGACAGACAGACAGACAGAAACCACCTCTTCTTTATAATATTATAGATTACTCAGAACATGTTAAAAATAATAGCACTCATTAACCCAAAAGAGGAGTACTTCTTCATTTATTTAGATCTGAGCAGATGGATTAGTGTTAAATGTTATCTGGATAGTCAACAGAATAGTATCTGTTGGTGAACCAGATAAGAGTTTGACTAATATGGAAATGTGAAATTTCACCGGTAATTTAAGACCAGTAATATTTATCATTTCCCTTTAAAAAGAGTTACGAAGAAGCAAGTAAGTGTTTGTTATTTTGGATGTCATTCCTTTTTGTACTTTAATACGGTCTTATTATTTGGTCTTATTATTTGGTCTTACATATTTGAGGAGAAACAACCAGATGAAAATCTAGGCTAGAAGAAATTCTAAATCAGAACAAGTGAAGTATTCTGAGTCATAACACATAATACCTAAATTTGGGGAATTAAAAACATCTCATTCATTATTATTTATTTAATGACAAAGCCACTTAACACTTTAGTTGTACATTTCATACAACAGTCCAGTAATGATTTAAAATATACCTATACAATTTTGAGAAGTATATCTCTGAGGAGTCTTGCCTAGTGATTAAACTAATGCACTAAAGAAAAATCTTACGAAAACATATAAGTTTTTGTATACTTTATTAAAATGGAAAATTTCAAAAGATAATAATATTTAAGCCCTATATTTATAACTTGTTTAAATAAACAGCTTTATGAAATATTTTGCCCGGCCAGAACCCTCCCGATTTTCATAACACAACAAGAGCGTTGATACTCAGTTGTTATATAATAGCATATTAAAGTAGGAATAAGACATGCGTAATAACAACAACACGAGTACATGACCTTATAGAATAATATGTTGTATAAGAATGCATGTAATAGAGATGCAACAGTGCAGAGTATAGTATTCCTTATATCTTAAATACCAGCTTTCAACTACACACCGCAATAACTAACATTACAAACAAATATCAATAATTTGTAATGACTACAAGGATTTTGGGTATTAAATACAATAATAATATATAAATGGCCTACTTAAATCATAAATGTGCTTTGTGAAACTCTAAATAAAAATATTGAACCAGAAAGAAACATAATTAACATTTATTCCACTTAAATACAGCTTAATCAAGAAACAAACAGAACCTAAAAATAAAAGGTTTCCTTTGCTGTAATTTCTGTCATTTTCACCACACTCTTTGGAATCAGAATAATTATCAACATACATTTATGTACTTTAAGTTAACAAAACATTGTTCTCTTGTTCACACTGTGCTTTATTTTGGCCCTTAATCAAAATCTTATTTTTATTCATAAGCTATTTTTTATCGACCTATGGCAATTTAAAATGGAGCATCACAATGTGTATGCAAATCAAATACTCAAAACCAAACAAAACCTCCAGGGCCAAGTCCCGAAATACATCATCAACAAAATATTGTCACTCAACAAAATACGTTGAATATATATTTTGTATTACATCACTCAGAAAACTAAACCCCTATTGAAACAAGGCTATTGCTTTTGAGTACAGCTACAAATGTGACTTAATTAAAAACAATTATTAACTATTATATTAAAATCGTGTGGATTGATACCTTTGAAATTCCGTAAACCTCTATTGTATTTCAGAGTAAGTTTTCTCTAATAATCCAATTTATCAGCTTCGTTGTGATAACTCATATTATGAAAGCTACAATTGACACTTAGTTATACTACGGGCCTCTTAACCCCTACAATAATGCCTTACACAGTCAAAAGACCACTCATAATAATAATTTTACTCGTATTCGGGTTCTCTAAGGAGTAAAAGGTTACTTTTGTATAATCCAGATCACCAACTTTTGGAAGAATTTTCTAGTGGAATTAACCAAACAAAACTGTATGGATCATAAGTATAATTTAGGCAGTGGCTACGTACACGTCCGACGTGAGCCGCTACTGTTCACGTCCGATCCAAATTATGCACCGTACGTTACTTTTCCTGTGATTTTTAAAACAAATTGAGAGCCAGAAAACCTCCTAACCTAACCTAACGTAACCTAAGCTATCCTAACCTAACGTAACATAACGTAACCTAACCTAACCCAACCTAACCTAAGCGGTAGCGAAGTGAATTTGCCCTTACATTGGACGTGTACGCAGTCACTTCGTATAATTTATTCTAAAACTTACTAGCATTTGTGATTTGACTCGTAATATTCCTACGACTTCCAGAATACAGTAATATCGGCGAAAATATTGACCTCCTGACCTTAAAAGAGCGCGCTGTGGCTGTTTGATTAATTTATCATGCATTTTATGATTCATAAATAACATAACCTAAACTAACTGCCACACTGGTGTATAAATAGGTTCTCTACATAAAACAATATTTCTTGAAAAATTGGAGGCTGCATAAGCATAAGTACCATATCTCTGCGCCAGCCGATGAAATTACCTCCTCTCCTGGTCTTGACCAAGTGGGGGGGAGGAGAGTATGGGTTTCACGACGCGACATAAGATAAAGCCTAAGGACAAAAGAGTACACAATTACAGAAACATGACTTATCATAATCGCTGCAGCACAGGTGGTTACAGGTAGTGGTCGGTATGGTGAAAACGTTCCAGTAAGAGTACTGGATTTATGACTATCAGTTATTGATTATCAAGTAAGAACAACTTTCCACACACAGATTTTCTTGCAAGAGCATTAAGAAATTTATTTAAAATCTTTTTTCCATCAATAATTTACAAAATTAATTAAGGTTGTCTGGTTAAAAACAAAATTAAAATCCCAATACCATCAGAAAGATTTCAACTTCGAAATGAAGAGAGAGACTTATCATCAGTTAATGACACGCAATTTCACACATCAACACTCTCTGAGTGACACGGGGTGTTTTAAACTTTTCTCATTTCCATGATATGATCAGATTCAGTCATAACTATTAACAGACAATCCTGTAAAATATATATATTAATAATGTCATTTATACGTTTTTATATACATATTGGAAAACGTTTGTTGATAAATTAAACTTTGTTGAACTATTTTGTATATATTTCAAAAGTATTTATACAAAAGTTATTATCGAATTGTAGTTTTAACCAAATAATTCTTTAGTGTTAAAAACAGTAACATTCGTTTAAAAATCTACCCTTCATCTCTTACTATTTACGTCGTTTTATTGAAATACATATACAATTACAAAGCAAACCTGGCATTGTGCCAGCAACACATATCATTAAAATCGATTGCCAGTATTAAAAAGTTAATTTATTAGTTTTTTAGATAGTTTGGACGTTTTAAGTATTTGTAAATGAAAAGGGTAGGACATAATTTATTTGAAGAAGAATCCATTTTAAACTAAACATTAAGTTCACTGGATTAGATGTAATGTGACATACGTTAGGCTCCCTCAGATCCTGAGTGCTAAGGATGGCTTTTAGAGAAGGCAAAAGCAGAAATGTCTTGAGCTGTCTGTGTTGCATGGGCTGATATAAGATGGCATCAAACGGAATGCGTTCATTCCTAAAGCCTTACGAGTTCGTAGTCTTAATCTATATTTTCTTATAAATTTTGAATACTGCTTCTTGAGATTCAGCTTGAAAACTTGTAAAGCTCTTTAGGCAAATATCGTTTATGAATTTGTTTACCAGTTTGATTTCTGTTTACATCACATATAGGATTATTTAATCTGTAAGTTTTAATTTATAAATATTATATATCACTCAAAATTAGGTAAATATTTCATATCACATATATCTTTAATGTTCTTAAATCACGACTAAGTGAAATCGAGATGAACTATGTAAATAAAAAAGCTGTTTTATTTTGTGGTCAATTTAAGATTTTTAAACTATTTAAATTAAGTTACGTTAAGTGTTTTTCGCCAACCTAATATCTCATTGGTACACACATTAACACTTGAGCAGCAGTGAGGTCTACATTAAGAGCTAAAACACTCAGCGTTGGCGCTGCTGTCTGGAGCGGCAATTCGGGATCAGTGGGTGTAGAAGATAAACTCCATCATTTCGTCTCCAACAGTGCCATTATTTTATTTCATGCTTCAAGCAAGACAAAGCTCTTACCCTACTTTCCTTAAAACTCCCCGGGCTGTCTCAATCTCACTTTTCTCTTTTTTAAACAATATTTTCAGTTTTTAGAGTACTGTATCAATCGCTGACAACGTAATACTAAATTTGTAAATGCATAACAGTTAAAAAACATAATCAAGCATACAACGTAAGATTTACTGGATAAATGTGTTGTTTTGGTTTCAATATACAGCTAGTTTTTTTTTTAAAGATAAGCCGTTGGAGACAGTGGCCATGTTTGATTTATACTACAATATTAAATGGAAAACACGACATCTTGCTTATCTGTGATCAGAAAATCATGAATGACAAAATATATTAAAAGACTAGGAAAGTTTTAGAGTGAATCTTTATTCAATTATGTCATTTTAGCGAATTTTCCCTATAGGAAAGAAGCTATTACCGTAGTTGGAATGGTAATACCTAGGCCCGGGACCATGATAACTTCTTGTTTTGAGGTCCTCAGATGCCAAAAATACCATTCGTTCAAAACTGTATATATATGTGTGTTTGTGCGTGTGTGTGTGTGTGTGTGTGTGTGTGTGTGTGTGTGTGTGTGTGTGTCCGTTCGTAAAAACGCGATAACTCTCGTAAATTGTCTGATTTTTATGAAATTTTTGTACAAACATTTAAAGCAACATTTATGACTTTAAGTTCGAAAACCAGCTATATCGCTCTAACCTAAGGGGTATCTTGGTGGGGTTTTGTACCCCAAAATTGGGTTTTTTAAATTTTTTAAATATAATATTTTAAGGGATCAAAATTATAGCTAATACCAATGAATTCCGCTTAAAAACAACAGTTTTGTGTTTTGATCATTTAATTGGTTACAGAGATATTGACAATTCTAAACACAGTAAGTTGTCCAATGTTATTCTTATGAGGAAAAATAAACATTGTATATCGCTTATTAGTGAATTTCCTTTAGAAAGTGAACTATTAGCATGACCTGCACGGTGAAACTTAAGCCCGGGACCACCATAGAAGTTCCTAACGTGACCCCCTGAACACGTTTTGGGGGGTCGTTCAAAATTTTATATATATATATATATATGTGTATGCACTCTAGCGGTCGCATTTTTTTCCCGATTTACTTCAAATTTGGTAGGGACGTTCCTTTCTATAATCTGTTGGACAAGTTCGTTGGGCAAAACAATCGGAAAACTCTAACCCCTTTTTTTGGGGGATTAATCTTTCAAATTTTGAGTTTTTGGGCACAAAAAGGGTCATAAAAGCCCCAGATGTAAAATCAATGCATGTAAAAAGATGGGAATTAGAGAGGCGAAAGTTATAAGCCCACTCTCGTCATTATAGCATAAATATTTACCATGTTATTAATGAAAATGTGTATCGACCAAACACAGTACGTTGCCTTATGGGGGTTTTACTTCAGAAATGCCGGTTATTCATTTGTTGATGTACTTTTATCATCCCCAACAATCTCACGCCTACTTTAAAGCCTGACTGGACCTTCTCCTAACCTTATTATGCGCAAAATTGTATTCCCAGCATTGCAGGTAAATAGAACCAGGAGTATCAGAACAGCCAAAAAATCTATATTTTCAGATTTGAATAAAAATTGGAATAATTGTAGGATTTTAACTGATTTTGAGTTTTTATAGTTTTTTATGTGGAAATTCACTTCCCTCACGTCAGCGTGCTGCGTGCGAACTCGTTTATGAATGTATCCTGACGAAACTTGGTATATTGCTTCATCTCGTTGTGGTCTATTGAAATTTCTGCAAAAGTTGTTTTTGTCCATAGCTACGATAGCATACCTGCATCCTCAGCCCCCATGTTATTCTTATAGATAACAAATAAAATGATGTCTCCCTTAGTTATGAACATAAATTACAAATTGGTATGTGGCTTTAACTAGTCGAGTTATATTGATATTTATATAAGAACATATTTTTGTGTTGCTTGTTTCAGCAAACCTGCGAACTCAGCCGCCATGTTATTCTTGTGGAGAGTAATTATTAAAATGTTATAAAGCACCTATTTAATAATGAATATTGATTAAACTTGGTATGTGGCTTTATTTGGTATTAAGATATATATATATATATATATACGTTGGAAATTCGCTGAGTACGCACGTTTGCTGCGTTTTGGGTTATTTGTGTAGTTCATTCATCTGTAAGTTTTGATTTTACATCACGGAGAAGAAAATAGGGAAAGAGTGTCAGCGGGGCGAGTCAGGTTTTACGCCACTCTTGCCAGATTAAACTTGCGTAGACAGTGGTGCATCAGGTGGGCCGGGAAAGCAAAGCGTATCACAATGGGTTAGTATCTACTTGTATGATGGTCTACTTGAGGTTGTTGTTTACTGATATTCAATGATTCACCCAAAAATAAATTTAATATTTTGAAACGTTTATCTTCATAACTATATAAATTGCCTTGCTTGCAAAAAAAAACTTTCTAAACAAATGCTTTCATCCGATGTTATTTTTGGGTCTTATTATTAGCCTTCTTATTTAAAAATTAAAGACTGTAAACGTGCTCCCAAACTCGATTTTTAAAATGACTTGAGTTTGAAAATTGTGTTTTAAGTCAAATAAATATGTTGAAATGCTAGTTGTTTTGTGTTTTTTTTTTTCAAATCAAAACTGGAATAATTTCATTTTACCAGACAGGACAGAGCCAACGACAATGTCAGCACTGTTGCACGGGGGAGAGGCGAGCAATGACGGAGTCATACTGAGGCTCAACTCTCTACCGCCATACCTGACCAAAGGGAACATGGAAGATATGGAAGATATAAGGGGGTATGTGCAATGGACTATTTTGGAGATCTATTCCTTAAGAGGACGTTGGAGTCAGAAGAAATATCGACGCTGACCCTAGCGCTACGGGCTATTTCAATGTTAAAACGCACAAAACATGTCTTTACTGAAAAGCATATTTTTTTGATATTGTTTGACCTATTGATTTGGAATAAAGTTTGTTTGAATCTTTATAAGGTTTTGATTAGTGTTTGCTGGGAGTTTTATTTTTTAATGACTAGGAAAAACTACAAAATATGTATAAAAACATAGACTCTAAATTAATATATTTTTGGAAATGTATTATTTTATTTAGAAAATAGCGAGCAAACCACTTGCGTCTTCAAAATACCTTTAATTTGAGACATCATTCATCATCGTATGTTGATAAATAAGCAAGATATATGGTTTTAAGTTTAACATTGTTCTTATGGAGGTAAAATCCAACATGTCCCTCTTAAGTGATTCATAGTAACCATTTTACTTTCTCCAAGTTAGGGTCCATACTTTCAATACCAATTAGAGGATTTTCGCCACATTAAAATTGAAGACTAAAAATATATTTTAAAATGTTGCTAGTTGCAGTTATTATACAATGCTAATAATTAGTAAGTTAATTTATGTTTATTGTGTTTGGATACAGGGTGTTCACATACCGGAAAATTTGGGAACTGTATTTTTCCACCTGGCAAATGTGGGAAATATACTAAATATTCGGATAAAGCCTTGGATCTGTTAAAAAATACATTCTTTTTGGCTAATAAAACACATTTTGGTTATCGTTATCAGCCTATAAAATTTAGACTTTGTTTTTTTTACCTATAAAATACATTAAAATTGCCTACTTCGGCCAATAAAACAAGTTCTAGTGGTAGTTTTGGCTGATAACACACGTCCTGGCCAGAGTTTTTGCAATATAAAGCAGACCGGCTGTTTGTTAAGGCCAGTGAATTGTGATCCAATTGGCATTTTCAGACGAAACATAAGTTTAGAAATCGCTTTCAGCAGATAATACTGTATTTGGCTCAGTTGTCGATTATAGCTTAAGAAAAATGTTCCGGTCTCATTTTTTACCTTATAAAATGCAGTAAAATAATTGTTTTGGAACATAAAGCGATGTTAGATTGCCATTTTTTGCTGAAAAAAACATATTCCGTTATCGTTTTTGGCAAATGAAGTTAGATCAATCGTTGCTTTCAGCCAGTAAAACGCCATTATAAGCTTAGATATTGTTATCGGGGAACAAAGATTATTTGTCATGAAAAATGTCAAATACCAGCGAAAAACCGGGAAGTATTCGGGAATTTTGAAAATTTATTTTATGAATACCAGTCTTAACTTCTCAGTGGTAAGTTTAAGGTCAGATTTATAATAAGGTTTGCTTAATACAGTGTCTCTTTTAAGGAGTATTCGGTAAAGATTTTGTGTTACAGATGAGCTGCTAGGATGCGAGTCCGAGACGGACTTCTATCAGCTGTTTGGTGAACTGCAAACAATGAAAGAGCGAATGTCTGTTTTGTCTAGTGTTCAGCGGAAAGCATGTGCAGAGCAGGTACATCCAGCGTTAAATATCAATAAAAAACATATTAAATAATACGGTACTACTTAAAGAAGATTCCTGTACAGTTCAGATAGTTTTGCAACCATAGCAATCCACCATTTCAGCAAAGCTATTGTTTTTACTGTTTTGTATAGATTGAGTTTAGTTGAGTTTTAATAATTACTAAGTTTAAGTTGCTTTGAGCAAATTATATTGAAATTAGTCAAAGTTTTGTCATTCACCTTGAACTTTCCTATTTCAAACTATGCTATTTTACCTCTATAAGTCGAAGGGTTGGCAGGGAACATCTCGATATCTCAAAGTTTGTAGTCTTTTTAGTCTACCGCCGCACCTCAAAGGATGTAGCTAGAAAACCTCTGAATATATATCACAAAGCTTATCCATAGTAAGATTTGTTTAAGTAGGCTATCAATAAATCTGAGTGCTGAAATATATAAGTAAAGCTATTTTCATGCCACTCAATACGGTCAAAGAATGTACCAAGTTAATATATATTGATTACGTTAAGCAGAAATTGTATGCGATGTAGAAAGCATACATACCAAATATATTAAAACAAAAAACATTGAACAATTCTAAAAAATTTGAATATTTTCAGTGGAATATTGGTTTCTGTAATAGATAATATTACAGTTCATAACACATTTTCTCTTGTTATAAGTTACCTGCGTTTGCAATTTAGGATGGCGTGAAAAGAGGGATTTTTTTATTCGGGGCAAAGTCACTTGGCAAATAGGATAGTCTGTAGTGGAATAACCCTACCGGTGATCTGCAACTTTGAAAAGATTTATAATTCGATAACATGTTAATCTTCACTTTATTTTTTCCTCAGAGTTCCTTTTTCTTTGTTAAACAAATTACACTCTCTCTTAGGAACTGTTCATATTACGTGACTTTGATCTATGCGAACTTTTGGATCTATACTTTGACTATGCGCGACTTGCATTCAAATGGGCGCTTTCATATTGGTGCGACCGTAGTCGCGAGGGTGCACGACCAGGGCGCGACTCGTTTTGCAGTCGGTCCCTCCGCGTCTGTTCGCGTCAGTACGAGACTTTTTCTACGGGTTGAGGAGTATTGTTTTATATTGGAACCTTCATACTGCACGACTTTTGATGCGACATTTGGAGCGACCCGTCCAACTTCCACTCGGGATAATTTTGGTTATTGGGAGTTGTTGGGAATTTTTAACAACGAATGGTAGAAAAATACTGATTTTGGACCTGTAGACACAGTTGGTGTTTTCAGTGTACCTGTGAGCTTTGTTACACTCGTAGCATGGCCAAACAAAAAGCTGGCGAGGGAAATAAAACTGAGTTGGACCTGTATGATTCAACTAGTTGGTGATTTTAATACAAACATTTTTATTAATGAAATCAAAGGACATCCTACACTCTCGAATCCCGCTATTCCAGATTACAGTGTTTTGAAGGAGAAGGCTTGGTTTGAAGTGTGTTCAAAGGTAGATAGGGATTTTGAGAAGAGTAATGCAAAGGAGAACAACGTCTTATGTAATAGTCCAGCATCTGACTAAGGTTCTGTGTGCATATCGCGTAAAGAGAATTTTGCTTTTGCAATTCAATATAAGTGTTTTAGAAAGTGTTTTCCACTCGGGTGTCAAGTCCGCACCTGGTACGTTTTCCAGCTATGACGCCATTAAGATGGCGGCTAGGTATATTTCTATTCCTTCGGCGTTTTTTCCTAATCATTAGGAGTAGCAACAGCATTTCTTCATGTGTTGCCATCGTGAGCGGTCTGACATCTGGATGGTTTGGATACTAGTCGTACACCGTCGCGACTGTGGTCGTGCGCACATGCGTCCAGAAAGTCACACATACACGCGACCAAAGTCGCGTAATATGAAAATGCTCACGTTTAACCAGCAAATACAACGTGCTGTGAAGTATTAAGTATTTATCAAGACATTCAATATTTGGATTTTTATGATCATCGCCCTTTTATTATGTACATTGAGTAATCAAAGTGAAATTTCACTTATCCTCGTTAAACCTAAAATTAACTGAATATTTGGGTACACGCAACTGCACCTCTGTAGGAGAAAGGTTAATCTTTGGTATTTTAAATAATGTATTCAGTTTATTCTTAGTCCATTTACTTGAAGGGTTACTGTTACCAAAATATTTATCCGCCTTGCACCTTTTGATTAGCATAATATACATGTTGTTATAATCACAACACTAAGAAAATGTGGCATAATTCTTCATTGGGCTTGATAGTGATCAGAATGACTGATTGCAATTTATCGCCTTGTACCAAGGCATATTTATGTTTATTTACACTATGTACTTCAGAATTTGAATAAATAATAGATGAAAACGTATCTGATTACAGTATCAGTGTAAATATATTTTGATGTATTTAATGATGTTCTTTATTCACATCCCCAACGTCGATACACAATTTAGCATTAAATGCTAAACTGTAATTCCTTGAGGGAAATTAATGTTACAGGCAGTGTAACAGTATGTTATAAAACCCATATTTCAAATCCCCACTGCCGGATAGCGCGCGCAATGAGGTGTGAATCGGACGAGGGGACCGTTGTTTCTCATGTTTCACTCCTCCGAAATAAACCAGTGGAGAACTAAAATGTCGGCGATTTTGTTCAAATCTCAAATTTTTAACTTACACTTTATATATCTTGAATAGCATGCTTTTTTGGGAGAAGAGATTATGTATTGGTTTTTATTGGGCTACTCGCTTCTTATTAAATCCTTGGGGCTTGTCATATTTGGCGATAAAACACTGAAGTCAAAATATGAACGGATAACACGGATAAAACACGAAAAACGTCCCGCAATTTCCTCCTACTTTTCACGACAACGGGGAATACGTCCCGCTTTGTCAGGGATCGAATCGACTTTTTTTCACATACCACTCTCGGGCTGTACGCCGGACCACACAGAGTGTGGATTTTTGCAAAAGAAAAGACCGTTTCACCCTATATTTATCACATTATAATTAACTAGTTTTTATTAAAGCTGTGGATAGACAGTTTGATATTTTTATCTGTTACTTTAGTTCATATGACGTGATCTATTACAGTTTTAATCAAGTAATATGATTATGAACAGATAAAGATTTTAAATATTTTTTGCATTATAATTTGTTCTCGCTTTAATAACACACCCCCAGGCATGGAAAGTGGTTTGTAGTAAAATGCAACTCGTACTATATACTCTGTATAATGTTTAAGTCTATCTAAGTTAAGGATACTCTATAAAGTTGATAAGCCGCCAATTTGAATGGTTCAAAATTGTATCTTTCGAGCAAACATTACCGTGTTATAAGTTTGCTAACTTTATTATCCAAGTATTTCATCACAGACAAGTGACGGCGTATGGTAAAATATTTAATTATTAAAAGTAATTTTTTTAAATGCTTGCCATTTTTATCAGTTAAATTTTTGTTGTTAATATTAAAGCGCCTAAGTACTAGCCTCTGCATTCCACTACTTCTTGCGTCCTTCTGGTCCCTCACTGGTTATAAGGTAAAAGGTAACTGGCAATACATAAGAGAAAATTTTACAATCTTCTCGTTTTAGCGAATTTCCCCTATAGGGAAGAAGCTATTACTGTAGTCGGCATGGTAGGCCCGGTACCATGTTGACTTTTCGTTCTGAGGTCCCCAGATGCCAGAAACACCATTCGTTAAAAACTGTATTTTTATAAATATTGAAAACGCGAGCTGAAATGCTAAAAAACTAAATACTAAGAAAAACAATTAAGACTTGATGTAAACTTTCCTATTTCATATATATATATATATATATATATATATATATATATATATATATATACGAGTCCGTATTTTTTGTTCCTTGTTTCAGCAAACCTGCATACTCAGCCGCCATGTTATTCTTATGGAGACAAATTAAAATGTCACAAATAGTTTATTTATTTATGTATATTGATGACGTATGTATCTTTATGTGGCATTAAGATAGGGGGCCCACCGGTTGATCGACATGTTAGTTGGTCTCAGGGACAGTTGGTAGGGTTTAAAAAAATAAATATTAATAATTAAATAAAGGACTGAAACGCACTGAACGACATGTTAGTTGCTCACAGGGACAGTTCGTAGGGTTTTAGAAAATAAGTATAAATAATTAAATAAAGTCCTGAAACCCACTGATCGACATCTTAGTTGCTCGCATGGACAGTTGGTAGGGTTTCAAATAAATAAATGTATTAACAGATGGGCTACTTGCTCGATGTACCAGTTGCTCGCGCCCCCTACCCCTTGTCTCGAAGAGAGGGGAGAGGCGGATATTCGCGCGGATTTACAGGAACTGTCACTTCCATTCATAGCTGTTGGCGCGCCCAAGTAGCGGAGTAACGCAGCGTGGAGCTGATCGTCACTGAGCAGAGATGCCAACACATACAACCAAAATTTCCCGTATGATATCAATTTACCCGTTAATGTGTCTGTATTTATATGACACAAAATAGAAATAGGAACGAAATAGTGTAAATTATTTTATACCCATAATATGTTATGATTGTATCAGATATGATCTATATATATGTATACATCTTATACATACGTTAACGAGTAATTTGATAGACAATGCCTCCGTTATTTATGAATATATAATAACGATTGATGTTTTCCCTGATTCGTAGCCACGGCCGGAGTTAGTCAAAGGCTACATAGGTAATTGCTTAGGGGCCCGATCCACAAATTGGCCCGTACTACACATAAATCATAAAAACCTAAAACCATATTCCAAAAAATGTAGTTAACCTTGGTGGTGGACAGCAAGAGGCCACACCACATGGTGTCTACATACCCTAAATCTGGTTCTGAACGTAGCTGGGCAAAAAGGGTTTCGTCAGTTACGTTCTGAAGGGTATTGCCTCCCCGTTCTGAAGGGTATTGCCTCCCCATTCTGAAGGGTATTGCCTCCCCCCTAGGCTACATAGATAATTGCTTAGGGGCCCGATCCACAAAGTGGCCCGTATTACACATAAATCATAAAAACCTAAAACCATACTCCAAAAATTTAGTTAACCTTGGCGGTGGACAGCAAGGGGCCGCAACACATGGTCTCTACATACCCTAAATCTGGTTCTGAACGTAGCTGGGCATAAAGGGTTTCGTCAGTTACGTTCTGAAGGGTACTGCCTCCCCCCCAATTCAATATCAATCTGTCTATACTATACTCTAATATAAATAAGGTTATAGCTTGCTTGTAAATTTGAGTTTTTTAAACTGCTCCAGTGATGTCCTAAAATGTAGGAAATATCAAACTTCTAGGATAAAAATAAATTCCAGGCAGGTGTCATTCTCTTGATAAACTCGAGTAATGTAATAAAAGTAATAATAAAACTAAAATATGTAAATGTAGTCTACCTTATGGATTTTAAAATCAAAACTAAAGAATCATAACTGTCAGTCGTAACTCTGAGGTTTAATCAATCAGTGTATTGTAAAAACTATTGAATGAAGAATAAATATAAAGCGGTACGAAATGAATTAAAGGGATATTGAGCTATAATAACAACTGGAGTTACCTCAAACATGCATAAAAAAGACAAATATAAGCTAAGAAAATGTGCTCGCCATTAGGAGGACGTGGTGTAACATTAGGGGCCTACTCCATTCATAAAAACAAACTGCTGTCTGACAAGGAAGAGCAAAGCAAGGGGAGTCGCCATACACTACCGAACCCCGACGCGAACATTTCTTTGATGATGGAACTAACAATAGACCACAACCAACAACCATATGAAGCCGTATACCACGTTTCGTTAGTATACAATCATAAATAAGAGATATTTAAAACTTGTCTTATCCTTCATGAGAATAACATTGGGCAGCGAACTGTGTTTAGCACTTTCAAAATCGATGTAACCAATTGACGGAGAGAAATTATAAAGAATTCAATGGTGAAAACTACAATTTTATTTGTTAAAATATTACTTGTAAAACTTCAAAAAAACATTTTTGGGGAGAAATTACCCCACCCCCCACCCCCCCCCAAAAAAATACCCTTCGGATGGGTCGAACTGACTGTTTTTCGAACTTAAAGTCATACCTTTACACGTTTGTACCAAATTTAATCAAAATCGGATATTTTTTACCAAATTTAATCAAAATCGGATATTTTTTACGACAGATATCGCACCTACGGACACAAACACACACACGCACACATACCCATACATACAGTTATGAACGAAATATGTTTTTGGGGTCTGGGGACCTCAAAACGACAAGTTATCATGGTCCCGGGCCTAGGTATTAACAGGCTGTCTAGGGTAAAGCTTCTTCTCTACAGGGGAAATTCGCTAAACGGGTTGTAAAGGAGTTAATTTCTTTTAATTGCAATATATTTCACTGGACGAATTTATACTTTCAAGGTTTATTTAATACTAGCAATTACCCGCGGCTTCACTCGCGAAAAATTCTGACAAACATCTACAGCTGGTAATTTTATAAATGAATAGTTGAATGTACTCGTTCTTCGCACGGGTTAGAAAGGTAAGGTAGCTTGAAACAGCTGTTCTTGCTTCTGTTCTTTAAGCTGTCAAATGGAAGTGTCAACAGCTGTTCGCATTACAGTGTCTAGATGTTTACTTTCTTCTGAAATGTAAACATTGAAACTTAGAGCGTTCACGGGGCGTAGCCCGAGGGGATTTCAAGGAAGTGAATAGGATTTTTAGGTAGGGAATAGTGTGTTGCATGGGCTCAAGATGAAAAGTGTAAAGCTCGGGCTTTGTGTAAAGTTTCAGCCCGGTCGGTTCAGTAGTTTTTGTGTTTACCTGGAACATCAGACAGACAGACAGACAGACAGACAGGTAGACAGATAGACAGACAGACGGACAGACAGACAGATAGAAACCACCTCTTCTTTATAACATTATAGATTGATAGATAGATAGGTATACTCGCATTAGATCTGCATTGGAACTTACAGGACCCGTGGGGTGAAACCCTCAGGTTGGATGTGGACATTATCAGGTTGGATTTGTGTTGTTATTATTATTTGTTAATGTAATATCTAAGCTGTTCATTCAACAGTTCATGCAACGTTTCAGCTTAACCGGTCCAGTAGTTTATGCGTGATGGAACTACAAATATCCATAATTTTAAACTTTCACATTAGTAATATTAAAATTAGAAGGATAAAAGTTTGCATTCTTTGTTAGCTGTCATCAATAAAGAAGCAGATTCAAATGCAACATTTAATATAGTGTATTCAAATGGAATCCCAGCCCTTGCAAATTGTAATTTATTACAGCGAGATGACGCTGCAGTATTGGACAATACCTTGTACGTCTTGATTCCATAATTAATTACAATTACCAATTTACAAATGTAACAACTTCAAGCAAGGATGCGTTCCATTGTACCATACACGTTTTACGGCCGCTTTCCCCATCTACAGTCGTTTAAACCTATGTAAAAGATAGTAAGACTTCCCAAATTGTAGCATATTACTACTATGCACATCCAGCACTCCATTTCCCACTAGGCCAAGTAAATATGCAGTTACCGAGAACGCCAAATTATAAGAGGTGCAAATACAAAAACAACACGCTGACTAAACTGCCCCTGTTCCTAGAGCAACTAGAGGCACCACGTATACAAAGTCTCCACTTCAGGAGGTTCGCGCCTCTTTTTAGCTGCTAGTGTGTGTAGCGAACTGTTCAATGGGCGCGGTCATATTTTGAAATCACAACTAACCAATATAAATTATGCCGTGTGGTTTTGTACTGCGTAACAAGTTAGTTGGACGTAGTTCTCCAAAGCGCCAAAAGGTAGGAGCACAATTCAGAGAGTAAGGTGAGGTAGCAATCGTTGCCGTCGGAACTGCCTTATACGCCGCAACATCGGGGAAATTTTGTTACAAGGTTCAGCAAATTTCTTACCGCACCTGCGTCCTGCGTGGTCCCGTGCTCCCGCCAGTCAAACATTGATTCCATTGAGTTGGTGGTGGGGCTACACACTTCCGCTACAAGCCTCCGCCTCGCCCCTCTTCTTTGGAAGGCAGAGTGGGGGGCGCGAGCAACAGGTACATCTAGCAAGTAGCCAATCTGTTTTTACATTTATTTATTTGAAACCCTACCAACTGTCCATGCGAGCAACTAAGATGTCGATCAGTGGGTTTCAGGACTTGATTTAATTATTTATACTTATTTTCTATAACCCTACCAACTGTCCCTGTGAGCAACTAACATGTCGTTCAGTGCGTTTCAGTACTTTATTTAATTATTAATATTTATATTTTAAAACCCTACCAACTGTCCCTGCGACCAAATAACTTGTCGATCAACAGGTAGGCACCCATTAAGATACACATATTCGCATTGTAAATTCGCTGAGTACGCAGGATTGCTGCTACGGGCGTATTTTAATGTATAACTTACCAGCCACAAAGTCTAATAACAAGTTTTAATTGGATATCGTAGCTGATGGCGTACCTGTAATCTAACTAAGTAAGTAGGATTCACGCAATGTAATGTAATCAACAGAGTATGAGACACGAAACAGCCAGATTTAAATGTGACTCATACATTGAAGCTGTTCAAAGTTACATGTCAACACAACAAAGACTGCCAAACCTAATGTGCCGGGAAACCGCTCAGCATATTTATGACTTCCTCACATCTTAAGGGAAATTCCAACCTTACGCCTATAATGGGTTAACGACTTTGTATGCTTTTTATTAATTCGATGCCAATTCTATTTATTCCTCAATCAATCCTCACCACCCAACCTGGTCTTCTGAGGCTTTATGCCAAAGTTATTTTCAATTTTAAAAAATTAATAAAAGCATCTACAAGGGCAGCCATCAGTATAAACTAAAATAGGCCTATCAGAAAAAAAACTAAATAAAATAAGTTATTGTTGTAGTAGCAGGTCCATATACTGAGCAAGTGGAACCATGTTTGAGTTGTGTATTTTTTCAATTTTGTGGCTAAACAGAGTGAAAATAAGCAATTTGTGTCGTACAAAGATGTGTAATTTAAAAAATAACCATTATTAGAGTTTCGTTGTAGATTTTATGCCAGAATAACTTTAAGGGGTTCACATTACCAAGGCCAGAAGCTCCAGAGTCATAATGCTCCTGTAACAGATGCGAGATAGTGGGTTTAACTGCTTGATTCAAGTTGCAACAGCAATCAGTTTTATAGAAGAATTATCACTATAATTGCATTCATTCTTAAATCCTTTTTTATACTCAATAAATTTATTTACTCTTAATAGAACATAGTTTGCTATATAGCTGCTAATGGTTGAACCGCTTGGTGAGATGCCAAATGACCGAATCCCATCGCACCGAAACATTATTTTGTTTGAAAACATCGAAAAGCAAATGTGTCCCAAACGACCGAATTAAAAAAATATTGAAACTGTAACTGTGCCAAATGTTCGAATATTGGAAGAGTCCTAAACCACCGAAAAGTTTTAATACTAGTGTTATCTGACCGAAAATAATAAATGTTAAACTTATCGAAACTAGCTGTTGTTTTACTTGACCGAAAACCAAATGTGTAGCAACCGACCGAAAGTGAATACTGTCGCAATCGACCGAAAGAGCACGCCGTAGACTCCGCTGAATTGTCGGAGTGTCTACGAAATTATTGTATCTGGATACGATAGTTTGTAAAAGTACGATAATTTGATGATACACACCGTTGCCACTAATCCGTTCACACTGGTTGTTCCCGATTGATATTAGCATAATGACCACATTCTTGTGGTCCCTGTTGCAGCTAACCTGTAAACTCAGTCTAAGGATTATTAATTTCTATATAGGCTTAATAAAATTATAGTTTAGTCTGTCCATTGTTTGGAATTCTTAAATTTTTGCATATTTTTATAGTTTTCACCCTAGGAAAGCCTTGTTTTGGTCTTATCTCAATTTCTGTCCGTCTGTCTGTCTGTCTATCGGTTTGTTTGTCTGTCTGTCGGTAACGCTTAAGGACGGGTTTTTGTTCGCTTTTCACGGGAAAACGGGCGCACTGACTTTGACGACACTTTGTTTCTTTGTTCTATACATTTTTGGAAAGGTTTTAGGCCACTGTAAACTGGCATACGCCTTTTGGAAAAAGAATGGCGTCCGCTCAAAAACGTAATTTAGTGTGGTTTTGGTCATGTTTTGTTCGCTTTTCACAGAGAAAAGGGTTCACTGATTTCGATGAAACTTTTGTCTATATGTTCTATGTGTGCGTTAGAAGGTTTTAAGGTAGTTTAATATTTTTAAATCACCTCAGGACTTTGCCCCACGGGGTTTTGAAAATCCAATGTTATTTTTATGGACAAAGTTTTTCTTATGATGACTTAAGAATAATTATTCCATAAACAGCTGTTGCAGTTCTAATTTAAAACGCTGAGTGAGGATTTGTAATAAATAACATAAGAGTACAGAGTGGATATATAATCTAAATCTACATTTGTTAGACTCCTGCACTCACTGACATATTGATCGCTTGATCTAAAAAACTACTATGTCTATGAATATGAAATTATGCATTGTGGTTCCCCTTATGCTGCAGATGTACAATAGGAATACGTTTAAAAAAATCCCATAGGCCTCTGCCCTAATTTACTTTTAGTTAGTAAAGCTCGTGTTCCTCCATTCTGTAGTAAAAGGTAAATTAGCAGACTAAATGGTCATTAGAACAAATATGGTGCATTGTACAGTGAAAGGTTGAGTCACCGGTACCCATAGAACTTCTTTGTAGCAGTGGACGGACCAATGGCATAACCCTAATGACGTACGTATGATTTGCAGAAGCCTAAAAGTTTCCTGACCCACACGAAGATGAGCAAAATATGTTTTCGTCATACTGCTTCAAAAACATCTGTTTTTGACAGATGCGTTGAGATTCAAAAGTTCTTCTTTTAGCGAATTTCCCCTATAGGGAAGAAGCTATTACCGTAGGTCTCATGGTAAGACTTAAGCCCGAGACCATGATAACTTTTCATTTTGAGGTCCCCAGATGCCAAAAACACCATTCGTTCAAATTGTTATATATGTATATATATATTTATATATATATTTATATATATATGTGTCCGTAAGCACGATAACTCTCGTAAAAAAGGTCCGATCTTAATGAAATTTGGTACAAATGTGTAAAGTACCATTTATTTGAACAAGTTCGAAAACCAGATGAATCGCACCATCCGCAGGGGGGTTTTGGGGGGGTTCTGTACCCCAAAAATGGGTTTTTTGGGGTTTTCACATGTAATTTTAATTTAAATCAAATTTTATTAGCGAATTTCCCCTATAGGGAAGAAGCTATTACCGTAGTCGGCATGGTAAGACCTAGGCCCGGGACCATGATAACTTTTCGTTTTGAGGTCCCCAGACCCCAAAAACACCATTCGTTCGAAACTGTATATATATATATATATATATATATATATATATATGTGTCCGTGAGCACGATAACTCTCGTAAAAATTATCCGATTTTGATGAAATTTGGTATAAACGTGTAAAGCAACATTTATGACTTTAAGTTCGAAAACCAGCCAGATCGCTCTATCCGAAGGGGTATTTTGGGGGGGTTTTGTACCCCAAAAATGGGTTTTTCGAATTTTTTACATATAATTTTGGAAATAGTCAAATTTTATTTTTCCCCATTAGATTCAGCTTAAAAAAACACACAATTTGGTATTTTGATCATTTCTCTACGTCAATTGGTTACCGAGATATTGAAAGTGCTAAACACAGTACGTTGTCTAATGTTATTCTTATGGAGAAAAATAAAAATTTTATATCTCGCTTATTTATGAACCTATACTGACGAAACTTGGTATATGGCTTCATCTGGTTGTGGACAATTGATATTTGCTCAAAAAGACACTTTTTTACCCAAGGCTCCTGTAGCAGCAAACCTGCGTACTCAGCCCCATGTTATTCTTATGGAGAATAAGTAACGTGTTAACTGCCTTCATTATGAAAATAAATTGATGAAATTTGGTATGTGACTTTACCTACATGAGTTATATTGATATTTGTATAAAACCATATTTTTTGTGTTCCTTGCTTCAGCAAACCTGCATACTCAGCTGCCATGTTATTCTTATGGAGAATAATTAAAATGTCATAAATCGTTTATTTATGAATGTTTCTTGATGAAACTTGGTATGTGGCTCTATGTGGTATTAAGATACATACATATGCATTGGAAATTCGCTGAGTACGCAGGTTTGCTGCTACGGGGGTATTAATTTATACCATTGAATTTAGCTTAAAAAAACAAACAATTTGGTATTTTGATCATTGCTCTACGTCAATTGGTTACCGAGATATTGAAAGTGCTAAACACAGTACGTTGTCTAATGTTATTCTTATGGAGAAAAAGAAAAATTGTATATCTCGCTTATTTATGAACATAATCTGGCAAAATTTGGTATATGGCTTGATCTGGTTATGGTTTATTGTTGTTTGCACAAAAAAACAATTTTTCGTACTTGGTCCCCATGTTATTCTTATGGAAAATACTTAAAATGTTATATATCGCTTATTTATGAATGTATATGGATGAAACTTGGTATGTGACTTCACTAAGATGAGTTCTCTTGATATTTGCATAAAAACCCATTATTTTGCGTGCCTTGTTGCAGCAAACCTGCGTACTCATCCCCAATGTTATTCTTATGGAGAATAATTAATATTTTAAATATCGCTTGTTTGTGAATACATTTCTTATGAATCCTGTTAAGTGTTATGTTATATATTCATTGGAAATTCGCTGAGTATGCAGGTTTGCTGCGACGGGGGTATTATTTAGCCTTTGGATAATAACATATGTTTTGATGATCATTATCGTACTAGTACTAAAAAGATCATTATTGTTGATGATACTTTTGATTCGAGGTCTTCATAAATCGATTAAAATTCATTTGATTATAAATAATCGAAACATTCATTGTTATTATCGAAACATTCATTGCTGTATTGTTATTTGAAGAACAACCGATTGATTCGAACCACAATGATTGGTTTGAAGTGATCGACTCAACAATCGATAGATCTGAATGAACCGAAGTTATGCATGTGCAACAGCTGATTGTTTCAAGAGACAAGCTGAAAGAAACATTTGAGGTTATGAAGACACAGTACGTAAATTTTACTTTTGTTTTTATTTAAACCTTAAGTTTTTTGGCAGTATGACGAAAAATATAGTTCGTCACTCGGATCAAAAGTGTCTTTTTAATACTCGCTCATTTCCCAGCCTCGGCAGTTAAACTGGAGCTCGTATTAAAAAGATCCACTTTTGATCCTAGTGACGAAATATACTATATTTCATTAGGTTCATTTTGTTTGTGAAAAGCGGGACAAACTTGGTTCATAAACAAACAGATAAACAAAATTTGTATATCTCCCACTGCATACGACATTTCACCGCTCAAAGCTATAGAGAAACAAAACTTAATTTATTTATATAGATAAATACTTTTCTTATTTGTAACATTTGGTATAGCTAATAAACTGTCCAGAATGTGTTAACAGCTGCAATACAAATAAAATGAACCCCTATGTTAATCTTATGAGAAAAAACGAACTTTGAGGGCAGCCCGTGCCCTTGAGAATATAAATCTCGAAAATTAAAAACCTTATTGCAAAACTACGAACTAAGACAAATATTTTGACACTTCAAACATTGTAATTGGTCAAGAAATAAGGGAGGAGTTGTGTTTACAAAAAACGTCTTCACGTAATATATAAGGATTGTATGTTTTTTATATTTGTTTTTTATAATTTTATAATTATATGATTATAATTTAGCACCAAAAGATAAAGAATGTATTCAGTAACACCAATTCCGACAAGTTTAAAATTTGTTAAATCCTCGCACTGTAAACCTCATTTAACTGAGCACGCGTCGCCCAAAACCCATAAAGAGGGTGTACTGAGCGCTACGACGAGTCCTTCAGTTTGAGTTGTGACCTTGAGCCCGGCCGGACCGAATTTTGGTCTATCCCGACCATAAAACTCTATTAATACACCTGGAACGCTAGGGCTGTGTCTATAAATCAGTCTTTGCCCCCACCCCTTCAATGGCACTCACGGCCGCTCAGTTGATTTCAGCATTGTGCGCCCTATAGGCGGCCACACACTATTGGACTTTTGCCAGAGCCAGACATCGAACAAGACATCGGACCGAGCAGGGAGCAGGGAGTAGGGCACAAATTCACTTCGAACTTCATCCCGATCAAGACCCCGAACAAGACATCGGATCGGACAGATTGAGCGCGAAAACACCGAGCTGGGTAAAAACGGTGGGGACCATTTTAGTTGCCGTTGTGCAGGTCGGCCATGTACTTGTGGGGTTTAGGGGATGCAGGTAGGGTGGTAGGGGGCTGGGGGTTATGTAGTAGAGATTAATTTGTAGTTGCATATAAATTCATTTTACTAACATTATTCATTTTATTTAGGTTAAACTAGTTTAGCAGATTTATCTGTTAACAAATCAAATATCTATCACTGTTTCTTGCAAAAGCAGTAGGCCTGGATATTATTAACTATGTAGGAGGATTGTAACAACAATAAGGTGGTTGTAATAATTTAGTAAATCAAAAAGTAATGCAACATGTAATTTATTACAAATGGAATATAGTAAAAAGTATATATAAATTAATGCAATAAAATAACACATAACAAATACCATAACTTTGTAACGTTTATACTGTTACAAAAAAACTTATTCACATAAAAAATAATTATGGTTACACTCTAGTGTGTCTCAAAGTTGCCCTATAAGTTGTTTGCTGCCAATTTGAACTGCTTGGTTTTATGAGAAATTAAAATACACAAGAGATACATGTTGTAATTTTACATTTCGAGGTTTGTATGCGCTTACCTTCATTTCAACAATTAAGTCTTACTACCTTTAATTTATTAAAAATACTCCCGTAGCAGCAAACCTGCATACTCAGCGAATTTCTTCCCTGATACTCTTCCCTATAGGGGAAATTCGCTAAAAACACCAACAGTGTAGTAGGGGTTTATTTCAAGTAAGTCCGGTTAAAATTATATAACAACTGTCTGGATAAAATCTAAGTTTGTGATTACGTGACTTAAATATATAAAAAAGCATTTAAATCTGAATTAAAGAGAATCTAAATTAATAATACATATAATTCAACTATGGATATTAAATAATATAAGTTGATGAACTTTAAAATAGTAAATAGTAATAGGCTCGTGACGGCGCTCGGGACGGCGCTCGGAGCAGCGTGGAGGTGCCACACACTATCGAACCCCGAACCAGACCCCGAACAAGACATCGGACCGATCTTTCTTTGATCTTTCGTCAAAAAACCGCCTCGAGAGCGCTCGTTGCTCGGTTCGATGTCTTGTTCGATGTCTGGTTCGGAGGCCCCACAAACTACCGGATTTTCTCCCTTCGAAGCCAAATCCGCTCGGTTCGATGTCTTGTTCGATGTCTGGTTCGGGCAAAAGTCCGATAGTGTGTGGCCGTCTTATCGTTTACACGCTTTTGCGCCTTATTTCCTTTAAGGCATCAAATTTCAGCTCTACTGGTTGAGTAGTTGGTGTGTTATGACTAACACGCTTATATTAAAGGTCATTGGGCCAGAGTCCTTGAGTATATTTGTGTCTGGAGTAGGTAAATGTCTGCACTGAGCTATCAGCTACATTCCTACCGAAATTCAGATCCATCAGTCCAAGAGTATGTGCAAGATTGTTAAAATATTGTATTTTGAAATTCCGGGGGGCGAAGACCTTAAACATTTTCGTAACAGGAATAGGCTTGCGTTTTGTTCTGATGAATTAGTTATGTTCCTACCGAAATGTAACTTACAAAGGTCCAGTAAATACTAATACTCATAAAATTCTCATAAAAGTAAATTAGCGAAGAGACCTATAGGACTTTTTTAAACGTATTCTTATTGTGAATCTGCAGCATAAGGGGAACCACCATCCAAAATTTTATCTTTAATAGACATTGTCGTTTCTTAGATAAAGTGAGTCAGTATGTCAGTGAGTGCATGAGTCTGACAAATATAGATTTAGATCATATATCCACTTATGTTATTTATTACTAATCTTCACTCAACGTTTTAAAAAAACACTACAACACCTATTTATAGAATAACTATGCCATCATCTGGTTCAATATAAATAAATGCTTTGTCCATAAGAATAGCATAGGATCTTTAAAACCCTATGGGGCAGTGTCATAAGGTAATTTAAAACAATCCAATTAGCCTAAAACCTTCTAACGCACATATAGAACATAGAAAAAAGTTGCATAAAAATCGGTGCACCCGTTTTCCTGTGAAAAGCGAACAAAACATGACCAAAACCGCACAAAATCACGTTTTTGAGCGGCCGCCATTATTTCTCTAAAGGCGTATGCCAGTTTATAGTGCCCTAAAACCTTCTCACGCATATATAGAACAAATAAACAAAGTTTCATTAATGCCTACCTTTGTGTAAAATTTCAGCCCAGTCGGTTAAGTAGTTTTTGCGTTCACCCGGAACATCAGACAGACAGACAGAAACCACCTCTTCTTTATAATATTATAGATATTAGTGTAATAGGTTATTTAAAACTAAAGGTATGAAATGTTAATAATTAAAACCGACGCGACAGTTCAGAAGACGGGGCACTGAAATCGCGTGATGTTGGTAGCGCTGACAACGCTTAGTAAGCGACAGTCAGAAAGCCAATGTAGGGACTAAATTAGACCCGCACGCCCCTGCTCGCCCCTGCCTGGCCTGTGCTAGTAACTCTCCAGCTTTAATGCAATGATAACATTACAGTTAACAGATTACCAATACAATGAATGTGTTTAAAATAAACGACGGGCTTAAAAAACTAAAGAAATTATTCTTCATTATTTATGAAATAAATTGTGTGGCTTAAAAATTGCTCTTTAACAATTGTTATTTCACAATTTAATTTAGAATTTCATGGAATTAAATGGGAATTTGCCTTGCAAAATTAGAAGATGTTATTGTACTAAAGCCCCAACTCAATGCTTTTATAAAAAATTCATTACAACGTGTAAAAATTTAAAAAGTGTTTTTTTACGGAAAACTTTATTAAATTTCTTTGTTAGTTTATTGTTATACAGAGTGTCAATAAATGCTTAGCGTGCAGAACCGGATTCTAAAAGGAATAATAAGTCGAAAATGTACAGTAAACCTTTTTTGTTTTCGGCTTAGTTAAGCTGTAAACCGCCTTTTTTTATTTCATTTAAAATAATTAATAATTTTAAAACCCTTAGAGATAGTTTTATGAAAATTTTTATCAACTTTATTTTTTTTAATAAGATTAGCTAAAAATATATTTTTTATTTCTAATTTTAAAATTGCGGTTATTTACAATGTTATGAGTCAAATTCCACGAAAACTATGAACTAAAATATAATTTTACTAGACATGAAATTTAAAGCACTTTTTAATCCAAATCCAATGACACTTTGATTTTAAACATCGGTTAATGAATGATAATTTGTAATGATTGTCGAAATAGTGGCTATTTTAAAATGTCAAAAGTCAAATTTCACGAAAACTACCAACTAAAACCAAGTTATACAAAATATTAAATTTAAAGTGCTTTAAATGTAATGTTTTGCAAACATTTGTTTTACTTGCCAGTTTGCATGAAATTTGACTTTGACATTTTAAAATTACCTCCATTTTTAAATTATTATTAAATAAACGGTATCAAGAAACAAAATACACATACACACACACACACACACACACACACACACACACATACTTTCTCCCTTTTAGCCCAACTTTAGTGATAAATTACTTTTTATTTACTAAATATAAAATACAAATCATGGTCGAATGTACAGAAAATCTTGTAAACAAGTTGTTTTAAAAAAACATCCACCCTAATCCCTGCTTTGTAGCCACTACAGAATCCATTGCTACACTCGTGGTTTTAATAGGGGAAATGCCCCCTATTCCCCCCCAGGGGTATTAAGGGGCAACATATTTCGAATTTACTCTGTTGGTCAATGTTAACTTGACAAGCATATCAATTTTGAATGAAATTGATCAGTAAATAAGAGAGAAATAGTAATTTTTGTATTCCCCATAAGAATAACATTGGAAAACGTACTGCGTTTACCGCAAAATCAAAATTAAAATTTCCTCCTAAACAAGCAATCGTAGAATAGTAATTCAAAGTACTAAATTATTTAGTTTTTTGAGCTCTTTTTAATGGTGAATAGTAATATCTTTTATATTTATGAAAAATCCAAAAAACTGAATTTTTGATGTTTTAAGTCCTGTAATTTCGGCGGATTACTGATAAACAAAGCCGAAATCGGAAAAAATGTTACAGTACATCATCGACTTATTTGTGTATCTAGAACCCGTTTCTGCTTAACACGCCAAGCAGTTTTGTGACTTCCTGTATTGAATCACATCCGTTTTGGTGTCAGTTCAAGACGAACTATGTTTCTTAAAAACTCTAGTTACATTTTGTCATTACATGTAGGTTTGACACAAACTATCTAAAGATAGCCAAACAAAAAGGCATAACTAGCTAAACTGTTTGAATATATATGTACGTATTTCATGGTAATAACATAGTCCTTATAGTACTTTCATAGTCCTTAGTTTTCTAATCCCTTGAAATACAATTGATTACTAGAGTTTCATCCAATTTTACCCAGATTCCAAATTTATTCCATATTAAAATTCATATCGTATACTTCAGTAAGAGGGATGTCTGTGGGTTTGTGCGTATGTTGTAATTAATCTCCCCCCTGTTACTAATGCTGATGCCACAAGATAACTGTAATGATTGTACAAGTTAACAATTAACAAATCCCAATACTTATAAACGAAATGAAACTAGAACATTTTATATTAATTTATTTTTAACTATTACGAATAGGGTAGAATACGAAACAAATAACGAGTTTGCACGCAGCACGCTGACGCGAGGGAAGTGAATTTCCACATAAAAACTTTTAAAACTCAAAATCAGTGTAAAAACATACATTTGTCCAAATTTTATTGAAATCTGACAACATTGATTTTTTGGCTGTTCTGATACTCATGGTTTCATTTACTTGCAAAGCTGGGAATACAATTTTGCGCATTATAAGGTTAGGAGAAGGTCCAGAAAGGCTTGAAAGTAGGCGTGAGGTTGCTGGGGGTAATAAAAGTACTCTAACAAAGGAACAACAGGCTTTTCTAGTGTAAAACCCCCATAAGACAACGTACTGTGTTTAGCCGATACACATTTTCTTTAATAACTCGGTAAATATGTATACTAGAATGACGAGAAAGGGCTTAAAACTTTCGCCTCTCTAATTCCCATCTTTTTACATGCATTAATTTTACACCTGGGGCTTTTCTGACCCTTTTTGGGCCCAAAAACTCGAAATTTGAAAGATTAATCCCCAAAAAATGGGTTTACAGTTTTCCGATTGTTTTGCCCAACGAACTTGTCCAACAGATTATAGAAAGGAACGTCCCTACCAAATTTGAAGTAAATCGGACAAAAAATGCGACCGCTAGAGTGCATACACATATATACATATATACATATATATATATATATATATATATATATATATATATATATAATTTTGAACGACCCCCCAAAACGTGTTCAGGGGGTCACGTTAGGAACTTCTATGGTGGTCCCGGGCTTAAGTTTCACCGTGCGGGTCATGCTAATAGTTCACTTTCCAAAGGAAATTCACTAATTACTAAAAGTTGAATGAAAATGTCGCAAACCTAAACCTTGGGAAATTTTTCTTTCATTAGAGCAAATTTATTGGTGGTGACTCGCGTGTCACCATGTTCATTGAACACAGAAATGTAAACGTATCTTGTCTGTAAATAAAACATTATTTTACATTTAGCGAAATGGCGAAATGAGTAATTTTAACAGTAATTCATAATGCACTGTTAAACCCTTTATTCCTTAATGGTTATTAAAAATACAAACAATAACTCTGTGGCATAATAATAATGTTACTGTGAGTATTCCCAAAGTATAGAGGGAGATGTAAAACAGGTGCAGGTGTGATCGACGGTAGCCAACGGTTCTCGGGATCGCTCTACTGGTAGCTACTTCGTCTTCAGGTCTCATATTTCGCGCCACGCGGCTGGCCGGGCGGGGGGTGGGTGATCGCAACCTGACACCAGCAGTGTTCTAGGAGTCAAGATTTTGCACCAACAAATCGAATTTCGTTCAAATTTTAACGGATACTTGGTTGTTTTACTGAAGACGAAGACTCAGTCTTCGCCTAACACTCGAAGAAGTCGGACGTGCTGTTGACCGTGGTTTATTTGTTTTCGTCAGTGTCTTTTCCCCTAATT
Source organism: Allygus modestus (assembly GCA_963675035.1). Classification (NCBI taxonomy): domain Eukaryota; kingdom Metazoa; phylum Arthropoda; class Insecta; order Hemiptera; family Cicadellidae; genus Allygus; species Allygus modestus. The sequence goes on along the minus strand of OY776112.1, from coordinate 416,885,147 downwards.
TCCCGAATTTCCCCTATAGGGAATAAGCTATTACCGTAGTCGGCATGGTAAGACCTAGGCCTGGGACCATGATAACTTTTCGTTTTGAGGTCCCCAGACCCCAAAAACACCACTCGTTTGAAACTGTATATATATATATATATATATATATATATATATATATATATATATATATATATATATATATATATATATATATATATATATATATATATATGTGTGTCCGTGGGTGCGATAACTCTCGTAAAAAAGGTCCGATTTTGATGAAATTTGGTACAAACGTGTAAAGCACAATTTATGACTATAAGTTCGAAAACCAGACGGATCGAACTATCGAAAAGGGTATTTTGGGGGGGTTTTGTACCCCAAAAATGGGTTTTTTGAGTTTTTTACTTACAATTTTTGAAAAAGTAAAGTTTTATTTGTTCCCATTGGAATCAACTTAAAAAGACAGACAATTTGATGTTTTAATTATTGCTCTACGTCAATTGGTTACTGAGATATTGAAAGTGCTAAACACAGTACGTTATCCAATGTTATTCTTATGGAGGATAAGACAAATTGTATATCTCGCTTATTTATCAACTTATCCTGACGAAACTTGGTATATTGCTTCATTTCATTGTGGTCTATTAATATTTGCACAAAAACCCATTTTTTGCCCGATGGTTCCCATAGCAGCAAACCTGCATACTCAGCCCATGTTATTCTTATGGAGAATAATTAACGTGTTATATCCTTTAATTATGAACATATATTAATAGAACTTGGTATGTGGCTTTAACTAGTTGAGTTATATTGATATTTGTATAAAACCCCATTTTTAGTGTTCCTTATTTCAGCAAACCTGCATACTCAGCCGCCATTTTATTCTTATGGAGAATAATTAAAATGTCATAAATCGTTTATTTATGAATGTATAGTGATGAAACTTGGTATGTGGCTTTATGTGGTATTAAGATAAATTAATATGCATTGAAAATTCGCTGAGTATGCAGGTTTGCTGCTACGGGGGTATTTATTTATATTTCATTTTTTTAAATTAGCGAATTTCCCCTATAGGGAAGAAACTATTACCGTAGCTCTCATGGTAAGACTTAAGCCCGAGACCATGATAACTTTTTGTTTTGAGTTCCCCAGATGCCAAAAACACTATTCGTTCAAATTTATATATATGTATATATATATATATAACTATATCTATATATGTGTCCGTGAATGCGATAACTTGAGTAAAAAACGTCCGATTTCGATGAAATTTGGCTCAAATGTGTAAAATGACATTCATGACTTTAAGTTAAAAAACCAAAAAAATCTGACCATGGGAAGGGGGGTTTATGGGGGTTTTAAATTTTCCAAAAATAATTTTTTTGCATTTTTCACCATACAAATTTTAAAAAACTTAATTTTGGTTTTAACCATGTTATAGAACTTAAAAAAACAAATAATATGGTATTTTGATTTATTAACCTAGGTTAAGTGGTTGCGGAGAAAATCCAAAAAACCTACTCATAAAATCTCCCATGTTAATCTTATATGGAAAAATGTTTTTTGCTTTTCCTCAGTTTATTTTAATGTAAACTTCACATTTGCTTTTACCAATCTGTTCAGTTCAACAAAAAAATCCTTTTGGTGTTTAAATTGTGATTCTACACCCAACCGTTGCAGAGATATTCAATGTGAAATACAGTACGTTGTCCAATGTTATCCTTAAGGAGAATAAATAAAATTTGATATCTCGATTATTTATGAATGTATGTTGATGAAACTTGGTATGTGGCTTCACGTAGTTCTGGTATATTAATATTTGCACGAAAAATTGATTTTTTGTTTATTATTCCCGTAGCAGCAAACTTGCGTACTCAGCCCCATGTAATTCTTATCGAGAATAAGTAAAATTTAATGACTCCCTTAATTATGAACATAAATTAATAAAACTTGGTATGTGGCTTCACCTTGTTGAGTTATATTGATATTTGCATAAAAACCCATTTTTTGTTCCTTGTTGCAGCAAACCTGCTTACTCAGCTGCCATGTTATTTTTATGGAGAATAATTAAAATGTTATATAGTGATTACTTATTATTGAATATTGATGAAACTTGGTATGTGACTTCACCTAGTTAAATTCTATTTATATTTGCATAATAACCAATAGTTTGTGTTCCTTGATTCAGCAAACCTACGTACTCATTACCAGTGTTATTCTCATAGAGAATAATTAAAATCGCTTATATTTTAATATATTTGTATGCAACTTGGTATGTGGCTTTATTAAGACATATATTATGCATTGGAAATTAGCTGAGTAAGCAGGTTTGCTGTGACGGGGGTATTTACTCTTGCGGCAAAATTGTGGTTTATCCATTACACTGGAAAAAATTATTTTCCTTTGACAAATCCTGGATCTCAGACAATTTAACAGCAGTGCGGAATTCTAGCGATACACTGTAATTGTAGTTTTTTATGAAGTTAGTATAGTTATGTGAGATACTGAATAAAAAATTTTTTGTAAACAACAATAACAGCCTTTATAATCCCTAAAAAAAGATTTTGTTATCGGTGTACAAAGATAAGACTTCATAATTGAATACCACCATAGCAGCAAACCTGCGTACTCAGCGAATTTCCAATGCATGTATATGTTTCTCACTACCACTCAAAGCCACTTGCCAAGTTTCATAAAAATACACGAATAAATAAGTGATATATAGCATTTTATTTATTCTCCATAAGAATAACATTGAAAGCTGAGTATGCAGGTTTGATGCTACAAGAAACACAAAATATGTGTTTTTCTTCAATTATCAATACAAGTTAACCAGTCAAAGTTGCATACCGAGTTTTATTAATTTATGTTCAAAACTAAGGGAGACATTACATTTTACCTCATAAGAATACCTTATTCTCCATAAGAATAAAATGGAGACTGAGTATGCAGGTTTGCTGCTGCGGGGAAAAACGGCAAAAAATTATTTTTTTGTGTAAATATATTGATATTTACCAGTACTAGGTGAAGCCAAATGCCAAGTTTCAACAACTTAGATTCATAAATAATCGAGATATAATATTTTAATTATTCTCCATAAAGATAACATTGGACAACGTAATGTGTTTAGCACTTTGAATATCTCTGCAATGGTTGGACATAGAATCACAGTTTAAACACCAAAATGATTTTTTTTGTAGAGCTGAACTGATTGGTAACAGTAAATGTGAGGTTTACATTAAAATGAACTGAGGAGAAGCTAAAAACCTTTTTCCCATAAGATTAACATGGAAGATTTTATGAACACGTTTTTTGGATTTTCTCCGCAACCACTTAACCTAGGTTAGTAATTCAAATTACCATATTTTCTTTTAAGCTCTATAAAATGGTCAAAACCGAAATTCAGTTTTTTTTATTGTAGAGTGAAAAATGCAAAAAACTGATTTTTGGAAAATTGTAAACCCCCATAAACCATCATCCAATAGTTATCAATACAACTTAACCGGTCAAAGTTGCATACCAAGTTTTATTAATTTATGTTTCGATTCCCATAGTCCGATTTTTCTGGTTTTCGAACTAAAAGTCATGAATGTCACTTTACACATTTGAGTCAAATTTCATCAAAATCAGACTTTTTTCTCAAGTTATCGTGTTAATGGACACATCAAATATTTTTAGATGCATATATATATATATATACATATATATATATATATATATATATAAATTAATTTATTATATATATATATATAAATTTGAACGAATAGTGTTTTTGGCATCTGGGGACCTCAAAACAAAAAGTTACCATGATCTTGGGCTTAACTCTTACCATGCCACCTACGGTAATAGCTTCATCCCTATAGGGGAAATTTGCTAAAAGACATATATGCAAGGATGGTAGCGATTTTAGCGAATTTCCCTTTAGGGAAGAAGCTATTACCGTAGGTGGCATGGTAAGACTTAAGCCCGAGACCATGATAACTTTTCGTCTTGAGGTCCCCAGATGCCAAAAACACTATTCGTTCAAATTTATATATATGTGTGTGTGTGTGTGTGTGTGTGTCCGTTACCGCGATAACTTTTGAAAGAAACACCCGATTTTGATACAATTTGGCACAAATGTGGAGAGTAGCATTTATGACTTTAAGTTCGAAAGCCAGATCGATCGCACTATGGGAAGGGGGTTTTATGGGGGTTTACAATTTTCCAAAAATCGGTTTTTTGCAAATTTGACCTCAAAATATTAAAAACACTCAATTTCGGTCGTAGAATTTTATAGAGCATAAAAAAACAAATAATTTAGTACTTTGAATCATTAACCTAGGTTAAGTGGTTGCGGAGAAAATCCAAAAAAACGTGTCCCATGTTAATCTTATGGGAAAAAGGTTTTTAGATTTTTCTCAGATAGTTTTACTAAAAACTTCACATTTCTGTTTATTAATGTGTTTAGCTCAACAAAACAAACATTTTAGTCTTTTAATCGTTGTTCTACGTCCAACCGTTGCAGAGATATTCAAAGTGCACGTACACAGTACGTTGTCCAATGTTATCCTTATGGAGAATAAATAAAATTCTATATCTCAATTATTTTTGAATGTATATTGATGAAACTTGGTATGTGGCTTCAACTAGTTGTGGTATATTGATATTAGCACAAAAAACAAGTTTTTTGTTGATAGTCCCCGTAGCAGCAAACCTGCATACTCGGCCCCATGTTATTCATTTGGAGAATAAGTAAAGTTGTATATCTCCCTTAATTATGAACCTACATTAATAAAACTTGGTATATAGCTTCACCTGGTTCAGTTATATTGATAATTGTAAAAAAATATTACTTATCTTCCTCGTTGCAGCAAACCTGCGTCCTCAACCCTAATGTTATTCTTAGGAGAATAAAGAAAATGCTCTATATCACTTATTTATGGATGTATTTTGGTGAAACTTGGTAAGTAGCTCTATGTAGTAGTGAGTCACAAATATATGCATTGGAAATTCGCTGAGTACTCAAGTTTGCTGCGACGGGGGTATTTAAATAAAAGTAAAGATAGTTTACAAAAAGTGTGAAACATAAACACTAAGAACACTAAGATAACTTAAATAACTGAATAATAATTTGGGATATCTGTTCTTACAAATAATATGGTTTCATAGAGAGAATTGACTTTAAACAATCAGAGTAATAAACAAACAACCACACCAGTTTTGTGAAGGTTAAGACGATTGATATAATTAACAAGGAGCCATTTTGACCCTGTATACCCTCCGGTCTTCATGGCAACAAATATGTTAACCAATCAATCCCCTCTTCACAACATGTGTTAGTCTTTATTATTCTTCATTAACTGTCAGCATTGTACACTGATGATAACAAGGGTATTTCTTGGTGGGCGAGGGATGAGCGATGACTCATTACTTCGCACCTTCGCCGCTGTAAACAGCACAAGAAACACTAGAGGCAGCAGTAGCTGCGCGATTCGCGCGCTTCCTCTTCCACATTCACGTTTCCATAGCAACGACACGTTCGCACTGCACTATTGCGCCGTGCCCATCCAAATTGCGCCCTGGTTTTGTTTCCTTGGTTTTAGTTATGATTATTACGCCTACAACAGATCTGGACGATCAAAACTAGGATGTAAGGAATTCAACTTTGTTTTAACAAATATATGTCTAAATGAAAGTTAAAATATTGTTCAGCAAGGTTCAGGGTTGAGTACGATAATTTTAGTACGATAGTTTTTTGGTTACCAGAATTTAACTGGAACGGTACGATATTTTCGTTTGTGCCCCCATCCCTACCTTCTGGCGATGTAAACTGACCAATTCACTAAACCTTAAACTAATCTTAAACGACCGAAAACATTAATAATTCCATTCAACCGAAAATATAAATTGTTTGACTTCATCGAAAACGTTGTTTGTCGCAATTGACCGAAAGTGGGACGAGTATCAAACGACCGAAAGATTCTCTAGTTTGTCGCAAATGACCGAAAGTAGAATTGTGCCATCGGTCCGATGGCACACATCCCGTTTTCGACAGAGTTGAACTTATATACGTTTCGGTCAGATAGGATTCGGTCAGATGGGATCCCACGAACCGCTTTACCAAAAACCCACCTCTATCACATATAATTTTTAGAATAAAGTAGCTCACCCATTCCCCTTTTAATAACATGAACGTAAACTCTGTATGTAAAAGTGTCATTTTTCTGCATGACGGGTGTTTGCTTGGATCATTAACCTTATACAATAATCGGGCGAATTTAATTTTTCACTTGTTTTTCTTCATGCAGAGTGTTATATTATTATAATAATAATTGATTACATGCTAAAGTATTTAGTTATTACTTTTAAACAATCCTACGTTCAAAGTAACGCATAATTTTATGTAACTGGAACTCGTGTGTTGCTTTATTATAACTGTAAGGATTTCCATAGTTAATTTTTACGCCTAAGCATAATAATTTTGAAATATGGAATAATAGATATGTATTTTTTATTTATAGGAACACTTATTTAAGTGATAAGCAATAATCGTGTTTTTATTTTATATACTTTATTCTATTACATCAGATTGTTTTATTTCACAACATAGTACCTGGGGGGCCAAGCTTTGCTCAGGGGAAGGTCAGTCAGTTTTTTAGATGACTTGGAGTAATATTTCACTACTTCCCCCTACTGATAATCAGGTTTGTATAATTCATTTTCCTATTTTATACATTTTTAAGGTCACTCCAGTTGTTATTTATAGTTCAATGTCCCTTCGATTTATTTGACTTCTCTATATATATAATCTTTACTCAAATATTGTAAACTCTGCTCTCAGGAAACTAGATGTTAATAATCATAAACAACATGAGTATTACTTTGACAGTTCCTTGGTCGATTATTAACAGCTGTTAAATTTTTTTGTTTTGATTTGAAACTCCAGAAGCCCAATGTTAATTTTTTTTAACTTTTCTTTTTTTTACATTATTTGATTTTTCTTTGGGATGAGGCCTGTCTAAAACTTATTTATATTCCAGAAATTAGTTATTTCGAACATTTGAAGGAAATCGTTGGAGCCGTTTTTGAGATCAGTGTAGCAAGCAAGCAAGCAAACATGCAAGTAAACCTTACTCATATTAGAATATAGGATTATTCCAACTATAAACGAATTACTAAGCGATTGAACAATAAATGTTATGATTGCAATGAGTTTAAAGACTTTAAAAACAAGTAAAACTTGTATACATGTACTTATTTATTTACATCACAAGTCCCTTTATGAATATATTTAATAAGTTAAACAAATATGTTTCGCTATACAAAAGTTAAAATTTTAAACATGCTCCATCTGTTCGTAGTATCTAATATTTTTATAAAGAATGAAGTCTGATGGAACACTAGAGTAAAAGCTTCAGTTTAGTGACTCTTTCCTCGTTTTGCCGCAGTTTTGGTTTCACTTCCCAGCAAGATAATGCTTTCAGCTCCTGCAGTTCTAGGGGCAATCACTAATTGTGAAAGTAGTACTGTACACTAACGTACAGTAATTTTCTCTTTCCTTTACTTTTTCAAAATTACAAAATACATTTTTCAACATGTATACATTTGGGGTGATTAAATTGTATACTACTCAGAATCACAGTTATTATAATTTGTTACCACATAAATGTTCTAAGAAGAAATAAGAAATCTGTGGGTCTTGAACTACAAAAAAGGTAATACATTCTCTACTATTTATAAATTGTTCATTTGCTGAACATGGTTATTTTATATATTCGATCTAATGTAGTATATTATTTATCTAATATACATTTAAAAAATAGAGATACAATTATATTTTGGTTTTTATAATGTTCTAAGTTGTATTTTACAACGCTTGAACAACCTTTCTTAACTAATACCAATATAAAATGTTAGTCTTTTAATACATACTTTCACTGTACATAAATTGGTTAGCTACAGTACTGTACATTTTACAGTTTTATTTTGTTTCATTCTAAATCTACTTTTATAATACAAATTACCTACTGACCAATAAAATGTATGGGTTCAACAGCTAATATTACCATTCAAATGGAGCGACGATGAAACCTTCAATAAAATGCTGTTGACTTTGTCGTCGAAATGAATCCCTAGGGACCCTTTTTATTGCCCGACTGAACGGTAAAATAAAGCAAATTTCCTCACCACGGGACCGAGCTTCGCTTAGATAAATCGTTTACCTTATTTAATATTCTTGATAAATTTTCTATTTTTGGCCTGCCTAGATGAACGCTGATTTGCTAAACTAGATTCTCTTCCTGTTTCGCGGAATGTCTTCAACATAAGGAAAGGGGAAATCCAACCTTAAGCCTTAAACTTTCTTCACTTTCTTCGAATTACTCCCTGTTCAATTATTTTATCAACTTTATTTTTGAGATCTTTCTATAATTTTATCACGTTTAAATCACTTCTTAATCTTGTGTATCTTATAGATTAACCATTGTTTGTTTTTCCCATTCTTCTCACGGGGATCTGGCAGCCATAAAAGTCCAGATGTGTTGAAAATGTGTCAAATTGTTGCCATGTATGCTAATATCCATAAGAATGATATATGTTACCTTTGAAGACCTGAGGGGCGGATCCCTGATCAATCTTTGAAATGATATGGACTTACTAACACTATGCACTAAATACCTTAGTGCAAAATTTCAACTCTCTCGGTTCAGATGTTTTTATATTATATCGGTAATTTTATACTTATTTTATTAATTTATCTGTGATTAAATTAAATTACACACTCAATGTACTCAAAACCTGGCTAATACTGCGTCGTTAATGATACAGGCGAACGCAGTTGAATAACTACTAAAAGCTGTAACTGTCTAGTTCTAAGCAACTACTAGAAATATTAATATAAATAAATTCACAAGCATACATTCATTCAAGTATTCCATTTACTTCAGAAATTGTACAAACTATATTAAAGTGCGACTGAAAAGTGATTCTCCCAACTTGATCTCTGGCGTCTGAAGAAACCCACGGAAGACATTTTATCCAATCAGACTTATATAAAATAATAAAATCAAATACCAATTTTCAGCTTAGATTTAAATATAATTTGATATCGCATACACGCGTGTGTTGTTTTCAAGTAACAGAGGAAATAAATAAAGAAGAAACACGGTCAAAGGGCAAACGTGTTTTCGCGTTTCTATCGTTTTATAAAATAGATAAATTTTTTTTATTTTCATCCAAACAACCAATACTTCAATCAGAAACGGTATAGTGGTCAACAGGTTTAGATCGCTATAATTAGGAAGCATTCATATTATTATTATTATTCATCATTATTCTAACAGAGTAAATAAGCTGTCTGATCAATACCAAGTTTATGGAACGCGGTTAATGAAACTCGCGGTGGCACCCCGACCCAGCGATGTGATGTTGCATATTTGTCCACACCCCTTATATCATTATAAATCACATTAACACTATAAGCACAAGTTTAATTATAGTTAAACTAATGATAGATAAACTGATTTCCTAAGAGGCTTGCTAGTAATTGTATTTTTTTTATCTATTGGCAAATAATTGCCTAGCATTAGTGTGATCATTTAACTTTATGTTCAACCATATCTATCTAGTAATACTTTTGAATCACCGTATTTGTTGTTTTTTCATCATTGATTTAAAAAAGAGCATTTCTTTCTTTGGAATCCCCCAAAACATTTGCATAAGATCACTGTGATTTCCTATAACGTTTTAAGAATAAGTATCTATTGCACAGTCTATTAAAAATGAGAAGTGTAATCCCGTATATAATCCAACATAGAACAATTATTTTACGTGAGACGATTAAACAAAACCTTAAATAAAGCAAACCATAGAACTGTAAAGACTAAACGAGTTTTAACTAACAGATAAACAAGGTAATACAGATACCCTTAAGGGTTGAGAGCATTGTCTTGCACTAGGCATGAAACAAAAACAAAACCCTTCTTGAAAATATAAAATCCGAATTTGTCTTTAACACTTCAGTAACCATCGTAACCTAAGGCCTCCCTCGTCTTTCAATTGATTGTCTCACACACTGCAGAGGTTTCTTTCAATTTGCCTCGGTATAAGGTTTAAAAATATATATTTTAAATCTAATACATCTATAATTATTTGAAAATTATAATCCTATACTAAATATCTTTATGAGCTATGGAGCATCAGAAAGTTTGTTTCTTATATCGATGCAAAGGGGTCTTGCCAGCAGATAAGTGTGATGTATTAATTTATATTTGGCGATGTAATATCAGTCAAATATTACCTTTGACATTTGTCATCTCACCATATTCTTTGATGACTAAGAGGGTTTTTATTTTGATACCTGATGAGAGTTTTAATACTTAGGATGGCAATCAAAACTTATGAGGTTTAGATTAGCAGATATGCCTTACAGTTAGTTTACATCCGCTCACAGAAGTGCACCTAACACTCACAATCGTTCATAGCGTCAATGCCAATCCCATTAGGGTGCAATAATCAACAGAACTGTAACTTAACTGTAACAGATGTTAATAAACTAACAAAACACGGCACGAAAGCCAGAAATGATGCTACAAATAGAGTGAGAATGTGTATGAAGTGGTAAAACATAACCGGATATCCAATTGTTAAAAACATTAAAAACTTATTGAAGGCTAGTCATCTTTTAAATTCCACATCACGAGAACAATATATTTAAGAATTCGAGAAACGTAGTTTACTCTTAGTGGCCCAAAAGACAACCATCCCCTTACTGCTAAAGCCCATTACTGATAATTCCACAAAGTAATCACTAAACAAGTAGTAATACTAGTTTTGTAATACTGTGCTGATGTGCTTGTTGGAAATAATATTTGTTTATTATTCGAAATAAGTGAATCTTAATGCAAGTAAGGGGTCTTTGCTGTAAAGACAGGAGGGTTCTCTTAACCGTGTTTTTAGTGAATTTCCTTTGGAAAGTGAACTATTAGCATGACCCGCACGGTGAAACTTAAGCCCGGGACCACCATAGAAGTTCCTAACGTGATCCCCTGAACACGTTTTGGGGGGTCGTTCAAAATGTGATATATATGTGTGTGTTTGCACTCTAGCGGTCGCATTTTTTGTCCGATTGACTTCAAATTTGGTAGGGACGTTTCTTTCTGTAATCAGTTGGACAAGTACGTTGGGCAAAACAATCGGGAAACTCTAAACCCATTTTTTGGGGATTAATATTTCAAATTTAGAGTTTTTGGGCTCAAAAAGGGTCAGAAAAGCCCCGGATGTAAAATTAATGCATGTAAAAAGATGGGAATTAGAGAGGCGAAAGTCTTAAGACCTCTCTCGTCATTCTAGCATAAATATTTACATTAAAGAAAATGTGTATCGACTAAACACAGTACGTTGTCTTATGGGGGTTTTACACTAGAAAAGCCTGTTATTCCTTTGTTAGAGTACTTTTATCATCTCCAGCAACCTCACGCCTACTTTCAAGCCTGTCTGGACCTTCTGCTAACCTTATAATGCGCAAAATTGTATTCCCAGCTTTGCAAGTAAATGAAACCAGGAGTATCAGAACAGTTAAAAAATCAATGTTTTCAGATTTCAATAAAATTTGGACAAAAGTATGTTTTTACACTGATTTTGAGTTTTAAAAGTTTTTATGTGGAAATTCACTTCCCTCACGTCAGCGTGCTGCGTGCGAACTCGTTTAACGATTAGTCCGATTTATTCTTCCATTTAATAAGTGCTCTAGATGAACAAACCACTACAAACTACTTAAATTTCGCATGGCGTCTCTTTCGTATTCTCTGGCAGACATTTTACTACTTATATTTCCTATTGAAATTAGTTACTTAGTAAATTGAATTGTGTATTCTGGGAGAAATCGAATAACTAAAGAATCAATGGGAAAAGATCAATTTAATTCGTATTAATATATTTTATTCGTATGGTTTTGTACACACCGTCATGTTACTTACACTGTGTTTTCTGAAGTTTAGACCATCAATGTATAACATACATTTGTATTTTAAAAGTGAAAACTTACCTATTTACTAGTTTTCTTAGGAATACATGGTAACTTAAAAGCTTATATCATCGTTTAAAAAAAACACTCCAAAACACCAGTATAAGTTCATTATTATTGTCATTTTTAAGTTTACTTATTTTAACCATAGACCAAATACATACAATGACACCGGCAAATAGCTTACTTTCTGTGTTTAACAAAATTAGTAAATAGCACTAGTCTATAGTAATAGGTACTATATAGTAAGCCAAGAACCTGAGTGAAACTAACTACAGTATCAGCTTCATGTGATCGTTAATTGTCTTGGTTCAACTTATTAATATTTCAATGCAAACTTGATTGGTTCCTGGATATGTTGACTTATTTTATTAGTAGGTACTCATTGGTATTGTTTACACACATTAAATTATGAACCACAGGCAAAACGCTTAGAAACTCTTCAAATTTTGTTTGTAGAATTACAAACTTTAATTTGGTATTAATACATTATTTTAAGTGTTTGGGAACAATATAAAGGCAATCAAAATCAAAACTTTGTTTTTGGCAGTAACGAACATTAATAATGAAAAGTAATATCACCATCAAATGATCAACTACTGAACCTAAGGTTAATCTGTAACAATTTGTAATGGTTTTAAATTTTACTGCGAATCCAAGAAGAAAATGCATTGTAAGTAACGTATGGCAAGTTCAAGATTAGTTAAAGCTAATCTACGCCAAAAATTCAACTAAAGTTAATACAAATAATATATATAAACATAAGTTTATCCTCTGTGGTAGTTTTATTCTGAAATAGTTTGAAAGTTCAAATTGTATTTCCTAAAAGATAAATTGCTCAGCGCCATTAATTTCTCCCAACCAATGAAAGTGGTGCTTGATTTAACCGCTTGATTCAAACTCGAGCAACAATCAATACGCTGATTATATTTAATGATAACCTTTTTTAGCAGATTGCGAATTTACCCTATAGGGAAAAAGCTATTACCGTATAGTCAGCATGGTAAGACCTAGGCCCGGGACCTGATAACCTTTTGTTTTGAGGTCCCCAGATGCCAAAAACACCAACCGTTCAAAACTGTATAAATAAATAAATATATATATATATATATATATTTATTTATTTATTTATTTATATATGTGTCCGTGGGTGCGATAACTCTCGTAAAAATGGTCCGATTTTGATGAAATTTGGTACAAACATGTAAAGCAACATTTATGACCAAAAGTTCGAAAACCAGCCAGTTTATACCCCAAAAATGGGTTTTTTGAGTTTTTTACATATAATATTTTAGTAAATCAAATTTTACTATTCACCATTAAATTCAGCTTAAAAAAACAATTTTTTATCATTGCTCTACGTCAATTGGTTACAGATATATTAAAAGTGCTAAACACAGTACCTTGTCCAATGTTATTCTTAAGGAGAATAATAAAAATTGTATATTGCGCTTATTTATCAAATTATCCTGGCGAATCTTGGAATATTGCTTCATATCGTTATGGTCTATTTGCACAAACAAATATTTATTGGTTGATAATTTCTGTAGCAGCAAACCTGCGTACTCAGCCCCCATTTTATTCTTATGGAGAATAAGTAAAAGGTTATCTCCGTTAAATATGAACATATATTAATCAAACTTTGTATGTAGCTTTACCTAGATGAGTTATATTGATATTTTTATTAAAACCCATTTTTTGTTCCTTGTTTCAGCAAACCTGCATACTCAGCTGCCATGTTATTCTTATGGAGAATAATTAAAATGTCATAAATAGTTTATTTATGAATGTATATTGATGAAACTTGGTACATATATATGCATTGGAAATTCACTGATTAAGCAGTTTTGCTGCTACGGGGGTATTAGTGTATTTGCGTTTTGGATTTTGTAATGTTTTTTGTTTTGTTTGTAATTTTAGCGAATCTCCCCTATAGGGAAGAAGCTATTACCGTAGTCGGCTTCAGGGGCGGATCCAGAGGACATGTTTGGGGGTGCGTTCACCGAACTTTACCCCTCCCCCATCCCTGTGGATGGTCCCTGGCACATCCAATACTGTTTTTAACTACATGAAATTATAAAACGAATGAAAGTAAGTTAACATAATATATCAATAACCTTGTACTCAAGAAAAAAGCCATCTTAACTTTATAAACAATCTAAACAAAAATTAACTTTAGTTCTACTATGCCCGACTGTAAATAAAAATAAAATATTTAGGCATTATACTTTTTTCTACGTCATCTGTAGGCGTCTAAGAACAAGTAAGATGTCTAAATAAACAATTTATTTCAGTATTTACCCACGCGAAAAACTATTTACAAAACGTATTTGAAATCTGCAAAACTATTCTTCGCGAAGATACAATTAGGAATGAGGCTGACAGCCAAGGTCAACCACTCGAAAAATGAAAATGTCGTACCACATTTTACAAAATAAAATACTTGGTGGATGAGCTTCTGTTTACCCGCAATTTAATCTTTGTTTCCTCTTTTTTAATTACATATAATTCGAGGCACTTTTGCTTCTAGCCTAGCCACTGGATATTTATTGCCTAGCAACGGATTACGCGGTTAAAAAAAAAATCAAACCTAACCTGTAAACAAAAAAACACTGATAGCAAACGATGGTAGGCGGGGGAGAGGCGAAATCCAGTAAAAAATAATCACCGAATACAATTGTAGCAACCTTCGCTGCTAAAATTTACCTCCAAGACCATGTTGAAAACACTGTATTTTCAGTCTGCCAACTGGCAAAACTGCATCAACTTCGCGAAACTCGGGAATACCAGGTTTTGTATGACGATTCTAGGTTAAATACATGGATCTAAGTAATGTATTACATACTAAAATGGAAGTTTAAAATGTCACCTGTCTAATGGTGTGTATTTGATTTAATTTATCGAACGTTTAGGTTCTTTAGTTTGAATTTTAATGTAACCTTGTAGACGGGAGTGGCAAGATTTGTCTCTTGGAACCGAAAAACGGTGTTTCGGGAGGCTTTTGCTGCTTACATTTTCATTCGTATTTCTTCAAAATGTTATCGTATGCTTGAATAATAAAATAAAACACAAAAAATTCTTAGGGGGCGACCGCCCCTACCACCCTCCCCCCTCGGATCCGCCCCTGAGTTGGCATGGTAAGACCTAGGCCCGGGACCATGATAACACTTCGTTTTGAGGTCCCCAGATGCCAAAAACCCCATTCGTTCAAATCTGTATGTATATATGTGTGTCCGTGAACACACGATAACTCTCGTAAAAATAATCCGATTTTGGCGAAATTTAGTATAAACGTGTAAAGCAGTATTTATGACTTTAAGTTCGAAAACCAGACAGATCGACCAATCCGAAGGGGTATTTTGGGGGGTTTTCTACCCCAAAAATGGGTTTTTTGAGTTTTTTACATATAATTTTTGAAAATTCAAATTTTATTTTTTTTCTATTGGAATCAACTTAAAAAGACGCACAATTTGGTGTTTTGATCATTACTCTACGTTAAATAGTTACAGAGATATTGAAAGTGCTAAACATATAGGTTGTCCAATGTTATTCTTATGAAGAATATGAAAAATTGTATATCTTACTTATTTATCAACTTATCCTAATGAAACTTGGTATATTGCTTCATATCATTGTGCTCTATTGATATTTGCACTAAAAACATTTTTCGGCCGATAGTTCTCGTAGCAGAAAACCTGCGTACTCAGCTCCCATGTTATTCTTATGGAGAATAAGTAACGTGTTATCTCCCTTAATTATGAACATAAATTAATAAAATTTGGTATGTGGATTTACCTTCTTGAGTTATATTGATATTTGTATAAAACCCCATTTTTTGTGTTCCTTGCTTCAGCAACCCTGCATACTCAGCCGCCATGTTATTCTTATGGAGAATAATTAAAATGTCATAATTCGTTTATTTATGAATGTATATTGATGAAACTTGGTATGTGGCTTTGTGTGGTATTAAGATACGTATATATGCATTGGAAATTCGCTGAGTACAGAGGTTTGATCCTACGGGGTATTTTCTTCAAAAATGTCATCACAATATAAATTGTTAATTAATTATTGTTTTAAATATATCAGGGTGATTTATATTTTATACATTTTACGAGTACCTAAATAAGATTTTTGTTTTTATTTTTAATTTGTAATATTCTTCAATTTTCCCTTTTAAGTTTAAACATATAAATCTGTATCTCCATAAATGGAATCGAACGATGAATTTTCTAATTTTGTAGAAATTATATTATTAAGTTAGACTTTTCAGAGTTTTAAACAAGACATCAAAGTTTTAAATATTAGCATATAGTTTTGAAATTCTTTCTATAGTTTCTATTTTCTAAGTGGTAAGCTACGCCTTATCTTGTTGGGGAATTTTATGAACGAGCTTTCCCATTGCAAGCTGACCAGTAAAGTGTCTCGTGTAAAAATCTGATATTAGCATAGAAATGGAGTGGCGATGAAACCTTCAATGAAATTCTGTTGACTTTGCCGTCAAAATGAATCCTCAGAGGCTCCGCTTGTAGCTCGATTGGGCGATAAAATGTAAAATATTCCCTCGCTTTGGGACCAAGCTTTGCTCGGGAAAATCGTTAGGTTTAATTGGTAGCCCTGATTCACTTTCATTATTATAAATCTATACAAATTCGAGTTTTCTCGATACGATTTATTTATTTCATAAGTGCAAATCCGGCAACTGTCAGCTGACTATGACTCCATTACTAGCGGAATCCCCCCGTACAGCCTAGGCAGCACCTTTACATTACAATGAAACTCACTTCACGAAATTGCTTTGCTCGATCGCTCTCATATCACTTGATTTTGTATCTACTTGCCCTAGTTTTTAATATGCATGACTCATTTATGTAATTCTGTAGCCATTAATAAGCTTGTACATTAGTTATTAAAGCACAATGGTCTATGCGCAGGTATGTTATTTATGCACACGGGTATATATGTATTGTATAATGTTTTTAATATGACCTTGTCATTAACCACTAAGCACATTCAATTATCATTACACTAATTAACATCACGCACTTCTCCCCAATATCACTCCCGATGAAGGTCGAAAATTGTATTAAAGTTAAAAGAATTGTACTGGGTTTTTTTATGTCAATCGTATTTTTTGTAGTAGTAATTATTACCACATACTTTAAATAAACAAATAATTTTTTAGAAAATTAGTGGCTATTATAACAGAATTCAAAACTAGTTTTTAAGGCTGATATTTCACTATACAAGATAAACGGTAATTCGTAATATCCTAAAGTTTATTTTAACCTTTAATATTAACTGACCAAGGTTTAGCCATCCTCACTTTGGTTTATCACTTAACACTTGGCTCAACAAACTAACCAACAGGGTTTTAAAATTACCAAAGCGTTTTTACACTAAAGTTACTCCACAGGGGATTAAAAGATTAATCCTTGACTTTTTGATGGGCATTTTTACTATCAGAGTAATTGAAAAGTTTCCACATTGGTCGTTATTGCTGACGTGCAAAATTACCTGTCATCAGCTAACTGATAATAATCAGGCCGTTCATAGAATATTTGGATGTTTTAATAGCTTGTAAAATTATGACAAACAAAAACAAGAAGTCTACCATATTTAATACTACCTTATAGTTTAAGGACCTAACAGTATGTATAGTTCAGTATAATACAAATTACCCCATAGTAATATAATTGATTATACATCCTACGGAGTTGTACATACATCCCGTAGGATTTATAGTCGATGGTAATATAAAATTATTTAACCAATTATTATTTAATTATTTTTATGGTATAATGGTTAATTCGGAAACGTATTTTATTAAAATAATCATCACTTGTTAATTTGACAAGAATATACACAGTTTAAATTAAATTCTTTAATATATTGAGTATGAATGAATTATATTAACATGATTATGTATCTTTTTTGGGATTTTAAACATCATCTGAAATAAATTACAACCTAGGTTAGATGAGGTTCTATTTAAAATGACTTGTTGTCTCTTTTGGTGCCTGAATATATTAAATACCTATGCTTTTAGATATTTATGTATTTTTATTCATTTCGCACTCATAATTAACAACTCCCATATTGTGCGGAGCATGCGAGATGTCATTAATGTCAGTTTGCAGACTAAGCAGGTAAAATAGTAATACGATTGCACTTTAATTATGTCGAACTGTTTGAACTTTATATGTTACTATTTTTTATGGGTAACATGAAAAGTTCTTGAACAGTCCAACCCTTACTATTATAAAAGAAAGATGGTGGCTGTCCAACGCCACTGCAGCTTGGTTGTAAAGCAAAAACTCCTGGACCGATTGTGTTGAACAGGTAGTTAATATGTGTGGACTCTGTATGGGCCTGTTCGTAATTAAAAAATTCCATACAACGCACCACCCCATATTCAAATTTCCAATGTTACTGTTATGGATACTTTTTTGTTTATTTATTATCTTGGTAAAAGAATGTATCGTTTTATAAACCTGCGGGTTTTAGTAACAGTGAGATTCTTTAACGAACAACTGGACATCCGCTAGTTGTATACAGATTTCTCTAAACTATTCGTTTATTTATTTTTCAATATATTTTTTAATAGGGTACAAGCAGTTACGTACATAAAGAATAACGTATACCGGTTCGAAAAATATTAAAATATTTAATTATTTCTGATCAAATATGATTTATTGAAAGAGTTATTTAATACAATTGAATCTTTATTTGTCAATTCAAGTTGTGAAAGTACTTAGAGAGTGCAAATATAAAATCGAAAACTTATTAAAAGGTATATTTAAACAAGGTAAAAGTAGAAACCATAAACAAATAGTGGAAGAAAATTTAAATTGTAAACCATGAATTAACAGCTTTAGATTACGAATGCAAAATTATGGTTTTATTGTTATAAAGTTTTTAGACTTCAAACAAAGTTCACTTTCTGAAACTTTGTTTAAACCTTTCCTCTCTTCAATTAATTAACCTTGCTCAACGTAGTATTAAGCTAAGGTAATAATAATCAAATATTACATAATTGTTATATATAAGGTGATTGTACATTATTGTTTTAAGAATATACCACCCCTTATAAAGACGAAAAGTGTTCTCAGTAACGGATAATCACAATAATTCAGATACTCTACGAGCTATACAAAAGGGCTGAGAGCATTGTCTTGCTCTGAGCATGGAATAAAAACAAAGCCTCACTTGAAAATGTAAAATCCGAGTTTATCTTCAACACATTCCTAACCATGACGCCTTAGGCTTCCGTCCGCTGTCAAATCATAGGATTTTTCACACGCAATTGTTGTTTAATACGGTATCTAAGTAATTAATTAAAATAAATAATCATTTAAAGAATGTACCTGATTTGACTTGTCGTACGCTCTTCCATCGCATAAAGAGGTATACTCACAATTAGCATAGCGAACATAAAAATGTTGGTCCTATAAAAGACACATAGATGAATAACGGTACAAAGCAAATCGCGAATCTCAAGTAGTATAAAATTGTTTCATCATCAGTTCAAGGTTATCAAAAAGACCTACCTTTTAACGCAAACATTTCATAAAACTATTCAACTAATAATACCTGTAAATGGAAGTAAGTATTATTACAAGATATAGAACCGATGACATTACAAATAAAACGGTAATAACTAATTAAAAATAAATAAATAGCTCTGTACATTAAGCAAATACAAACTTGTCTGTAGTTTACAACAGTGCTTACAATTTGTGTGATTATTTCGTCAATAAGAAAGATCCCAGGTGACATATTTTAAAGACCACCCGTAGACATTTTAACAGCTTACAAGAAAAACAATGCAGCTGATGAATAATAAACATTGAAATTGTTTTAAGCCTCAGGATCATATGTCTTGATTGATTCACCTGTCCAGACGACACCGACGATCGTGAATGGAATCATTGGTGGAGAATAATGTAATGAAATTTACTTAACAGCAATAGTTATTTAGGGTTCCTCTGTAAAAGTTCGAAGTAAAAAACTAGGGATTTTATGACTATGTATTTTATTTTATTTTATTGATAATGGACAATACATTTTACAAATGTTGTGCATTGAATCATTCCTGTAATAACAAACTATTAAGGAACGATCAGGTCTGATCACAATCTGATTTGGTTCTCATTGGAACCTGATAAACTTTTAATAATAATAATAAATTAATTAATTAAAAACACAAAATAAAACCCCTTTTTTAAATAAAACGTATGAAATATGCATTACAATATGATAAAAATAAAGAAATTAAAAAATCATGACAAAAATTATCACTTCTGGCACTATCGGAATTTGAACCTGGTAATCCAGCATTGAAGTCTGTTAACCTGCCCACTGTACAACGAGCGCATCTTGACATACGACTTTGAGAAGCGATTAGGAAAAAGAAAATTTATTGGACCACGATGTTAAGTTAAACACTAGATTTTTTCCTGACATTATGCCATTTGTATTGATAAAAAAACAAAATAAGTAAGTATTGATAAAACAAAATTACGCGACATTGATATTTGCGGCTGTTTGATAGCATAGGTACAATTGATTAATTAAATTATTAGTATTATATTGTCCTTATTTTTCTTGGTACCATTTTAAAACTAGCCGTCTTTTTAAAAAACAAAACTTACTTCATATATATGTATATATTTATCGTTAATTTAACGTTTGGTGACGTAAAACCGCCCTAATATATAATTTTTAAAGCGATATTGTTTACCGGCACATGAAAAAGGGTAAAAAAACCAAGCATATCACTATTTATAATATTAATTCGTATTAATAATGTTTAATTATCTTTTTATATGATACTAAAATAAACCTCTGCTCAAGTTTTATCAGACCAGATCAACTCAATCTGATCAGGTCTGATCAACCCTGATATACCAGATCAGTCCTGATCAACTCAACCTGACTAGGTCTGATCAGAATCGGATAAACTTGGATCAGACCTGATTAAACATTTTCATGTGGGACACCAGCAGCTCGTCTGTGAACTTCAGCTTCCTCAACAGTTTTTGTAGATCACTGTCCTGCCATACTGCCATTTCAGTTACTCTCAAACTGGCCGACTGCAGAGCTTGCTCTTCAACGTCGATGTTGCTGTTTTTCTGGCATTTCTTCTGCTCTGAATGCTGCCTGCCGTAAATCTTTCCATTTGTGCTGAAGTGTCCTGACTTCTACCCACTTTAACCAATCGGGCTTTTTCGAACTTTGAGACAAATTTAATTTACGTTTTCCCGGCATTATTGTGATAGAAGTACCTTCGTGGTTATTAAACGTGAAAAAAATGTAAACCAAAATATAAATAAACTCAAAATCTAAAATGCAGAACAACTGTTTTAGTTATTTACTGATCCAGTAAATGTTAATGTCAATACGATTAACAAAAGAAGTTTAGGCCACTGGGGCAAAACACTAAAGGAGTTTTAAAACGTGAATAGGCAAATATGTTACATTAGGATATTAGCTATCTTCCTACCAAATTTCAGCTCAATCGATTCAGTTGTTGGAGCGTGATTGAGCCACGAACTAATAAACTAACTTACAAAAAAAACTCTCAAACCTTGAGCTTTATAATATTAGTATTATATTATTTAAGTATGGGAAATTCTTCAGAATTAAAAATTAATCAAATTTGAAATATAATGTGGTATTAACATAATAATATCAATTCTTTTGCACCTGATAAAGTGAATTTATTTAAATATTAAAACAGAAACTGAATTAATATAATATGTTTGCACCTTCTGTACTAGTATAAATAATGTTTATTCTGTCTCCCATTCTATGAAAACAAACAATGATATTTTAATTTTAAATCGAACTTTTGACGATTTCTAAAGCAGTATGAAAATGCATGTCATAAATCCTTCAAGATAATTTGCGCAAAGTCATAAAGCTCATGCAACAGATGCGGTGTGGTGGATTCAAGTGCTTGGAGCAGGATGTTACAGCAATCTATTCTATAAACCGATCTAGTATATCAATTCGATCTTAAACTTCTGGTAAAATAGAAAATCAAAGAGCGTTGAATGGCTATTTTATGTAAGGTCTTGGATTAATTTTACTTTATGTAGTAGATTTATTATTTTATGTAATTGTAATGTCTCTTTTTATTCTTTCAAAAGGTTTATCATTAGTTATTTTATTGGAATACTAGCAGCTAATTCCGTGCTTCGTAACGGGGACAGAAATTCAGAGTAGAAAACCAAGCAGCTAAGTGTGCTGCATTCTGTGGTTAGCTCGTGGAACTACTACGAATCAATATCAGCTGTTTGTATTTTCATTAGCTCAAACAAAAATGAATGTCCATAAGGGATACATGGGAACTTTGAACCTGCATGATGATGACCGGTGTGTCTCGTTGAAATCGATCGCCTTTCAAAACATTATTTTTTATATCTAAAATCTTGTATCTAAGTGCAGTATAAGTCTAAATATATTTGTAGTGTTGTGAGACGTAGTTTATTTCTATCCTGCTTTTGTTATTGTCCTGCCAATCAATTTCTTCACAGCCTATACATCTATTTAACTTTAGTTTACCTTAGATGAGTTAAGTCACATTTAAAACCCCATTATAGTTTTATAGTTTTATTTTCTACCAGATTTCGGATTTTTACTGGAAATAAATGTAATTCTTATTTATTTACAACCCTTTCGGGGGGAGTGGGGGTATTTAATGTAAAAAAAACTGTTATCTCATACCGTGCTAATAACCGGTTTCCGTGCTATATTGAAATACATTTAATTTATCACCTCATTTATCGTTATTATCATTTTTCAAGGGTTAGTAGTTTCACTTTATTTTGTTTAACAACCAAGCCTGAACTGTTTCCCCCAAGTAAGAAATGTATCAGATTGTATACCAAGATGTAACTTCAAGAAATTAAATGTATTCCGTTTGAAGACCCTCGCGTTTAATATTTTATAAAGACATAAATTCACGACTCTTTCTGCTTTTCAGTAATACTAAAGAGATATTTATTATTTTTTTTAATTTAATATTTTCTCTCAAATCCACACTTAAATATCTAATTACGATTTCGATTATAATAGTGTATTTCCATAGTAGTTTGTTCAGAATAATAATAAACATAGCAGAGAAACAACTTTTATGTTTTTGTTTTTTTTATTCAGTTATTTTGCCCGTGAAGCAGAAATAAGTCAACTCAATCAGTCTATATTTAATCTGTTGTCTTAGTCTAATTTAGTAACGCCCGTAGTAACTAGTAAGAAAAGCTAAGTCATTCCACTAACAATTGAAATTTATCAAGTATAGATGTAAGATTAAAAAGAAAGCATTATTTTGTACTGTTCATAATTAATTTGTTTCCATAGATACCAGTATTGTATAGTTTGTTTGTATAATATTGTCAGATAAGAATTTTAATGCGAGGTCTTTCGGCACACCCAAAATCACCCAAAAAGTAGTAACTAATACCAATCATTATGTAAGCAGATAATTTCAACCAAAACACACGGATAAATTATATTTATGATACTCCCTTATTCATTGGAATATGACAAAAGTTTAAAAAATCATTTAAACTAGCTAACTGGAAGACAGCTAAATAGATATCACAGTCTAAACTTTACAAGGAAGTATGATTTACAGATTATATAAAGCCCTACAGTACTTCTTCAAACTGCCATGTAAAGCAACGTATTCTGTTGTTGACGTTGTCTGTTGTTATTTTGTTTCTTAAAAATGTAACCTTTCAATACTTCATCGAGGATTAAAATATAGCATCAAAACTTATCTGACAACAACACTAAACTTTCATCTTCAATCTAACGAAGGTAATAAAAATTTTTTTTGATTTGACAGCAGGTGGGGAGCCGATTGAGTAGAGCCAGTCCCACGGAACACCTAACAAACGCAGTTGGTTCATTCAGGGTACTTTCTTTTTTTATTCATAAATGGATCGAACTCAGGTTTCTAATTTATGGTGAGGCACTGTACCACATTGTAATCAATATGCCCAATGGACAGAATCTCGTCAAAACTAATTACAACTTCCCGTAACTCCTTACTATAACCAATGGGTTTACATCTACTAGAGGGGACACCTTACGGGAGCAAGAGTTAGTAACCGCAGTGCTACGATCTAGCGTCACATTGAGATAACAAACGAGATCTGCGGCGTCGCGTCGTTAGGCCGAGTTAATTCGTCCACCGTACCCGACCCGTGTAAACAAAATATCACTTTGATGACCATCACAACAAAATCTTTATTTATACATTTTAAAATCTCTACGAAAACATTCCTAACAAATATTATGAACAAAACCGTGACGATCCCTGGCGACGTAAGACGAAATTACGTCGACAAATCTCTAACATTAATTTGCATTGCGAGTCCCCTCTAGCAGATATAAACCCAATTAT
Organism: Allygus modestus; assembly: GCA_963675035.1. Classification (NCBI taxonomy): domain Eukaryota; kingdom Metazoa; phylum Arthropoda; class Insecta; order Hemiptera; family Cicadellidae; genus Allygus; species Allygus modestus. The sequence goes on along the minus strand of OY776112.1, from coordinate 416,860,740 downwards.
ATAACCTAGTAAATCCCAGTGACTCCTTTACCAGTGTCCAACACCCAGCTAAATCCAGTGACTATGTACTTATAATAGCCCACCTAATCCAATTGAACCTTATCAAACCAATCTGATCCTTGTGACTCCTTGCCATAACCTCACAAATCCCGTAAACTCCTCGCCACAAGTCAGAAAAACCCAAGAACGTTTTATCATAACCCATCTAATTCCACTGACACCTTATAAAAACCACATAATACCAGTGACCTCTTACCAAAGCCAATTAAGCCCAGTGTTTCCTAACTATTTAATAGGCCTATTGGTTATTTTTTCATTCATTTATGGACCAACCACATGCTGCCAGTTATGTCGAAGAGCTGCAACACTTTGTAAACAATTATGTTATTCGTTGACACTAATTACATCTCTCCGAAACTCCTTATCATAACCCAAAAAATCGCAATACCTCCTTAAAATAACTCATCTAATCCCAGTCGCTCCTTTAAATAGTCCAGCAAATCCCAGTTATTCATTTACCAGTGTCCAATACCCAGCTGATCCCAGTTACTACAGCCCAGCTAAACCCGGAGAACATTATTTAACCCAAATAATCTCTGAGACTCCTGGATATAACCCAGCAAATCTCAGAAACTCCTTGCCATAACCCAGTGAATCTCAAAAAACTCCTTACCATAACCCAGACAGTCCCAGCGACTCCTTTCTAACCGCATTGACTCTTAACTTTGACCCATCTAAGTTCCAGGTACCCATTATCAAACCCATGCAATACCAGTGTCGCCTACAAAACCTAACCAATCTCAAAGACTCCTTACCATAACCCGGACAGTCCCAGCGACTCCTTGCTAACCGCATTGACTCTTAACTTTGACCCATCGAAGTTCCAGGTACCCATTATCAAACCCATGCAATACCAGCGTCGCCTACAAAACCAAACCAATCTCAAAGACTCCTTACCATAGCCCAGGAAATCCCAGTGATCCCTTACCAATACCCTTTAATCTTTTTCCCAGAATCTATTTACGATACCCAGCTAACCTCAGTGACTCCTTAACATAGAAATTCAATCTGAAGTGATTCCTTACTATATCTCAGCTAATCCCAGTGACTATTTACCTTATTCCAGAAAATCCAAGGGACATCTTACTATAATCTATTTTCACCAAAGAAACTAATTATTGCCAAAAGTGCTTTGTTCTTTCCGAAGCTATCTTTAATTCCAGGTACCCCTTATCAAAACCATGCAATATCAGTGCCTCCTTACAAAACCTAATCATTCTAAAGACTCCTTACCATAACCCAGCAAGACCCATTGACCCCTTACCAATACAGTAAATCCCGGAAACTATTTACGATAACCCAGCTAAGGACTGACTTGTCCCTATAGCCCAGCTAACCTTGGTGACTACTTAACATGGACGATCAATCTGAACTGACTCCTAACTGTAGCTCAGCTAATCCCAGTGACTTTTTACCATATTCCAGAAAATCCAAGGGACAGCTTACTATAACCTAGTTATTCTCAGTGACGCCTCACCAAACCCAGCTAGCTCCAGTGAACCTTTAAACATTTATTTACAGAGATTACTTATTATAAGAGATCGATGATACAACCCCAATATAAAGGTGAACTCGAAGATTCTCGTCATTACGATGTTCTCGGAGCCATGTTGAAAGGGTATTTTACTCCACCTCTTTTAACTGGAAGAATAATATTATACTGGAAGATATCAGCGGCCTAAATTCAAGTCCTCAATTATATAATAAAAAGTGAGTTAACAAATTATATTCAAAGTTTATAAACGTTGGGTTCAGGATTCGATTAGTTTGGCAACGAGTTTCGGAAAGTATATAAACTGAAAGTATGGAAACTGTTAAGAAACGAGTTCGCACGCAGCACGCTTACGTGAGGGAAGTGAATTCCACATAACAAATTTTAAAACTCAAAACCAGTGTAAAAACATACATTTATTCCAATTTTATTGGAATCTAAAAACATTGATTTTTTGGTTGTTCTGATGCTCCTGGTTTCATTTACCTCCAATGCTAGGAATACAATTTTGCGCATTATAAGGTTAGGAGAAGGTCCAGTCAGGCTTTAAAGTAGGTACGAGTTGCTGGGGATGATACAAATACACCAACAAATGAATAACATGTTTTTCCAATCTAAAAACCACATAAGACAACGTAATGTGTTTAGCCGACAAACATTTTCTTTAATAACTCGGTAAATATTTAAGCTAGAATGACGAGAGAGGGCTTAAAACTGTCACTTCACTAATTCCCATCTTAATAGAAGCATTAATTTTACGTCCGGGGCTTTTCTGACCCTTTTTGGGCCCAACAACTCGAAATTTGAAAGACTAATCCCCAAAAAAGGTGGTTAGAGTTTTCCGATTGTTTTGCCTAACGAACTTGTCTAACTGATTATAAAAACGAACATCCCTACCAAATTTGAAGTAAATCGGACAAAAATTGCGACCACTAGAGTGCATACACACACACACACACACACACACACACACACACACACACACACACACACACACATACAATTTTGAACGACTCCCCAAAACGTGTTGAGGGGGTCACGTTAGGAACTTCTATGGTGGTCCCGGGCTTAAGTTTCACCGTGCGGATCATGCTAATAGTTCACTTTTCCACAGGAAATTCACTAATAAACAAATAATTACCATTGTATTATAATCCCGCGAAGAGGGATCCTGCAAACCTACGCAACGCTCCTTTTTCCTATCTTAACAATGTATTTTCACGCGGCGGCACAGATTTTTTTTGAGGGTAGACCGGAGCATTGATGATTTAAATTTGTTTGTAATTATTTTATAATGTCTTTTTAGTATGTTTAATTAATATTTTAAATATTTCTAAAGTAGCATCATTGCCTTGGCCGAATATAGTTGAGCAAAGATGAACTGGACGGATTAGCAATAGTGTGGATGGTTAGTTCTCAATCGCTCATATTATTTCGGCTGAGTTGTGGTAATGATTCAACCTGGATTAGGTTGATTCGATTGCCTGGATTCGGCCAGGGCTTGGAGGAATAATTTAACGTGTTTTAATGTTTTTTTCACAGCTTACCATCAACTATATAGTGATTTTTTAGTTTTACTGTCGACTGTACAGACCGATGTATTACTATCCTAACTTAATTTTAACATTAAATATTTTACTTAACGTACTTTTTCCTAATGTTTCAAAGCCATAATTATTTTGTCAATGTAACATATGTCGCCTAAAACGTATCAATAACACATTCAACATTAAACGTAAGCAACAATAAGGTATTTAATAAATTCTTGATTAAATTATACTTTTCAATATTTTAACGTTTTATTTAAATTTGGACGTGTTCTTTCTATGCACCTGTTGGACATATTTTACATTATGTCATATGTAGCTTATAGGAAACTCTGTTGCTTACAAAATAATTTCTTACATATTATACTCTAAAACTTATGGAAAATTACTTAATTGAGCTGAAAGGAGATAAGGCCCAGTTTTTCATTTTTTTCACATTTTTTACTGATATAATAACTATGATTCTTTACTTCCATTATTCGTAATATCATACATGCATCTTGAAGGGAATTTTATAATCTTTACAAATTGTATGAACGTGTTTTTACTTACGACATATTTTTAAGCAAGTTATTAAGGAAATAGTGAATTAGGGTTTTTAAATAAGGGCTACGAGGTCGAAAAATTGAATTTTTCATCATGGGGTCGATGCATTCAACATACCTGAAAATCAAAATTACTCCACCTTTTGCGTGGCAACCCCTTCAATTAGGATAATTCTACTGGGCCATTCCTCAATGACTATTACAGAACAAAGCCGCCAACGAAAACTGGATTATTCAGCGAGATTCATAATAGCGTTTCAAAAAGTAATCATAAAAGAACATATACATATTTGATAGCATCTATAGTTAAAAATATATTTTAAAATTCCATAATCCCCCTCCACCCATAGGGGAAAACTACTTAAAAAGATTCAAGAAAGGCAAAAAAGTGTAGTTTAATTTTTAATAAGATGTAGTCTTTATATTGGTTAATTAGCGTGCTCTTTTTGTCCATGACACACTTTAATTACTTTCCACACATTCATCCACAATATTTAGTTACTATAATTTTTCGTATTGTCATAATATGGTGACATATGTGAAAGTGAATATTAAGTTAATTTCTTCTGCGTCATAAAATATATAAATTAAATTTATTAACACTCTCAAACCTAGATTAGACTTGCGTAATGTAATGTGATTTGTAGTCGAGGAGCCGAATTTTAAGGCGGGTCCGAAGTTATAGACGGCCAAGTTATATACGGGTAATGCGGGTGCTGTGGTCTGCTCACTTTAGGACACTCGTTTTAATTTTGAAACTTCACCTTTGCAGATTACTGAACCCTAAAATAAGTTTAATTTTTAATTAGTAACAGTAGTGAACATTTTTATGGTTAGACCATGTACGACTTAGCACATAATCTAAATCTATGCTCATTATTTATACTAATAAAGTAGTATTGCTTCTCTCAAAACTACTCCAGGACCATACCACGTTGTAAGGAAGCAACACATTTTTGATGTGTTTTGGCTCCCAGACCACAGGAAACCGCCTCACTGACCTTTATAGTCGATATGTTGTTTTTTGCGGATTAGGAAACCCCAGCATAGCTGCTAGTCGCATCTTCCACAAGCGGGAATATTGCGCAGATTACCGGAAAGATAGGATATAGCAGGAAAGGAAAGGGTGGGAAGGGACGGCAGCCAAATCGACCCTTCAGAGGGCCAACCCCCGTGCCCCTGGGGCAGCTGGGATGAGGCTCTCAAACAGGGGACCCTTATTTTGCCCTCCAACTGGTCAACTCAACTGACAGGGTATCCATATACAACAGCCAGGGACCATTCATTCTCAGGTTGGCAGGAGGGGACCAAACCCGGAGATTCTGTCCCTAGCCGCTGCAAATGGAGGGGCCAAAGGTGAAAGGGAAGTTTGTCATAATGGACAGCTAAAAGACTTACCATATGTAATGACAACTTCATTTGCTGTACCCAATGTCAGCCTCAAAACTGGTAAAGACCAGTCTTAAGGTAGTCCTGGGACTAGTTGATAATGTTATTCATAGTTGATATGTTATTCTTACGGAGAATATTGTTTTCATGGAGCGATGAAAGGTGTTCGATCTAGGTACTGTTAAATAAATCTCCCAAATAAATAAGTAACTCACTCTTACCTATATCATACCTCGAAGGAAGCAATAGGGACATGGAATAAATATGTAAGAACAGTTTATACTTATTACAATTATTTTGTTACATTAATAAACTTAGTAATTTTTAATATGCTTAATAATGCAATTAGTCTACCATAAGAGCAGGGAAGTAGTCAGTAACTGTAGTATGCTGCAAAACGCAAGTAAAATAGGTACGACACTCTTTAAGTTTTCAATTTAAATCCCTAACAAAATTTTAGTGCCCACGAGTTTTCTTTTAGATTAAATTAGGAGTCCAACGATTATTTTGTAATTAATGCAGATAAATTACAATTTAGCCATAATATACTTAGTTGGGTTAAAAAGGTTAAATCAAGTATAAATATCAATGACACTAGATAATTTTGACGTCAAACATGCATTTATCAACAGAAATTGGGATTTATGGCGTCAATGTTTCAAAAACTGCACACAAATGGGGGAAAAGAGACGGCTCAAAGAAGTTTTGATTTCCATTTATGCCAGTCAGAGCTTTTTGATGCGCAAAATAACCTGTCACCATTCACCTGAAGAGCTCTTTAAACTAATGCACTGTTTACATCACAATTTCCGATTCCTTTTTAGTGAATTTCAGATGGAAAAGTGAACTATTAGCATGACCCGCATGGTGAAACTTAAGCCCGGGACCACCATAGAAGTTCCTAACGTGACCCCCTGAGAACGTTTTGGGGGGTCGCTAAGAACTTTATATATAAGTATATATATATATATATATATGTGTGTGTGTGTGTGTGTGTGTGTGTGTGTGTGTGTGTGTGTTCACACTCTAGCGGTCGCAATTTTTGTCCAATTTACTTAAAATTTGGTAAGAAAATTCCCTTCTGTAAACGGTTGGACAAATTCGTTTGGGCAAAACAATCGGACAACTCTAACCCCCTTTTTAGGGATTTTAATTTTTCAAATTTTGAGTTTTTGGGCCCAAAAAGGGTTATTAAAGCCCCGAATGTAACATTATTGCATATTAAATTATTGTACGTGAAATTCCAAAAACGTTATCCCTCCCTCATCATTCTAGCACAAGTATTTACCGAGTTATTTTAGAAAAAGTTAATTGTCTTAACACAGTACGTTGTCTTATGGGGATTTTACACTGGAAAAGGCTGTTTTTCATATCTTGATGTAGTTTTATTACCCCTAATACCACTATACCAACTTGTTATTCTGACTATACCTCCTCCTAACCTTATAATGTAGCACATTGCCATCCTTATGGTCAATTTAAATATAACCAGGAACATCAGAACAGCCAAAAAATAGCATTTTTTAACTGTCCAAAAAAATGTTACAAGTGTTGTTTTAAACCCTTTATTAGGTTTTAATGCGGAAATTCACTTTCCTCAAGTCAGCGTTCCGCGTGTGATCTCGTTTATTCTAGAAATAAGTTGCATTGCTGTTGTTTTTAAACATATTTATCCACTGATTTGTAATAATTTATCAGTGATGGTGTAATTCTTTGTCAGTTATGGTGTGAACCAACGATTGGTACTAAAATAGTACAATTGCATCATTCACGTCAAAATTTGATATGGAGTTACAAATATGCCTGATCAATCATAGTACATGCCTGAAAAATGAACAGTATCAAAAACTGAGTATCAGACCTCCTTCCTTTTATTCCTTTTTTAATTAGTATTTTTTCTTGTTATAGATGGTATAATATAACATCAAAAGCAGAATAGAAATTACCGTTGCCTTTACATAAAATCTTATTTAAAACTATTTAATTAAGTATGTTCACCTAAATCCCATTGCTGAAGGTATTAGCATTGACTATTAGTCAATGGTATTAGTCATTTGCTACACACAGTGGTTTAAATTAAATAAATCTCTCCTCCTTTCGCACGATTAAGCGTAATATATTTTTAATATACCCTAATGGTCAATTATAGACTAACCAATAAACAATTTGTAGTTAAATTAATAAACAAACTCTGTAAAATTAGTAATTTATTGAATCTCCATTAGAATAACATTGGTCAACATAGCTTACTGATAATTGAAATTTTAATTTTCTCCGCAACCATTGGTCGTACAACAATAATTCAAGTTATGTATTCAAATTTGTAGCTTTTTAAAGGTTATATATTTATTTTACACAAGATATATATAGTATGTGCAAAAATAAAAAAGATCCTCTCAAAGCATATAATTTGTATCCTGAATTCAAATAAACCAATAATATACCAACATAATTAATTAAAATATATCTTGTTTCCGATGAAACTTGAAATTTCTTACTCGTAATAAACTCACTTTCCTCTGATATGATACATATGACACTTGATTTAGAACAAAATAACTATTTAAATAAAATATATAATTTTTTTATTCTTATAAAGCCAAAGTTTTAATAAGTCAAATGGCCAACAATTTTAAAGGCTTTGAAAATCCTAGCAACTTTTTAATTTTATAGGTTTGTGTGAATTAAAACAAAAGTCAAATAAATTATTATTGTTAGTAAGTGTTTTTGTAATGGATTTTTGTCATATTTGGCTTTTTTAAATTCTGGCCTTTTGAGAATAATGTAAAAACATTTAAATAGTTATTTTGTTCCAAAACAGCTGTGATGTATCATATCATAGTAAAGCTGAGCTTATTGCGAGTAAGACATTTCAATCGGAAACAATATAAATTAATTGGTTTAGAAAATACAGAGTATTCCGTAAATGTAAATATATTTTGAAACAAAATAGCCATGTCTAAACGAATTAAGATAAGTGGATTCTGTTTTCACCAAAATGTTTGTTTTGATGAGACCTTTACAATTATGTATAATTGTCTTAGGTTCATAGAAGAACATTTAGAGATTCAAACTCATGCATGAACTTCGTTTTTGAGCACCCTGCTTATAGATTTCAGTAATATTATTTTAAATAGATTTCCTATATGCGATTTAGTATAGATAATTGTGTTGGATGTCTTTATACTAAACCGTTCCCCCCTTATACATGCTGGAATTGTGGTCTTACTCACCGTGTATAATGTGTAGTTTTATTTTTAATAAGATATTTATTGTTTATTGTATTGTTAATAAGTCTTTATATTGGTTACATAGCGTGCTCTTTTTGTCCATGACACACTTTAATTACTTTCCAGACATTCATCCACAATATAAATCTTTAAATCATTGATATCTAACCGTAACGTTTAGAGCAAAAGTAAAAATTATCCGAAGTGTACATTTGTTAATTAAAAAAAAAACATCTATTTGAAACGTTTTGCTCTATTATCAATAATAAAAGAGTTATAAGCAAATAAATAAAAATTGGCAGCAATTTTACAAGATGGCGGCCGTAGCACAAGTTTTTTAGGACTTTTAGTATGTTATTCCGGTGGTAAATTCAACACACACACTAAGACTTTTGCTTATAAGGGTTTTTTAGGTAATTTGTCTAATATGACTGGACTATAAGTTTAAATATTTTATAACTAATCATATGGACCACAATAAAAATTAGTGCTTTAAATTCCTAATCTCATGAACTTAATATACCTGTAATATAGAACGTTAGAATTAAATATTTTCATCATATCATAGTAAGACAATTTAATATTCAGTTCCACATTTAACTAATCATTGGGTCATAAATTAGTAATGATAATGACATTCAAAATCTGATTGCATTCATTTCCAAGGATATCATCCAACATTGCACTAATCAACAGAATCGTGTTTCCATCAACGACAATCAGAGCCAATCCCGCGTTGATCACATTACTAAGCTAAGTTGCGTTGATGACTGTTTTAGCCCGGTATCCGGGAAAAATAAGGCTCCGAAATTAACTCCAGTGTTATTTTGTACAAATACGATTACAACAAACATTAAATTAATGCAGTAAATTTTATTAAATTATATATTCCCTAGTAGAACAGATCGTTGGCCCAACGATGGGGAATGGTTGGGATGGTTAGAAGTGGTTGGATAATGGTCGGTTGGCAAATCCAACCGTAGGAGACGTTGGGCCAACGAACCAATCGTTGGGTAACGCACGTTGGCAAATCCAGCCATAGGAGACGTCGGGCCAACGAACCAATCTTTGGGTAACCCGCATTGGCAAATCGAACCATAGCAGACGTTGGGCCATCATAAGCTATTGTTGGCAAATCATACTATATTATATATCAGTAGTAATGTATATATTATAGTATACCGTATTAACATCATATATTTTATTATTATAATTATATTGAATGTAAATTAATTTGCTTGTAGTTTAGTTTATCATATTTCATAGCAAGAATAGACAAATAAATTTAAAAAAAAATTATATTGTTCCAACTTTTATTACTCTTATTACAGTGATTTTCGCAAGTAGATTAATTTATAGAAGAATTAAAGGAAAGTATTGTCCTAGTCGTGTAGGTGTACACTATTGGTAATTTTTATATCCTAGTCCTTCCATACACTTTCATGAGTCAGAGTGGCCGCGAGGTTTAAGGCGTGTGTATAGTAAGTCAAAGGTCTAGGTTCAAGACTCGACCAGGATTCAATATTTTTGCTATTCAAATCATTTAAAAAATTTATATTATTGGTTTACCAAACCAATTGAATTTGAAATCGTGTTTTTTTATATAAAAATGACCATTCAAATAAAAAATTATAAACTTTTGGCATTTGGTTGGGTATTGGTTGGCATTGTTAGCATTTGGTTGACAAATACAACGTTGGCCCAACGGTGGCCAACGGACATTTATTTCTTACCGTTGGCCAACGAACTGTGCCAACCATTTCCCAACGTTGGCCCAACGATTTGTGCTACTAGGGTTATGTGTTTAATTATATATCAAAATTAATACACTGCTGGTCAGAGAAGCTAAGTAGAAGGTAGAGATTATCAGGATAAGCGAGGGAAATGACAGAGATGACAGGAAAGTGTCAGAAGATGCTCAACAGACTGCGCCACTGTCGAGGTGATTTATCTCCTTTCTGCGACATACATTAGTATATAAATTAGAACCTTTGATGAACGTGTGGTATTTAGTTTAGCCATTTAATAACTTACAAATTATTATATTGAATATACTTCAAAAGTGTTTTTTATCTCGTTTCACACTATCGAATGATATTTTTATTTAAAAACTAATTAATTAATCAACACATTCAGAGTTTGACTAACGAGGGTTAAAACTTATTTTTGCGATCTAACTCTTTGTTAATTTGTTTATAACCTCCTTGATTACTCCCTTACATTGTTATAATTAATTTATACAAACATTTACAGTGATAGTCTGTATTATAACAGAAAAAGCAAGGTTTTACATGCAAATAGAGTGATTATACAAAAGTCTCTTATTCGTGATTATACATGTGGTAGTTTACAAAATAAATATTCGAGAAGACGAAAAGATTCTCTCAGGTTTGTTTCTGATTAGCTAAATCAGCTAAAACCAGTTAGTAGAAAGTATCTTATCTCCAAAATCTTTTATCGCCCTTTAAAAACTAATATAAAACATAATACCCCCGTCGCAGCAAACCTGCGTACTCAGCGAATTTCCAATGAATATATATGTCTTAATAACACATTATGCCTCTTACCAGAATTCATAAGAAATATATTCATAAATAAGCCATATTTAAAATATTCATTATTCTCCATTAGAATAACATTAGGGATGAGTACGCAGGTTTGCTGCAACAAGGAACACAAAATAATGGGTTTTTATGCAAATATCAATAGAACTCATCTAAGTGAAGTCACATACCAAGTTTCATCCATATACATTCATAAATAAGCGATATATAACATATTTATTATTCTCCATAAGAATAACATGGGGACCGAATACCTAGCGAAACCATAGGCGAAAAAGTAGTTTTTTGTTTAAACAACAACAAACCACAACCAGATGAAGCGATATACCAAGTTTCGTCAGTTTATGTTCATAAACAACCGAGATATAAAATTTTTCTTTTTCTCCATAAGAATAACATTGGACAACGTACTGTGTTTAGCACTTTCAATATCTCAGTAACCAATTGACGTAGAGCAATGATCAAAATACCAAATTGTTTGTTTTTTTAAGCTGAATCCAATGGTATAAATTAAAATTTGATTTAAATGATTATTACATGTGAAAACTCAAAAAAAAAACATTTTTGGGGTACAAAACCCCCCCAAAACCCCCCTTCGGATGGTGCGATTTGTCTGGTTTTCGAACTCGTTCAAATAAATGGTACTTTACACGTTTGTACCAAATTTCATTAAGATCGGACCTCTTTTACAAGAGTTATCGTGCTTACGGACACACACACATATATATATATATATATATATATACATATATACAAATTTGAACGAATGGTGTTGTTGGCATCTGGGGACCTCAAAACGAAAAGTTATCATGAACTCGGGCTTAAGTCTTACCATGAGACCTACGGTAATAGCTTCTTCCCTATAGGGGAAATTCGCTAAAACTAGTTTTGAATTGATTAACCGTAGTGATTGAGTTTCTACAGTGCCCTGTGACATTGTCGCCACCGGCTGTCTTTGCCCATTGACGGCCGGTCACATTATTGTTGCATAACGTGGTGATTAGTTTGTAGTTCTGTTGACTTGGGTAACTTGCCCACTGAATAGATCCTGCATTGAACTCTACCTCGAGTTCATACTGCTGCAATATTTCACATAATTAGTCCGTGACATTTTTTTATTTTTATTTTACGGGGTCTCTGAATTGTGTTTAGTCCTTTCGATAGTTAAACTTTACAGTTTTTTTTAAGTGTTGAATAATCATAAAGTTACAAATAAATCGTAACAAATTGATTTCAAGCACAAAAGAAAATGTCCTGGCATCGTTACCTGGGAAGGATGTAGATAGTTAATAGTTTTCAGGTTTGGACAAAGATTAAATGACACCTGATGGTCTGTATTGCTGCAATGTGAGCAGGAGAAGCGGAGTAGAGACAGTGACCGGCCGAGGTGAGAGATAGACGCCAAGATCAGACTTTGCCCTGATTAGTACAGACGCTTTAGAAAGTGAAAATACAAAAAATTATAAGAGCTGATATTATTTTGATCCTGCTTGGCAAATATGAAGGTAAAATACTTTGTTTTAGCGAATTTACCCTATAGGGAAGAAGCTACTACCGTAGTCGGCATAGTAAGACCTAGGCCCGGGACCATGATAACTTTTCGTTTTGAGGTCCCCAGATGCCAAAAACACCATTCGTTCGAAATTGTATATATATATATATATATAATGTTCTCTCCAGATTCAAATTTTAAAATCTCTATTAATTTTTGTTCATCTGGTGAACTTCGTCAGATAAATATAAAAGAAGGTTTATAAATATGTACATACGTGGATGAGAAACTAAACAAAATAGGTTAACAAAAAAATATAAACAGGTGATAAAAATCATATGCAATATAAAACAGATGGGTCATAGATACAAATAATATACAGGTCAAGACATAAACCAATATTGGACTTTATAATTATCTTAGATTTAAACCAGACGGGTGCCGTGTTTGTAAGACTAGTTGATGGGCCAGTTCAGACTTACGAAGGTTAACCATTGTAATATTCTTGTTGCTGTCCTCTATAACTTGTTTGATGGCCTTTAAATTGTAGCAGTCTTCGATATTTTGTTTATTATGAAAAATAGCATGTTTAGCAACTGGCTTTTCTTCGTCACCATCTACTAGAGCTGCATGGTGACCCGTCATCCGTACTCTTAAGTGGTTTGATGTCTGACCTATATATTGTTTCTTGCAGTACTTGCAGTCAAGTTGGTAAATTAGATTTTTTGAATTTCAGTCCATCTCACCTTTTATACTGTATTTTTTCTTTGTGCCGCTGCTTTCAAATTTATTATATTCTGTCATTATTCTGCAAGTACCGCAGCGTGTTTTTTTGCATGGTTTACACCTGTTTTTTTCGATTACCATCAACAGATTTATCCGATAAACTGTTTTCACCAACATATTTCTCAAGTTGGGCGGCTTCTTAAAAATTACTCTAGGTGGTTTTGAGAATATGTTTTTTGTCTCTTGTGATGACTGGAGAATGTTAAAAGACGTTTTTATCACATTGTTTATTTATGTAGGCCTGGATAAAATTGAGTGATGAATTTAGGATCATTCACAACAAAACTATTAGTTTGCTAGTTCTTCGGTTGGTTAATCTGTCTCTTGATAACTTTTTCAGGATAGTCAGACTTTTTTATCCGCCAACCTATTTATATAATTCACAAAGTCTGAATTTTCATTATACAGTTTCTTTGCTCTAAATGATAGGCTCTTGGGTATAGATTTTATTATATAAGTAGGATGACAGCTTTTTTAGTTTTGTTTTGATTTATCCAGAATCTAGGTAAACATCCACATCAAGAAACGTAACAGATTTTGTAGAGTAACTCCAAATATAACATAACGATGAAAAACTGTTGAGCGATTGAAGAAAATCATTTAGGCGTTCTTGTCCATGTTGCCTTATGAAAAATATATCATGTATAATGTATATCTATGCCATAGAAGAGGCAAATAGTCTTGTGTGTTAAGGAAACTCTTCTCAATTGTCCTCATAAACAAATTAGCATAGCTTGGAGCCATGTGAGTACCCATGTCCGTCCCATTTGTTTGTAAGTATATTTCTCTTGAAATTTGAAGGCATTCATTGTAAAGATGAACTTGACTAAAGTTAGTAAAAAAGTTGTAGAGGGCTTTGAGCCAACTGGTCGAGTGTTTAAAAATTCTCTTAAAGCTTCAATATATATATATATATATAATATTCAATAAATAAATATATTATATACATATATATATATGTGTGTCCGTGAGCACGATAACTCTCGTGAAAATGATCCGATTTTGATGAAATTTGGTATAAACGTGTAAAGCAACATTTATGACTTTAAGTTCGAAAACCAGCCAAATCGCTCCATCCGAAGGGGTATTTTGGGGGTATTTTGTACCCCAAAAATGCATTTTTTTAAAATTTTATCATGTAGTTTTTGAAATAGTCAAATATTAGTTTTTACCATTGGATTCAGCTTAAAAAACACACAATTTGGTATTTTGATCATTCCTCTACGTCATTTGGTTACCGAGATATTGAAAGTGCTAAACACAGTACGTTGTCTAATGTTATTCTTATGGAGGGAAAGACTAATTATATATCTCGCTTATTTATGAACGTATACTGACGAAACTTGGTATACGGCTTCATCTGTTTGTGGTCTATTGATACTTCTCAAAAAACAATGTTTTGCCAAAGGCTCCCGTAGAAGCAAACCTGCGTACTCACCCCCATTTTACTCTTATGGAGAATTCTTAAATGCTATGTCTCTCTTAATTATAGACATAAATGAATTAAAACTGGGATCCAACGTCACCTAGTTAAGTTCTATTGATATTAGCGTCAAAACCCATTTATTGTGTTCCTTGTTGCAGCAAACCTGCGTTCTAAGCCCCAATGTTATTCCAAAGGGGAATAATTAAAATTGCGTATATCGCTTATTTGTAAATATTTTTTTATGAAACTTGGTAAGTGGCTTTATGTAGTATTAAAACATTTATATCTCCATTATATCTGCATACGCTCAGTATGCAGGTCTGCTGCGACGGGGGTATAGTTTTTTTACATTATTTGATTTTCCTAGGGATGAGGCCTGTCTAGATTTCATTTTATATATTTATTCTGAATCATTTAACACGCTCCATTTTAAATTACTAACAATTTTCTTACAGTTTTTCTTTAAAAAAAGACGGGGATAATTTATAACGACAAAACACTTTCAGCTACGTCACGACAGATAGTATTAGAGGACATTTACGGGATTTCTTTGGACTTTACGTATTTCAATAGAGATTTTAATTTATCAGCCGTTTACAGAACTTTTGACAGTGATCCAGAACTATTTGCGACTGTGTTAGGAGGATACTACAACAGTGTTGATAAAAGTAAAATATGTATTCTTTTGGGGGGACATAAATATAAATTTACTGAATCATGATGTACTGAATGATTCATATTTATATATCTTAGTAGGATCAGGACTGGTACAGTGCGTAGATAAACCAACTAGAGTTACAGAAAACAGCATTTGTTGCATTGGTCACGCATTTGTACGTTACTGTGACATGACTGCTGTGCATGCAGCCGTACTGCAAACCAGTTTGACAGATCACTTCCCCACCGCTCTCACTATCAATGACGACACGCACACACGCGCAGCCACTGCCATCATGCCACAGACTTACCTCGACCGAGCGCACTTAACTGACAGGCTTAATCACACTGACTGGGGACCCGTCCTGAACTGTTATGACTTAAATTTATGCTCTAATAATTTTCATAACATAATTGAGAATGCCATGAACAAGGCTAAGAAACCGATTATTTTAAAGTCGAATAGATATAAAAGAATAAAGCCTTGGATAACTGACAGCTTAGGTAAATCAATAAGGGTTGGAAACAAATTAAAGCCATTAAAAGGGAACCATTTAACATTTATTTACAAAATTACCATCGCGAATATAGGCAAAATTTAAGTCGTTTGTTAAATAGGGCTAAAAGAGATTTTTATAGGGCAAAAATTCAGCACTACAATCGGAATCCAAAGTTATTCTGGGGCATTATAAATGAACGAGTGGGTAGGAAAATTAACAAAGATTCGTTTCGTCTTGAAAAATTTATTTTTAACGCTCCTGCAACGCCACAAATTATTAAAGATCTGTTCGCGGATGATTTTAATAATTTTTTCAACTGTTGGAGAGAATTTGGTGAGAGCGATAGACCCAGGAGGGGACCCGGTGGTTAATGACGTTGACTACAGCTTGGACATCACTTTTTCTCTAAGAACAGTCACTGAACAAGATATCTTACGTCACATCACGGGACTGCGAGGTGGCTCTATTCCAGGATTGGATGGAGTCTCGGCCGACATCCTCAAACAAAATTCACCGTTCTTAAGGGTGCGCCCTACCCAGATTGAATTCATTGTTGTTTAGCGCCACGCCGGCGCCGCCAACAAGCAGGGCCATGCATATTTACGCTTGAAGACCATTTTGTTCTCCTCGATCGCACTGTTATTTTACAGATTTCTACCAAACTATTTGCAGTTTAACACTTTTCAGATTCCAATCTAGGGATCATACGGTTCCTTTTCTCCAAAATAATTTTTCTCCATACGTTAGGAATCTTTAGAAAAACGCTTAATTTGAGAACATTACTAATGGCCTACCACTTATTTTGAATTAAAATCACGATTTTTAAATCGTTTGCTCTCTAGATGAACATTTATTCAATTAAATAACATCAAATTATTTTTAACTGGTTAACAATTTAGCCTACAATGAGGGAGATGCAAACCCCTTACTTGAGCGAGCGGAAGGGAGGTACGGCGCACCCTTAAAACCACTATTGCACTTAGTAAATTTAAGTATAACGACTGGGGTTTTTCCAAGTAATTTTAAAACCGCAAAATCCTTTCCATTATATAAATCCAATGATGCTAATGATTAAAATAACTTCCGACCGATTTCATTACTGAGTGTATTCTCCAAGGTTTCAGAACGAATAGTAAATGAGCAGTTGGTGGAGTATCTTCAAAACAATGCGAATTTATCAATGGCTCAATTCGGGTTTAGGCAAGACAAAAATATTTCGGATGCACTTTTTGATGTTTGTAAAGATATTAATTCTTCAATTACAGAAAGAAATCGGGCGAAGTTAATTTTTCTGGATTTAAAAAAGCTTTTGTCTGAATTTATAGGAGTTTGCTTTTGAATAAATTGGAAATTATTGGAATTCGTAGCATCGCCCTCGCCTGGTTTAAATGTTTTCTATCAGAATGATCTCGGGTTGTTTCGATTTGTGGGGTGAATAGCGACACAGAGCCTATTAATTACGGAGTTGTTCAAGGCAGTAATTTGGAGCCAATTTTATTTTTTATTTACATAAATAATATTACAAACCTCCATCTGAATGTAAATATTTATCTCTTTGCTGATGACACACTAATTTTAAGCAAAGGGAAGTCATGGTTGGACGCCAGATCCAAGGCACTTGGTGATGTCGCACAGGTAAAAATGTGGCTGGACCAGAACATTCTGTCCTTAAACGTCACCAAAACTAAATGTTTGCCTATTTCCCATAGTAATATTACAGATTACGATTTGGAAGATCTTCGTATCCTTTGTTGTGGTAACATACTCAGTAATGGTTGCAACTGCGAACACATAGAACAGGTTTCTAGTTATAAATACTTAGGAATTTATTTTGATTGGCGAATCAAATGGGTAGAGCACATTGCCTTTCTTAAACAAAAAATACGAAGACACATTTATGCGTTTATACAGTTAAGTAGCATTTTCGACGAAAGGGAAGTAAAATTAGCTTATTTTGCCTACATTCAGTCTCCGCTTTCTTTTGGAATTCTTAGTGGGGGAGCTTGTTATCCCTCATCTTTAGAACCCCTTAACATAATACAGAGAACAGTTCTGAAAGTAGGTTTCCAAAATACCCGAATATACCCAACCGAAGCCCTTTACCTTGAAACTGGGATATTAACAGTCAGGCACCTTTACATCAAATTTTTGCTGATCCATATTTTTAAAAACTTCGAAACAATTTTCTCACCAGTTTCTCATCAGCATCTCACAAGATATTCACATAACGTTGAAATTTCCGTTTTACAGCTCAAGAGATCAATTTCATTAACAAACTCTTTTTTGCAGCTCAACAACTTTTAATAAATTTAAGACAAAATTACAGAATTAACAATTTCTTCAACACCCCTTCAGTTTAAACATTACCTTTAAACATTGCTCCAATTAATGTTCGCACACTATTTGTATTGATGAGGCCAAGGCTCTTATCAGGCAAAACCTTTCCAGACACACGCAACTCTTGACCCCCACCACCATTCATAACAAGTTAGAAAACCAGTCGTTGGTTGTTGTCGTCAAATTTTAATTATTAGTATTATTCATTTTGTATTTTTTGTATTCATTGTCATTTTTGTAAATTACAGTAAAGTTCAGCATTTTGTATTTATATTAATCTCATATCTCATACTGCACACATCAGTATGCTATACAGCAAATATTATTTTTAATGATTTGGTTTTTCCTCAGCTAAATTTATTCCAAATAGATAACTCTGGCTTACGCACAGGCATCTGCCCATGTAGGCCTATTCCTTATATGATGGCTTGAATTTAGTTTTTATTATAAACATTATTAGCATCTGATTTTGTATTTTATTGTAAGAAAAATGGGATGGATAAACGTTTTTTAATTTTTTCCATAAATACACATAATTACATAAATGCCTGTTCTAAGTTGTGTCACAAAATGATTTGGTGGCTGTTGTAACTCATTATGATTCAGATTCCCCTCGTTAAAGCTAAGAAGGAATTTATGGTAATGATGGAAGGCCGCACCAATGAGCAAAGTTTTTAAACAAAAAGAGGTCGATCATTAAAGATCAGTTTTAGCTGTTCTGCCCAGTCAGTCTGAAGCTGCAGTAATCATTGTAATGAAAGGTAACACTTGCTGAAACCTATTAATGAACTGTAAAATATAATTTATTTTCCTTCGTATATTTATGTATATATATATGTATGTACGTTTTTACAGTCAAGACAAATTCTACACTTTTATATCTGCTTCAAATGGTAAACATTTCCAAACAAACAAAATAATAATAAATATTAACTTTGTAAAATATTACACATATGTGTCAAAGATGAGCTAAAGGATGATTTTTTAAATAAACTAACATCAAATATATCAATGTAACCATGTAACGTATATAATAACATTTTATCTATGAACAATTTTTGTTTGTATTACGTGAGCATGCGTGACACAAACTTAACTATGGTATTCAAGTTGTTAGGCATTTATTATTTAGCGCCGCCGCAGGCCCAATAGTCCATTAAAAATAAACTTCAAAACTTTACTAGAGTATTATTTTATCTTCATCTTTATTTTATACAATAATTATACTAATTTTAATCAACACGATAAATAGCATCACTTATTACCCTAATATACCTCAATCTGAATTTTGAAATATTTGCGTACGTTTTGAGTTTCGGACTAATTAATTGGAACAAGGCCATGTTCCCACAATGGTTTTTAATTAGTTCTGAGTAATCTCGTTGAAACCTCATTATAAACATGAAGTCATTAATGGGTCAGACTAAAAAAATATTATAAGGAATAACCGAACAAATATTTTACAACTCGTCAGATAATTTTATAACTATGAGTTAGGCAAATGTTAATTTATACTAGTTACTATTACTAGTTACTAATTACTAGGGACCATGTGACTATTTTTAATGGAGTACGAGAGGCTAATGAGGTGGTGTCAAATAATTGAGAGTTACAACTTGGTATTACTCTGTGTCTCGAAATATCTCACAGTGATCTCATTTGATCAGCACCCGTCTGAGGTAATACAGTGGAGCCTACATGCTGACCGCATTTTTCCCCTTCACAAGTTATATGTTCGTCAGCTGATAAACATGTAACAAGTGAAGAGAGTATTTGATTGATTACCATGGGAGCAGAGGGGAGAAGGGCAACATGGTTTGCTTTTGTTATCTGTTGTCTTGCTTCTGTTTTGCATCAATCCTTAATAGCAATTACTTCCATATCACTAAGCAATCTTGTAAAACTGCATGTTTCAATCTGTACAAATTATGTTATCCGTTGAAATAAATAAAACATTAATGGCGGTCAGTCGTGTCAAGAGCTCTAGATATATTAACCTCGTTGTAGTGGATATGTTGAAATAACTGAGAGCTTTTTATTACAATTATTTCTTACAGGGAGGCCAATTTGACTAAGGACATTTTATAAAGAGAGTTTTAACGGAATTACTAGTCAATTATGTAAGGGAAAACATGACGTGCTATTTTATTTTGCTGTATTTTGAATCTTAGAAGTTATTAACTTATAAATATAAAAAAACAAGACACAAAAATCGACTAGGCAATAAAAAACTTGTTGTGTAATATGCTCAAAAGCAAAATGGCTTCATTAATGGGGTTTGGTTTCCATGTATGTTCATTGTTACCGCTAGTTCCAACTGGTTAATATTTAATAGTAAGCTAATTAGTCTGTTTTGTCGACCATGTTGCGGTGTTTATTCAACAGCTTAACCATTCAATTAAAGGTTGTTCTCAATAGTTTTAAGTTTACTTTTACAAGATAATATGTGAATATGAACCAAACAATGTTTTTGTGAGTAGGATCCGCACCCCATGAGGTCTAACATTGCGCTTATGGGCTTAAAATCTGGCTTCTGATTAGTCTAATTAGGTCACGTGATCCAAGATGGCGGTGCCCATGGTGGCGTTCCCGCCAAATTTGCGCGCCAAAAAAATTGGCCTAACCTTACTTTTCTTCCCGCCACTTTTTTCCCTCCAAAGTGTTACCAACTTAGCAGAGCTAATTATATGTACCATATATAATTATATGTACCATATATAACGCCACAGTGTATAATATATATATATATATATATATATGTACCATAATAGTGTATAATATACCATCACCAGAAAATACTCTGTTAAAAATTCATTTTAGTTAATACAGAGAAACTCAACTTTATCCGTGTCAAGATAGTGGTTGCCTCACCACGGCACATCCTGTGCGGTTACATGTAACCGCGAGCGGCAGCCGCCGCTCGTACAATGAACGTCTTTGAAGCCGTGATACACCACTCATCATGAATAGACCATTGAAGAGTGGCAGTAAAAGTTGTATTATAAATACGTCTGGTCTTCAGTCTACAGTTATGTTTTGTTGAGGTGCGCAGTGCTCGCTCCACTCCTCTACTCTACACTTGGTAAGTAAAAAATCAAATTCATTTTAAATAAACTATCTTTATTTCTTTAAAACCAATTAAATACTAATACAATTCTAACTTCTCAAACAAAACAATTTTCTAAAAACAATATTAATACAGAATGACTTTTAATCCTCACTTGTTAAATAATAATCACATCTTTTAATAACAAACATAAAACGACTCTACTTGTTGACTTATTATTGTACAAAAAATCAAATTCATTTTAAATAAACTATCTTTATTTCTTTAAAACCAATTAAATACTAATACAATTCTAACTTCTCAAACAAAACAATTTTCTAAAAACAATATTAATACAGAATGACTTTTAATCCTCACTTGTTAAATAATAATCACATCTTTTAATAACAAACATAAAACGACTCTACTTGTTGACTTATTATTGTACAAAAAATCAAATTCGTTTTAAATAAACTATCTTTATTTCTTTAAAACCAATTAAATACTAATACAATTCTAACTTCTCAAACAAAACAATTTTCTAAAAACAATATTAATACAGAATGACTTTTAATCCTCACTTGTTAAATAATAATCACATCTTTTAATAACAAACATAAAACGACTCTACTTGTTGACTTATTATTGTACAAAAATCAATTTCAAATAAAATGGACTTACTTTAAGTTTAAACAAAATAATTATACCTCTAAAAACAATATTAATACAGAATGACTTTTAATCCTCACTTGTTAAATAATAATCACATCTTTTAAAATTTACCACTTTTAATAACAAACATAAAACGACTCTACTTGTTGACTTATTATTGTACAAAAATCAATTTCAAATAAAATGGACTTACTTTAAGTTTAAACAAAATAATTATACCTCTAAAACAGACATAAAATGATTTTAACCTTTAATAATAACCTAAAAATACATAAAATAACTACTGTTCAAAAAAGATCCTTAGCCTACTTACAATTCTAAGCCGGCAGAAGGGGCAGCTATAAATCCGCATACTGCACTGGGGACATAGAGTGTGGTGACAGGGCTGCAGAACAATACAGGGTAGGCCGTCATTACAAATTTGGCACTCGATGTGCCTACCCCGCTCCATGTCTGGGTCAGGTCCTCTCTCGGTCAGGGAGTCCATCACAGGGCCGCTGGTTCCCAGGATGTTCTCCAGAGTCTGACGGATCTCATCCCATACATGGGTTATTACAGCTGCCACATCCGGAGGTGTTGAGTCCTCTAGGACGTTCGATGCGAGGTTCAGCACGCCACGCAGCTCGTGTCTCACGTAGGAGAGGCGGGAGAACATTACTCCAGTCTCAGACGAAACAGCCCCTGCCCCGTTCCGCAATCGCTCCTGAAATCATAAAGTATCTTTAATATATCTGTATATTATACTGAATCCCTAAAGAAACAAGTGTTATTATTATTATTCTGTAAAGCCTGTACAAATTGACGAGTGGATATCTAGTTTAATCATAATTACCCACCTCTTCAAATATTCGCCTTCGCAGTTGTAGAATAGCATCCTCCCTTCTGCAGTCGACACAGGTCCCTGGCTCAACTGCTGGCATCCTCTCCTCACACTGTAGGTTCATTGGTTCTGCCGGTGCTGCTGCTGCTGCTGCTGCTGCCTCTCCATTAACCAGTCTCTGAATCGTTAAAAAAACCTGTTAGTATATGATATGTTAATTATAAACAAGGTTTATTTACTCAAACAATAACAAATATGATAATCAATACAGCTACCCTACCTCAATATCAGTTGTGCGACCTGACTCCCACTCGTAGACAAACCGTGCCTCCCGGCCATACCCCCTGGTAAAGGGGAACCTTGCAGGCTGCCATGCTTCACCACCATTCTAAAATCATTTAAAAATTACTAAATACAGCTATACAATCCCAGGCACAAAAAGTAGTCCATTTAAACCTATGTATACTAACCATAGTAGAAATAAGACGCCAGTAACGGCCGTTTACCCGCTGCTCGCGTACGTGAATACAGGTCCCGGTTACACTCGATGGCTCAACTTCGTCGATCATCTGATCCACATAATATCCCGCAACGTTCTGAAAAAATATAAATATATATAATCACTGTATTAAATCAAACCCTACTTAGTTATCCCGACTAAAATACACTACAACTTACTTGCGGGAGATGATAAAAGTTGCGGGGTGTAGGATGATCATTCCGAGCTCCAAAATAACTCAGTATCTCCCCCCGCGCATTGTAAAAGAATTGTTGCTCTGGAATAGTCTGAAACAAGATAAAAGGCAGCATCTGTTAGGTTACTTATAAACAAGCCTAATTTAATAAACCTTCTAGTATTAAGTGAGAATGTATTAAACCTACCAATAGATCAGCACGCCTTGCAGGACCCGTAATTGGTTCACTACCACCAACACCGGGCCTCTCAAATCTCGCCACTAGTGCAGCCACTCTCCGAGACAAGGCAACTCTTCTAGGGGGAAACTCGAAAACATCCTCATCATCTCCTGTCATGTTCCGTCCCTGTAAATAATATTTATATTATTATTAAAACTTAAAATGTATATTACACATTAATACTAATTACTAAACCTTATGTTAATACTTACAAGATGATTCTGCCGAAAGTCACGTCTCGAAGCCGTCATCCAGCCAGGCAACTCCCTAGACCGATCTCGCCGGGTAGTCTCCTCCCGTCCACCCCTGAATGACGGGAGCTCCATCGGCTGTGACTCTGGGGTTGGAGTGCCGGGGCGTGCAACTGGAGAGCGATCCCTAGCCTGAAAACAAAAGGTACATAAACTATATATATATATATATATATATATATATTTGATATACTAACATATTAGTTATATTTTAAAGTAAACATTCTACCTTAATAAAAAGATAGTAAATTTGACTTACATTCTCCACACTCTGCCTAGCTCTGTTGTCAATGTATACCATGTTCCTTGGTGTTCGCCTAATTGGAGACGCAGGCCTCTCCCACTGAAAGAATAATAGAGTTTGAGAAAACAATACTGCAAGTATGGGGGAGCGAAAATCTCCCCCTAACCCATAGCTAAGTATCAGACTAGTAAACTAAGCTACACAAAAAATAAAACTTACAGTTTCCAATGCTCGCATGCTAGCCTCTATAAGCTCAGGAGCTATGTCATACTGCAACAGACAAATAAAATAAAATTTAGACTTACATTCTCCAATTCCTGCCGGATTGCCTCACGATCCTCTTGGCTCGGTATCTGCCCTGAGCCGTTCTGCAACAAAAAATTAATAAGTAAAACATGTCTTTCTAACTTAAGTTAAAACAAGCCCGCTATAAAAAACTACTAACCCTGAAACTATTCCTGGTCACCACTGCACCAGACTGCAGGAAGGTCCTACTGGTCTCAATTACAAATTCCCCCTGGCTCGAACGGCCAGAATGTCTTAACATTTGAGTTAAGCGGCCACTGTACTCTTCCTAAAATCAAAGAAAAATAAAACTGAATACACACCTATTATAAAAAAACTAATCCTAAACTAAAGTCTTACCTACTGTAATTTACTAACCTGAGATAGAGGTCGCAGCTCGGTTAAACTCGCTGCAGAGCTACTGGCCTATAAATCAAACAAATAAAATATATTACTATACAAATACAACAAATAAGAGACATATATTAAATATTATATTTATTTAAATAACAACGTCAAATAAAAGCAATGCTTACCTGAGAAAGGTTGTGGAGGTCAGAAATATTGCTCAGGGAAACTGCAGTCCCGCTCTGAAAATAAATAAATTTATAAAATATAACTAATAACAACACACCTATTAAAACCAAATAATTCCACAACAATACAATACTTACGGCTCTAATAGACAGGATATCCAGGTCTTCAGCAAAGAACATGTCCTGACTTAGTGCCTGAGCTGGTGGAGGGTTGCTGCCAGAGGCCTAAAAATAAAAACAACAATCTATTACTAACTATATGACCTGTAAAAACGACGGGTCTGAAAAAAGTCTAAAGAAATCAATGTGAGTTTAAAAAAATAAACTAATAAAAACTAACCTGTTCAGTTGAAGGAGGAATATTTTCCTCATCGCTGTCTCCTGCCGCCAGGCGAAGACAGACGAGGACAAACAATTGCAAAAACACTATAGCCATTATAAAAATCACTGTGTTCATAGCGACATAACAAAATAAAGCCTGAACCCCGTATATATACTAAATTCCCTCCATATGCTCTGCCTACCCAGCCAATAACAATCCATCCGCCCCACACATCCAACCAATCACATCCAAGACGACTGTTGCTCCGCCCAACAGGGCAGCCAATCAGGTTACGCGAGGTCTCGCTAGCCGCGCCCCACACACACTCTGCTCCTCTCTCACTTCATGATGAACACTCCGCCTAGCCTAACTCAAATTTGCCTTAAGCATTATTGTCTAAATTTTAAATTTCTACAGCAAATTCAAAATTTAAACATGCCATTTTTAATCAAACAATCACTAATTGAAGAGCATAAAAGATCATGTTATAAAGCAAGTTACTATATCTGTGGGCGGAGCTATTGCAGTAACTGTTACTCGGTGGGTACAATTATTAATAAGGTTAACTTTTTGTTGTTGTTTGTGTGACTGTGTATAATTCTTCTTCTTTTTGTTTTACAGATCTACGAACTAGCGCCGCACAGTTTCGAGCCTTACGCTTACATTGACGGCTGGTGGCTCGGGACCAAAAACCTAGGCTACTGCCTGCACCGGCCGTACATCCGGTCCCAAAACTGCTTCGAGTGCGGGATGTTTCAAGAAATCTCGGCGTCCCGAAAATGTTGCTGTTAAGGTAAGATATGTTTCTTTCCCAGCCATTTACTTTAGAGTCCGGTAAAATATATTATCGGGCTACAATTTTGATTTGACCGTAATGTTTTTAATTTCTCGGTCAAATGTTTCCAAGTCCGCTGGAACTGTTTAACGGGGGATATAATTAATTTGACAGTAATATTTTAAATTTCCCGGTCAAGTACCCCTCCCTGCGCTATCGCGGAAGTGGTTGGCGATTAGCAAGCGCTGCTTGCCTCTCGCGTCAGTTACAGTCATGCAGCCTGTGTATGAGTTGTGCGATTCTTGCAGTAAACAAACTTACTGTGTTAGGTTGTGGAGGAGCCATAAGGGATTCCTCTATGCCTTATGCTGTGTATGTGCGGGGCTACCTTCCGAGCAGTGGGATCGGCGTAACCCACCGAGGTTTTGTGGGCATTACTACCCGTAAGTAATTTGTATTATAAATAATCTAGACTGTAGCCTGTCCAAAACCCTTTTTAAAACTTTAGAGTCCGAAAAAATACTTTACCAGGAGCTACAATTTTGATTTGACCGTAATGTTTTTAATTTCTCGGTCAAATGTTTCCAAGTCCGCTGGAACTGTTTAACGGGGGATATAATTAATTTGAGAGTAACATTTTCAATTTCATGGTCATTTACTTTAGAGTCCGGTAAAAATACTTTACCGGGAGAATATTTTGTTTAGACTGTAATGTTTTCCGTCAAATATTTATAACTCCGGTGAAATAATTTTGAACGCTCCCGTTTCCACACCACGGTAAGCCGTTAGGCTAGGCCGTAGGAGCGTCGGCGCGTTCTTTTTGGTTACCCAGAGCTTCCCCTGGAGGCCTAACCTCTGGGGTGAGAGGCCCCAACCATCGCCTCTCACAGTGGTAGCCACTCCATAACAAAATGCTACCTCCTTTTATTTTTTATTTTTACTTTTATACTTTTTTTGTATTTTACTTTTATACTTTTTTTTGTTGCGCCTTTCCATCCACTTTTCCCTGACAGTCAGAGGATTACAACAAACGGTTTCACGGCCAACCTCCCCACACCCCTGGACTTACAAAGGGTTTAGCCCTGCCTTGGGTGAGCGACTGCCGGGCCTTATTTTTTATTAGGCCCCACTCGAAAATATTTTTCGAGCGTAGTACTTCGCGGACATCAAGGCGCAGTTTTCATTTTTATTTCCATGTACAATACAATCTACAAGTTCATAACTATCGCTACTATTTACAATATTAATCTCTTTAACATTAGGGTGAAATTCCCGAAGGAACTGAGCCTTTTCAAGACCCTTTGTATAAATAGTTTCAAAAGGTTTACAGAGTGAGCTTAAAAGCTCCTCACTGTACTCTACCTCGCCATCGTCCCACTTAATGTGGTGATAATGACGGGTCAACCAACGGGCTGTCCTTTGCATTTTACTATTTAAACAATCAAAGCTGTATGGAGGTCGGAACACAATCTGTGTTCTATACGACCTCCCAACTATAGCAAGTTCTTTAATAATAAATCTATTATTGTTACTCCGGAAAGCTTGAAACTCCACTATAGCTTCCATAATAAGACTTCCTGATATAAACGGTCAGCTACGTGAGGCGGTAATTGATCCGTACAGGTTTCAGCATCGGTTAATACTTGATTAATAAAAACTTTAATAATATCCTCTATATAAAATAATTCTAATAGAGAGCGACCAATTAAAGGAATATATTTTACAAGTTGATCCCACTCGTTACGGTTGAGAGCCAAGGAGTGCTCGCCGTCAGAGACACAAGCGTACTGCTGACCAAAAATACTGCTAAGCTTTATATTAGCCCCCGTGTCTATAGTAATAAAACACTGATAATTCCCCAAGAAAGCCAAAGTTATTTCATTGAACCTGTCAACTAGCTGACAGAACGAGTCGTAACTCCAAAATACAACACCTTTTCTCCCCTTAATTAATACACCCAAACTATTATCTCGATTTTTAAAAATACCCGACACGACACATTTGGTGAGTTCTGGGTCCAAGAAATGTACTGACTTTAAAAATACTCCGGTCATTAAATTTATAGGCTCAACCAATCGGGGGATAGGCACAGCGTCTGCCTCCGGTGAAGTCATCTCTGCTACTGACCATCTTCAGTCTGTAATATTCAACGTACAGATGTATCTTTTACCCCTTCCCCACCCCACCCCAAGGGGGGCGATTCGCCCCCCTTGTACATACATTCCAAGTGTTGGACCCGGAGGGTCCACTGTTTAGAAATTACACTGGAAATTTTCTCTTGTGTAAGTTTAATACGCCTTGAAAATCTGGCTCTGTCCCGTGCCAGTTGTTCCCAATCTGATTTCCTACCTTCTTCTGGCAAACTGTATATTTTTGTAACTACCGGGTCGGAGAAACTAACTCGAGATTTTCCTGACATCTCCGGTTATCGGTGTGTATGTGTAGTGACAGTCGTGTAGAATTAAACAATATGCCCAAGTATTGGCTGGGATGGCGGTTTTAGCTTGAATCTCAAGCCTGACGTCCACTGGCCCTGTTTTAATTGTATCGTCCTGTTTTGAACAGTCAATTACATAAAGGGGGCACTTTGCTTTAAAATCATCAAAGTTTAATATAGGTGAACCAATTCTTCCGTAATACGAGTTTTGGAAAGTAGCAAACATGTCATAGAACAAGGCGGTGTTCCCGCGAAGGTTATCGTATGGGTAAAAGTTTGAGTTTAAATAAAGTTTTACATCAGTTAGGTCGCAGGCATCAAATTGTGACATATCCTTTACCATATCGTTCTTTCTGCCTGTCTGGAAGGCCAGAACAATATACCGAGGTTTTTCCGTTTGGTTAGATGTTTTAAGTGTCCAAGATAATGTTTCAGTATTCGGAAGGTTCGGGTATTCAATCATTTCCCATTGCCGGAATGGGAGATGGATCGCGGGATCTTTCTCAATAAACTTGTACAATTTTAACTTCTGAGCGTCATTTACTGTTATATGAGGCATACGCCAGTATATTTTATCAATTTTTAATTCTAAAGTCCCGGCCTCCGGAGTTTTTACAGCGTTATTATCTGTAGCTGAGCGTAAGAGTATAAGTTCCTGTTTAACGTTTACCAACACCCTCCTATAGTCTTCAGCGAAACCTAGCAATAGTTTTAGAGGTATAGAATATATAAAATCTGTCACTCTTTCAGAGTTACCGGGGCCTAGCCAGCAGGCGTTCTTGAGGGTGTTTGTTTCTTCCGAGTGAATGGATAGAATATTTTTTAAAGTAGTAGTAATACCGACATTTTTTGTTCTGTCAATTTCCTTGCCACAAATCTCGTACCGAATTTCTTCAAACAAGAAAGACATTGCGTTATTTACAAAGGATACGTTCAGAGCAGACCCATCTGCCTTTTTAGCGCTAACTTTACCGTGAATCACGATAAAACGTTCAAAAGGTGCGGTAATTATGTCCTGCTGTAATATTGGTATTCTAATTTCATCATTATTATTATAAGTTGTACTTGCATACGGCTGATGTGAGTGCAACTCCATCCCTGTTATCAAGTCATCGTATACAGCCTGGCTGTCTATCGCTAGTAGCGCCATTTTGTATTACTTTAAAACCGAGAGAACGGAGAAACTTTATATTCTTACAACTTAACGTCTTGACTTTCTGAACACTACTGACCTGCTGCCTCGCCGGCATTCCCCTAAATAGTAGCCCCATTACTGCGCCTGAGATGTAGTCTAACAGAAATTCTTTCTCCGCGAAAGTTAACAAGATTACCGTCCTGGTCTCTTAGAGACACTGTCAAGTTGTTGATCCTTTGACTGATGACGGGTAAATAAATGACATTTCTCGGTAATTCTATTATTTTATAGCCCGGTGGTTCGGCAGGGTAGAACTCGTGTATAACATGACCCTCGACTCCGTTTAGGTACGACCCACGTGTGACATTACAGTCCACCCGTATAGAGTTGACTTTAATTATATCTACAGGTAGTTCCGAAACATGTTGAATATTAGCCGCGTATATTTGTTTTTTGTAACCCAAGAGTGTTCCCAATGATTGCTCTTTAGTAAAGTCAATTTTCTCAGAACAACATATCGTAGCTTTCAAAGTGTTGTTATTTGGTTTTAATGTAAACTGGATTTCTTTCGGTAGCTGGGATTTAATGTATTTTTCAATGTCCTCAATTTCGTAAGAACCTTCAGGGATTATAATAATTTTATCATCACCGTAGTAAAACTTATCATTAATGTCCTTCTCAATGTTTGGTATAGAGTTATAAGTGGTCAGTTCAATTAAACCAAGTTCCCATTCACCCTTGCTAACATCTACGGGAAACGCTAGCTCGTGGGATAAAACACTAGTTGCTCCCGTGAGACAGAACATTACTACGGAGAAACTTTAAGCACAAATGTCCGCAAACAACTGAGTCAAACTTCTGTTGTCTCTTGTAATTATAGTATAGCTCACAGCCACTCAAGTATCGTGAGATCTCCTGTGGTGGTCTTAAATTGCCAAAACTGTCATAGTAATAGGCTTTTTTATCAATCTTCTTGTAACAAACCCAGTGAGTACCCTGCCCAGATGTACTGTCCAAGTTAACTATCGCAGATTCATATTTTCTCGGGCGTTTCGGTAAACTGTCTCTCATGTAAACCCCTCTAAAGTTTGGATTTTTAACAACCTCGCGTATTTGATTAAATCGTAATTTGTAAGTGGTTTTATCGGTATCGAGATGCTTTTTTTTTCGTTCTCCTTTTCTTTCTTCTACCTGCACCTTTCTTAGTACCCGCACCTTCCTTTCTATAGGGTCTTAGATACAGTCCTTGGCCTCTGGTACGTTTAGCGGGGCGTTTCTTTTTACGGCCTCCCCCAAATTTTGATTTTGCCTTCATGGCTGTAGTGACTGCCCAAGCAGCGGCTTTCTCACCAACACTAGCGTTACTGGACTTGAATCTCTGCCAAGCGCGTTCCGCCAACTCCTCGTCCGCTTGCCTTCGTCGCTCGTTGTCGGAATACCGGGAGTATGCTATGTCGTGGACCTTACAGGCCTCGTCCAAACCGTTTATTCCTTTGTCACCTCTAGCCAATCTCGCTTTTAATCTCGTGCCAGGTCCACAAAATTGATATCCTCCAGGTAAATGTAATTCGACAGGTAGTAAGTCTATGGCCTTATTAAGAACAGATGAAATAATACCTCCGCCTCGCACGACTGCTGGCTTACGTCTGAGAGGTTTCCTTCTGGTCTTAGCCATTTTATTGTAAATATTTATTCACCTCGTACAGTCTATTTAACAGTGTTTCACGTATACACGGAATATTTCTCCAGATAGCCGTAATATGTAAGATACTCTATTGACTTGTTGCGCGAGGTAAGGGGCAACACAAGTAGTAAGAGAACCAACATCTTCGACGGTCCAGAGTAGACTAATCAGTATTCCCCGGTTTAAGTGACATTATATATTCAGCTTCTGTCTTGAGGAGATTGGGGAACAGTATCATCAAATATACCCGTGGGCTAAGGATGAAAATTCTCTTTAATTTGTTTCAAAAGAAGCTCTACTCAGCCCCTCTTCAGTCATAAAGAGATCATAAGTATCAGGCGGAAGAGGTTTAACGTCTTCTTCTTCTTTAGGCTCTTCATCACCTTCTAACCCTTCAGCAAACAAAACTTCCCAGTCTAAGTCATAATTTTCACCCGGCGTGGCAGACCTCCCAGTTTGTTTTTTGTTAATATAATTAAAGAGCATGGTACCAAATTTGTTCAACCGTTTCTCGTGAAATTCTTTATTACTAGTTATTAGACCTTCGCATTTTGACAGTCTGGTCTTGAGACCGGTTAAGTCAAACTGTTGATTAGCGAGGTTAATGGTTATAGGCAATATCTCTTTTTCCAGGTACGACTTGGTAACTGCATCGCTGGGGTCTGTTGGTAAAGCTAAATTAGTTATTTGTTTATTATTAGCGTCATATTTATCGTTGGAGATAGTCATACTTAGTTTTTTTAGTATGCCCAAGTTTACTGCCTCCGAGGGCTCCATGGGGTCAGCTACACTCCATAGTCTTTTATTTTGCATATTGAACCTCTGAACGTCAGAAGGTATAGATTTATGGTCAACATAATTCTTTGTAGCAGCGTCGAGTGGCTGTAACGGTGTAGCCAATTTACATATTCGTTTATTTTGCATATCATAGTCACCTTGAGGCGTTAAATTGAAACCCTCTCCCTTGGGGCCTTTGACGGCCTCACCTCGGGATTTCCGGCTACTACGTCCAAACTTGTCAATGGTCATTTTAATAATGCTTTAAATCTACTGTTGCCAGCTCCTTTTATATACCCCGCTTCCCTTAGCTCTTCCACAATACTTAGTATTTCATTGCTATGGACTCTGTTTCCAGTCTCTGTTGACATGGCAATGTGTCTTAGTCTACTTACCAATTCGTCGGCGTCGTCCCAGTGTATTATATCACGGGATTTTGCATTTTTCCACGCTAGACCCTTGCCCACTCTGGCCGGGAATAAGTCTTTAATAATTCTTCTGTACTTTAGATTGTTGTCCCTTCTAATTTGATTGTGGAATTTGTATCCTTTCTTGTGAGCGTTGGTGGCGATAATAATACTCTTATAGGTATTAAGATCGTCTTTATTGTATATATCCTCGTCAGGGGTTCTCTTAAATATGAGCTCATACAAACCTTCGGTAGGACTATATCTTGTGTTGTTTATTAGTATAGTTCCATCGTTGTCAAAGTCTAACACCTTATCTCCCATCATTAAAGTACTGCCTTCGTATCTAGGACCGTAATCATGATCAATAACTCGGACCTTACCGCTAGCATCTTTTAAAAGCAGTGTCATATACCTCACCGTCATGGGGTTACTAAACTCATTTTCCATATATTGGGACGCTGTTTCCAGTCCCGAAGGGGTCGATACAATTTGCTTTAACCCGCTGGTTTCAGGTGTAGATACACTCTGAGGAATAAATTCAGCTTCTCCTTCATCATCTGTCGTATCGTATTCCATTGGCTCTTCTTTAAAGGTTTCGGGTTCTGTTTTTATGTCGGCTGTGTTTGTTGTCGTTTTTCTAAGTTCTTGTATAATTGGTTTATACTGTTTCTCAAGCATAATATCACTTTCCTCAGATCCTTCCTTAAACATTTTATACTTTCTCTTAATGGCATTACGCAACTCTATGAGCCGGTTTGTCAGTTGCTGTTTCCTGCTCCGCTTCATAGTCATAAATAATAGATTTCAATTAGCGCATCTAGATTTAAGGCATTTCGACTTGCCTGAAAAACAAGGCACGCCTCTTATGCCTCCGTATGTACTCGATAATATCCAACAGTGAAACACCAGCGCTAAAGTCCATACCTCTGTAGTACCTCTGTTCTCTAGCATTAAACCTGGGAATCACATAACGACCGGTAAAACTCCTGAATACAAAAGTACGTTTCCACCCGTCTCTCCATTGAGGTATCTCTGCTACGGTGTATTTATCACTTTCAATTGTGTTTTGCATGAATCGTCTGAGTAACGCCATAGGCCTAGGCTCGTTGTGGTGTTGCAATAAATAAGAATTTAAAAGCCAGAATTCATCAGGGTTAGCTCCTGTAAACGCTTTCCATTGGTCAAATAGCACTCTGTTTGTGATAGTGTACAGGCCATTGTTTAGACTTAGGCCGAATCTCTCACACTGTAACGGGAGTGTAGGTAAGGCTGCTCTTAAAAACTCTGTAGTGTATAATCCTTGGCATAGATTATTAACACCGTTATAAGGTTTATTTCTATTACCCCTTGGGATACTGTCAGGCACTTTTGCGTACCCGATATTATAACTAATATCGATGTGACATTTTAACCTTAAAGCTTTGTTATAGACTGTCATTGGTGATCTTATGGGAATACTGCGTTCTGTCAGAAGTATACACCGTGAAGCAAATGGGATCTTACATCCGTATTGCAGCATTTCATTACAGATTTGTGTAAAATTAACGCTACCGTGAAGGTTACGTAAAGGCAATACTTGCCCAAAAAACTCGGGAAACGGCCTGAATCTAGATATCATGTTTTGAGGGTCTCGCACGGTACAATTGAACATATCTTCGTGATATATTACAAGATCCAAAGGTACGTTTTTTTCTTCGCATTTGTTCATAAAACTAAGCCATGTATCTCGGTTATAAGTTCTCTCACTCGCGGATATCATTAATAAAACTACTGGTGGTATCACAGCGGATCTTTTTAGTTTTTTATGTCTCCAGCATCTTTTGTTGAATTCATATCCATGAGGGGGTTTCTTACTGCAGTAGTTTCCACAAAATTTTTTCTTGTCCTTGTAATAGAAAGAGCACAAGTTTGATTTAACATTATGTAGTTTAGCGTTAAAGCCTCTTAGATCGTTGTAAGTGTAGATGCGAACCATTATAGTTCAGTTACAAAACTGTCCACACCTACTCTGTACCTTCCCTTATAAGGATCTAGTGTCTTGTCAATCACTAGGAATCCAAAATTATCACGCCAGGCATGAGCGCATATTTCTTTAAATTTTTCAAATGACATGTCAGTAGTGACATGATCGTTGTAAACATGTCTTAGGTTCCTTTCGTCTTGTTTAAATAAAATAATAAAGTTACAGTTGTCCCTCACCAGCTGTTTGGGTATGGCACTGGATGTCTGCCCTAAATAGAATGTATCTATATTTTTATGTCTTCCCATAGAAAAATAATTACGTATATTGTCATGTTTTTCCAGCGAAATATCGTCAAAAATCATTATAGAGTTTGGTTTGGCTTCGTTTGGGTGTATAACTAAACTATTATCGTCAAATTCATGATACCCAACCTCCTTAGGCATAACCTGTTTAAGTAATTTGTATTTAGGTTGATAGAGGGACTTTGAAAAAACATAGATATTTTCAAATCTCAGGCCGTTTGGGTCAAACAATAAATTGAATAAAACATTGGTCTTCCCAGAGGAACTTGGCCCCGCTATTATGCAACGTATTGAATCTGGCAGTAAAACACCGTGTTTATTCTTTTTAGTCATGCCCGACCCCGAGATGTAATCGTCAAGGTTCACTACAGGAAACCCGACATCCTGCTTCTCAACCCGCATCCTGACTGATTACATTATCATACTCGCAAACCGATATATACATCCTGTGGCCTTCCACGGAAGTCGTGTATCGCAATCACAATGATAACTTGCGGCCTTCCACGGAAGTCGTGACCGGCCTCTATCACACCAAGTCCTTGGCGTCAATCCAACTGTCATGGCTGCTATCATACCCCTTCCACCGTACATACAGCCTGTCTCCTTTCCTTTTTAAAACTCTTTCAACTAAATAAACGTCCCCTGTTTTGGACTTGCTAATTTCTTCTGCATAAAACCCACCTTTTAATATTTCCCCTCTGTTGTCCTGTAATATGTATGTTACTGGTCTTGTCGGTTTAATCGCGTATACTGTAAACGTCTCGTTTGTCCAATTGGGCAAGTACCCTTTTTTAAACACTCTTTTTACTTTACTTATTCTAACACTGTCACCTAATTTTAATTTTTGTTTAAGGATTTTATGTTTGGGTTTTTTAACTTTATTTATTTTCTTTAGAATGTCTTTGACATGTTTTTGTTTAACATCATTGGGTTTCATACCTATAGTTTTGTGCTTTGTGTTGTTGTAAGATTTTATGATTTGTGGCAAAATACTTAACCATTCGTAACTTCCACGGGCAGTAAATAACTTGTACATTTTTGTCTTGAGAGTTCTGTTGAGTCTCTCCACTATACTTGCTTTAAGTTCTGAATACGTAAAATAGTGGTTGATTTTATACTTTTTCATTAAAGCGTTTACATGTTTATTGAAAAAGTCGGTACCTTGATCTGTTTGAAAGTTTTTCATTTTATACTTGGCTAGAATAGGAGCGAGTGCCTTTGCCACTTCTGGCCCTGACTTGTCTTTTAACGGAACGGCAAAAGCTAGTTTTGAGAAACAGTTAATTATCGTGAGAATATATTTGTAGCCGTTGTTAATCCTCGCAAAGGGCTTCATTTCAACGAGATCAGCCTGGTAAAGGTCCGTTGGCCCCTTAAGGGTAACTTTACGCCTAGTATAGTTTCTCCTGGCAGGTCTATGTAGTTCATTAGCTATAGCGTCCATTGTCAAAATGGTAGGTTTTATTCAGATGTCGCTAGTTTTATACGGAATGTTTGCTTGGATGGGGTTTGAGACCATCCGTGCATGTGCACCCAGGTTAAACATTATTCCGTGCGTGAGCCAATCCAGATTACCTGGTTGATGCCCAGTACAGACTAATGTCCTCTCCCTTTGAGCAAACAAAGGATAGAGATTTTTAAGACAAA
Organism: Allygus modestus; assembly: GCA_963675035.1. NCBI lineage: Eukaryota > Metazoa > Arthropoda > Insecta > Hemiptera > Cicadellidae > Allygus > Allygus modestus. Next base: position 416,824,494 of record OY776112.1, on the reverse strand, counting down.
CCATGGCTCCTCCACCGCCATGGCCCGTGGAGGCCTTCCAAGAACAAACTAGTTGCCTCCCCCGTTTATCTTTTTTACTTTTATACTTTTTTTGTATTTTTTCACCCACCGGGCCGTTCGAGGGAACTGCTTAAGTCCTGCTCGGATCTGGGCCATTCAATCTACTAAGCCCTTCTTTCACCCGAGGTCGGTTCGGTTGAGTTGTCTGGATGTTAACCAGGCTCCTCAATCTACTGGACCCCTCATTCACACATGGGTCGTTCAAAGGAGTAGCCGGGGTGTTGGCCAGGCTCCTCAATCTACTAAACCCCCTTTCAGGTTTACGGGGTTTTTCGTCACCCGCGCCAGGGACCTTCATTCACACACTTACATTCATACAGTGGGACTTAGGCGTTATCCAACACATGTTCAACAATATTTACAAAGTTATGTGAGGTGAGGATGTTGTTATGAGCAGAATCAAAATGCATGCCATAACTCATCATAACCTCTTTAGCTTTATTTACAACATTTATCCCGTTAGGGACAGATGATTTTATAAAGCAAGGTACAAAACCTTCCTTCTTTGCTTTATTCAAAGCCTTGTGGAATCTTATTTTTTGAGTACGAATACACTTGTACTTACAGACTCCGTATAACTGCAACATTGTGTCTTTAATAAGGATACACAATACGTGGCTAAGGTCTTCCTCTTTAGGAAAAACTGCCAGTTTAGGTGCTTGGTCAGTTAACATTTTATCCATTGTTTCATTTTTACTTTTAAATTCTAAGTTAATGTGGGTGAGCTGTTGGTTAGTTTCCATAACGTTTGTAATTTCTCGCATGAGTTGAGAGTTTTCATTCTTTAACTGATAATTCTCCTGTTTGATTTGATACACTCCATATTTTCTTATGGAAGGCAAGACTTCTTCAAAAACCCAGTCTTGGAATTTTTCAGCAATGGGCAATTTAGATTTTAAAATTAGCGAATAAAGACCAGGCTCGTTAAGAAAGATTGTTTGGGAATGAAAGTGCAAGGGGGGCGTTTCGCCCCCCTGTACCTCCGGTAAAGTTTTGCGGTGTTTTTCTCTTACATGGGTACGGATTGCGTGTTTTGTATCTTGATAACCCAAGATTTTAGCAACATCTTTAGCTTTAAACCAAGGATTATTTTCACTGTCAAACAGTACAGCAACGAGTTGATCATTAAATATATAAGAGGTTAAGTGAGACATTTTTATAGGTTATATTTGTATCGCTGGGAGCTCTTACCTGTGCAGATGCAAGGGGCAGAGTGAAGTTAACTCTTGAGAATAAAGAGCGCTATAAAGTCTCGACCAATCAGGGCGCAGAACGCCTAATTACAACCAATAGAATGCTTCCTTATTCCAACCAATTACAGAGCAGTATTTTAACAGGTCTCAACTAGTTTTCGGGTTTTTTAAATTTAATTAACACATGGTGCACGTGTTCTTTATTAAATTCATCATAAATCGTAAGGTCAATGCACGGGCGATCTTCCGGGTCACCCCACTCGTCATCTAGCACAAACGAGTCAGTCAGACATCCTAGGTTTTTTTGACCGCTGTCAAAATAAATGTTATATTCTATTTCATCGTACTTGGAGAATTTAGCTACTTTTTTCATAACCCTTTCTTTAGAAAATCCGCTATTCAGCATTGCCTTGCCACTCAAAAATTCAACTTCTATTCTGTCAAAGTCTGCATTTGATTTTACTTCCAATTTTAATGGCTTTCCATCAAATTTTATTTTTCGAACAGGTCTTCCGTCACATAATAGATTTATAAAGATCCAACCGATATTTTGTTCCCAATCTTCCTCCCCCTCCATTTCAAAAGGTACAGCAAACAAATTACAATAGCGCAGATCAGAGCTACGTAAGGACACGTCTTACCTCGGCAGGAGCAGCGGCAAAAGTGGCCGAGGCAGAGCGAATTTCCTTAGAATCATTGTAGGATAGGTGGGACCCATTTTGGGCCCCACCTACTTCCGGTGTTGTTTTACTCAAGTCTTTGAATTTTGTAGCCAAATGGTAAGGTGTCGTACTCGCCCTCGAGCTTCCTTTTTGGTCCAGTAATTTTGAAAACTTTGGTTTCGCTTACAGTTACAATATCTCTGTCTTTAGTCCTCCTGATTCGAGATTCAGTTATTTTCAATGATTCTCTTGTTTCACTAAGGACCATTTTTTTAAGAGCTTCAAAGTTTAACGTTTCGGAAGTCTTTAGGTTGAGGGTGAGACCCTTAATTTTACACACAGATTTTAGTTTTTGTTTGTTGGTTGACCAGACAAGGTATGCATAAGTTTTAGGCCCCCCAGAAACAAACTCTACGATATAAGAGCCAGGTCCGTAGTCACCTGCCAATTCATCTGTCATTTCCCCAAGGTAATCTCCCGTAGGGACCTTGTACAACCCTCCCCGGTAGAGATAAATACACGAGTCCGTGTCATAATACAAAACTTGGCCTCCAAGAGCATCCAAGTGTTCATACAATTTAAGTCTAGCCTGGGCTGTGGTGTAGGCCGCAATAACAACATTAACATTTGTCAGAGGTTCCCCCACTTCCTCGATATATTCCCAGTTAACAACAACTACTTCCTCATTAACAAGCTGAATCCTATTGACTTGTACTTCTGGACTTATTAACATTTTAAACAAAACGTTAGATTCCCTTACAATTGTTGCTTTAGTTTGGTTCTCCCTCTGTCCGAACTTTCCCCAAAAACTGTTTAGCATTAATTTAGCCAATTGCCTCAAACCCCCGTTCTTACATATTTTGTCTTTGTCTAATTTAATTCCCTCATGTTGGAAATAGTCCCGCACGTACCGGTCCTTGTCTTCCTCTGTCTTACACCAGCTAGGATAGCCTGAGGCTTCCTGCTTCATTTTCAAGAATTTATTAATAAAATCGGTAAAAAGACCACCTTTCTCATAAGTGGCTACCTCGTACTCCCACAACTCATACATGTCCAAAATCACATAGCCTTTCTCTATAGCTTTCCTGATTTCATCCATCGTCCACGTTCCTACCATTGCCCTTTCACTACTCTCATGTTCACAATCCCCCTGAATCTGATTTTCTCCACAAGTCCTACATAAAACAAACATCAATTTGTTGTTCATTCTAGCGGGGAGTACAGGGTGGTAGAGATCCCGAGGTGGCAGAATCTTACATTTTAACAAACCATCTACATTTAGTCCTCGCTGCCTGCACTCCCTATCTCCCACATAGATTGTGGGGTGGCCCAAAGGATATTTCCCATACTTGCAAACATATGGGTAGAGAGAGCAAACATCTACATATTGAATTGATTCTCCCCCTTCACATTTACAATACGTTTTTGCATTGCCCGTTCTGCCTCCAAAGAACACTTGTCTGGGGTCAAGGGGAAGGTTGTTGAGGATCGGCAGGTTGTTCAAGTGTTTAAGGTTATGTTTCTTTTTTAATGCTCTAAACTTACACTCCCACATTACTATAGTTTCGTAATCATTGATTTTAGACATTGTTTTCAAAGTTCTTTCATATCTTAAATTAAGTGAATCTGAGGGATCCTCCTTCAGAGGAGCCTCTCGATTGTAAGGGAAGCATTTTGGGCAGCCGTGCCAGTAACACCCGTGAAACTCATAAATTCGCTCACCGTCAAACCCATCTACTTTCTTCCCGTTAATTTTTACTTCTTTACCTCGGCCCGCATGCTCAATCCTCACTCCCCGTTCATCCTCTTCCCAGCTTAACCATTGAAGGGCCTCTGTAGACTGGTTGTCAGTCAGTCTGTACCCGTTTTTAGGAATCAAACCAATTGTGTCTGGTTTTATAAAATTGCGGCGGAAGGCCAGGTTACACGCGCTAGCAATAGTTACGGCCTCGAGGAAAGGATCTACGTTACATTCTTTCAAGAAAATACTTCTAAATTTAATACACGCTTGGGCTAGGATTTCTACGTCAGAGATACAGTACTCCAAGATTTCCTTTTTAAAATCAAAGACATAGTTACTCGCTACTTGTTCGTCGTACCAAATCTCGAAGGCTTCGTGAGGCTTCTCAAACATTGATTCCGGGCAGTAATACTTTTTGTCGGGCATAGAGCCTACATAATTTTGGTTTGCCAGAGTGTTGAAAAGATGCGGGAAGTAGCCCTTCTTTTTCTCAGGAGGCAGTTCGAAGGCATTAGGGAGCGCAGAGAGGGCCATGGGGAAATAGCTTAGGGAGTCGATGAATCTTACGTTGTCCATTTCCATCAGAATAATTTTGGTTCCCCTCATTACCAGCTCCGGCGTAAATTTTGTTTCTTCCATGATGTGTTTTAGTAAAAACTGAAAGTCAAAGCCCTGCCCGTTGTGGGCAATTACACAAACATTTTTGAACTGTTTACGAACTTGCATCACATAATCCATAAAATCTTTAACCGGGTCAGAGTTAAAGACTCTTGTACGGTTCTTACATGTCATACAAAGTTTGCCATCGAAACAATTAAAGCAAAATTGTTGTGATACGCACAGGTTAACTTGATGTACTTTCTGTTGAGGGTCTGAGGGAAGAGACTCGTCTTGGCGAGTCTCCAAGTCAAAGAAAATGAAAAGATAGTCTTTAGTTTTAGGTTTTCCGTCATTGGGTTGCATGTAGCATTTATGATTGGGATCTTTGAATGCATTGCAGGGTTTACAAAAAACTTCACCGCATTTGTGAGGTCCTGATCTCTCTTTTAAATTAATCAATTTTCCACAGTCAAGACACTTTTTTACTGTTTTGCATTTGTCAACCTTATGGGCGATAAAACAGAGCTGGTTTCGCAAAGTCATGTTACAATCCGGGCAAACGATTCCCCCATGCTCCTCTTTACAAGGAGGCGAGATGGTTTGGCATTGAGGACAGATGTTTGAGCATCTGTGATATGCTTTGTGGTCATAGGGAACATGGCAAGCTTCACAAAAATAGTTACAGGCGAAAGCAGCGGTCAAACTAGTAATTACATTATAATGACCGTTGTGAAACAGAAGATTTATTTTGAATTTAGGATTTTCAACAGCCCCTTCAAAGTAAACATCACGGCCTTTTCTGTCATAGTTGTAGACGGTAATTTTGAAATCTTTTAGCAAATCCTGGAACTTTTCCAATTCGGGGATACCGGCGCCTTCCTCTGAGATCTCTACCCTAGCCCGCTGAACAAGTTCCTTGGCCCTAAACGCTTGCCTTTTACCTTTATCTTTTTGAATTGCTATGTATTGGGGGTCTTTAGTCACGTTTGCTATAGCCACCACCAAAGCCCTGGGGAGACACAAGTTGTCTTTATTATTAATAACAACAATACCCCGTCTCGCTTTACACTCTTCATCGAAGGTATTATAAAATCCAGGTCTTTTGTGAGATCCAGAACCTACTGGGAGATTAACTCGGGTACATGTCACTTTAAATGTGTCTGTAGATTTAATAGATTCTGAATTTGACTGGACAATACCCCCGAAAATTTGCCAAAGTATGTCTTCATTAATTTCACCAGCTGGCCGGAAAGCAACAAAACCAGGTTCTTTACTTTTTAAGTTTAGACTATGCAAGGTGAAACCAAGCTGATCATTTTCACGGGCCCGCTCTTTCATTTCATTAACAATTTTGGCAAAACCTTGTCTTAGCCAATCAATTTCAGTAGTTTCAGGAGGAGGATTAGTAAATTTAAAAATTGTTCGTGTTCCATAAATACGGAAGTGTCTAACATATGTATCATCCGAACTGAGAACCTCGACAGGATTTACAGCCATTTTCATAGAAGGGAAAGTGAGGTTATTTTACACAGAATAGAATAATACAAAGTGAGGTTATGTAACTCTAAACAATATTATAATACAAATTAAAAAGTGAGGTTATGTTACAAGTAGGCAAACGCTCAAGATTTATCTTTGCAAAACGCAACGAACGGAGAGACACGTCCGATCGCAACGGGAGCAGGGAGCAAAGAGAGAGAGAAAATGCGCGGTAATTGGAGGTGATGGGGCCGGCTGATGCAATAGTGTTGTTTGTTGCGGTCCAATCAGGGCGCAGGACGCCTAATTACAACCAATTGGGTGCCTTTTTATTATAACGGATTACAGAGCAGTATTTTAACAGGTTACAACGAGTTTGCTGACAGAGACTTGTTGCGGATGTTGTGGTTAGATAGTGGATAACCTTGGGTTTTTCCTGTTACAGTTGACGCGCGAAGGCTGTGGCGTGCGGGGTCAGAGGAGAGAGGAGGAGGAGGAGGGAGAAGAAGAAGTAGAAGGAAACGGTCTGGCGACAGACAATGTAGATAGCTTTTTAATATATTTATCCAACATATTTCGTGAATATTATTTCACTTACCTTTCTGGTGATGGTATATTATACACTATTATGGTACATATATATATATATATATATTATACACTGTGGCGTTATATATGGTACATATAATTATATATGGTACATATAATTAGCTCTGCTAAGTTGGTAACACTTTGGAGGGAAAAAAGTGGCGGGAAGAAAAGTAAGGTTAGGCCAATTTTTTTGGCGCGCAAATTTAGCGGGAACGCCACCATGGGCGCCGCCATCTTGGATCACGTGACCTAATTAGACCAATCAGAAGCCAGATTTTAAGCCCATAAGCGCAATGTTAGACCTCATGGGGTGCGGATCCTACTTTTGTGAAATTTACTTGAAACGTATTCGTTTCATATAATTAGGTTAAGGTAATAAAAAGAGTTATTCACTATACAAATTACATGTAACTAACCGTTAAAGAAAATTTAGAGTTAGTTAAAAAACGTAGCTTTATATTTAATATTTGTGACTCCTTCAAGTTATACTGGTGACGATCTGGTGACTTTACTTTGACCGTTTCTGGCTGATAATTTAGACTATGATCGTGGCCTAGGTGATTGCACATTGGTGAATGTGTCTTTAGACATTCCGATCTAGTTTCACTATGATATGTTTGGCTAAAGTTAATTTCCTCCCAACAAAGGAGTGGTGGGTTTATTAATGATGGAGTGACAGAAACTTGAGTTTTCCATTAAAACTAGAGTTGGTCTTTATTATAGTGCAAATATATTTTAAAACTTATCAAACCTTTATATTATACTGTAATTCAGTAAAGTTATTTTGTATAATGTTAAGATCTTGGAATTTCATCATATAAATTATTATCAAAGATGAAAAGCGATAGTAAGCAAATACAATGCGAGATTTAAGTATTTTCTTGACAACAGCAATTTGAAAGCCTTCGTCAGCTGAAATCAGTAATCACGTTCAGAGACAAATACGATTTTACCGACTTAACCACCATTATGTTAACTCAACAGTTCCATTAAGTCCACAAACAATAGAAAAACACATGATATTAATTTAAATTTATCTTATTACGTATTAATATAATTCAATTTCCTTGTCATTAAATAACATAAAAAATAATTGAAACAGTTGTTTTTATTCAGTCATAATAAAACTAAATATAATTCTCCTATATTTATTGGAAGAAGGCCAGCCGCCAGGTTGTCGGACGTCGCTTTATATGCGGGCGATAGGGGCCCTCTGTTGACCTCGTCAGTGAGACTAAGCTACCAATAGAAAAGGTGGAATTTCCTTTGACAATACCTAACAAACGTGGATTGAATATTCTACCTACAACGTTTTAAGACAGCTAAGCATATGATAACTTAACAATTTTGGCCGTTCTGTCTGGCAATTTATAACATGACAAGTTAAAAAATGGTCGCATTTGATGTAGCTTGTCCGAATTAGAGTGGTATCTATAACCGTTGTGTGTATACTGTCAGTCAGTAAATATTTTATTTTGGAGCATTTGTTGCACTGTCAAGCTCAAGATCAGCCCAATGAATACGGTTAAATAAGTTAGGATACGTGTGTCATAAACATCTGACATTCATTGCCTATGTACTATTTTGCTCATGATACAATGAAATGGTGATTCTAAAAAATGTTTTAGCTCTGTAAATGGACTGCTCTCCTCACCACACAATTTTGTTTCGGTCGCTTCCTGCTAAGAAGGAACGCAGGGGAGGAGGGGTTGGTTTGACCTTGGGGTTATTAGTCGACTCACCAGTATCAAACAACCGCCTAGCTATAACTTAACTTACTATCAAAATACTTCCTATCTATAACTTAAATTATCAGTATCAAAATGCCTCCTAGTTATTGGTCGACTTATCACTATCAGATTCCTTACTAGCTATTAATAAAATTATTAGTATCAGAAGACTTCCTTTTAGAGAATAAAGCTAAATAATCGTTAAATCTTGCACGGAAACAAATTAAGAACTATTCATTCAATTCCTAAGTCATCAAATATAAAACATAATGTAGTAGAGAGTTTTAAGAATTAGTTAAGAAATCATTTAACTATTTGTGTGACCATTTTTCTAATTACTTTGTGTATATATTTTATATATAGCACGTTATATTACATGTTTACATAAACCCTTATTATTTTATTTTATACTTGAAGAAGGTAATTTTCTCTAAATAATTTATAGAAGCTCCTGATCCATACAAAAGTTGGTTAATAATTAAATTTATGCAAAATTTAAATCCTCAAAGCTCTTGATTAATTCTAAAGTTTCAAAACATCCAATAAAACGATTAGTTCGAAACCAGACTGTGATTGACGACGGGGGAAGAGTTAAACTGATCTTTAATGATCGAACTCTTTTTCTTCGAAAAGTTCTTTTATTCCCTGCATCATTATCATAAATCCCTACTTGGTTTTAATGGACAAGTTTTAATCACAATGAGTTCCTGCGAAGTAACAAATCTGTTTCAGTTATTTGGCTAATATTATAAATGACAATTTATTTCATATTGTAAACAGATTAATAATTTCTTCTTACCTCCTTTCTTGCGTAAGCTACTTCTAAGTTAATTTCGTGGTCTATTTGGACCTAAGGAAGATTAGGTTTAGACATACAAACTACAGCAACACTCACGTATGTTCTTACTTATCTTTTTAATTTACTTTTGTATAGTTTATAAAATATATAAAGTTTATAAAACTCCTACATGATAGTAGAGTGAAAATACATAAACATTTCTAAAATTGCAATTCATATCTAAACTTAACTTTCTCAATGACTATTGTCAAAGCTGCCAACAAAAACTAGCCTATTCAGCGAGATTCACAATAACGTTTCACGATGTAATCATTGAAAAACATGAATAAAAGAAGAAATACTTATTAGATGGCATCTATAGGCCTAATTCAAATATATTTGTAAATTCCATATCCGTCCTTCCCCTCCGAGGGTAAAACTATTTAAAAAGTTTCAAGCAAGGCAAAAAAGTGTACAATTTATTTTTTTATAATGTTAAATTTGTAAGATTGGTTAAATAGCGTGTTTTTACTGTCCATGGCACACTTCAATTACTTTTCACGCATTCAACCACAATATTTAGTTTCTTTTATTGTTCGTCTTTTCTTATAGTGACATATATGACCGTGAATTTCAGTTACTTTATTCTGTATGATAAAATCAATTAATTAAATTTGCTAACACTCTCAAACCTAGATTGAAGTAATGTGATTTGTAGTCGAGAAGCCGAATTTTAAGACGGGTCTAAAGTTATAGACGGCCAAGTTATATACGGGCAATGCGGGTGCTGTGGTCTGTTCACTTTAGGACACTCGTTTTAATTTTGAAACTTCACCTTTGCAGATTACTGAACCCTAAAATAATTTTAATTTTGAATTAGTAACAGTAGCAGAACTTTTGTATGGTTGGACCATATAAGACTTAGCACATGATCCAAAGCTATGCTCATCAATTATACTAATAAAGTAGTAGTGGCTGTGTATGTGTCCAGGTGGTTTCGAACATGGTTCCTCAAAACTGCTCCAGGACCATACCGCGTTGTAGGGAACCAATACATTTTTGATAGGTTTTTCCCCCAGACCACAGGAAACCGCCCCACTGACCTTTATTTTGTTTATTTCAACGCCAATGGCATTTTTGTTATGAGATTACTCGAACGCTTTTAGGGAAAGCGGACCAAACTCCTCCATTTTGTGTGACACCCCGGGATTTGAACCCGTGACCCCTTGAACCGAAGTCCAAGACGATAACCGTTATGCTAGCGAGATGCCCAAACATATACTTTTACAGTTGATATTTCATTCTTATGGAGAATATTTTTTCATGGAGCGACGAAAGGTTTTTACTCTAGGTACTGTTAAATACATATTTTTAAAGTAACTCACTCTTACCTCTATTCTACTTTGAAGGGAACAAGAGGAACATTAAAAAATTGAGAATAGTTTACAATGATTAAAATTATTTTGTTATATTAATAATCTTAATAACGTTTAATATGCTTAATAATGCGATTGGTCAACCATCAAACTAGGGAAGTAGTCAGTACTTGCAGTATGCTGCAAAACGAAAGTGAAAAAGGTACAACACTCTTTAAATTTTCAATTTAAATCATTAACAAAATTTGGTGGCCACAAGTTTTTAAGATTCATTAGTTCCATTAATTTTGGATTTAGTTAGGAGTTCAACGATTATTTTGTCATTAATGCAGATAAATTATATCATAGCCATAAAGTACTTAGGTTACATAAGCTTAAATCAAGTAGAAATAGCAATGCCACTGGATTAATTTTTACTTCAAACGTGCATTTATTAACAGATATTGGGTTTTATGGGTATATTGTTTCAAAAACTTCACAAAAATGGGGAAAAAAGAAGGTTCAGAGAAGTTTTGATTTCCATTTTTGCCAGTCAGAGCTTTTTTATGCGTAAAATAACCTGTCACCACTCACCTGAAGAGCTCTTTAAACTAATGCACTGTTTACATCACAATGTCCGATTCATTTTTTACTCCAGAAATAAGTTGTATTGCTGTTGTTTTAGAATATATACATAACATAACACTGGACAACATAACATACTGCTAATTGAAAGTTTTATTTTTCTCCACAACCTTTATTCGTACAACAATTATTCTAACTATCAATTCAGATGTTTAGCTTTTTAGTGAATTTCCCCTATAGGGAAGAAGCTTTTACCGTAGTCGGCATGGTAATACCTAGGCCCTGACCTTTCGTTTTGAGGCCCCCAGATGCCAAAATCACCATTCGTTCAAACTCATATATATGTGTGTGTCCGTAGGCACGATAATTTTCGTAAAAATGGTCCGATCTTGATGAAATTTGGTAAACACGTGTAAGGCAGCATCTATTTTCATGAGTTTGAGAACCAGACAGGTCGCTCTATCTTAAGGGGGATTTGGGGGGGGGGGTTGTACCTCAAAAATGTTTTTTTTTGAACTTTTTACACATAATTCTTTTTAAATCCAAATTTTGGTTAGGACCATTGAATTCAGCTTAAAAAACAAATAATTTTGTATTTTTATCATCGCTCTACGTCAATTGGTCACCAAGATATTAAATGTGATAAACACAGTACGTTGTCCAATGTTAATCTTATGGAGAATATGTAACATTTTATATCTTGCTTATTAATGAACATATACTAATGAAACTTGGTATGTAGCTTTATGTTGTTGGGTTTTACTGGTATTTGCATACAAAACCCATTTTATTTTGTCCCCATGGCAGGAAATCTGCGTACTCAGCAGCTATAATGTATTCTTATAAAGAATAAGAAACATGCGATATCTTGCTTGTTTATGAATATAAATTGGTAAAACTTGGAATGTTGCTTCATCTAGTTGTGATCCATTTGTATTTGCATAAAAACCAGATTTATGTGGTCCTTGATTCAGCAAACAATCTTATGGAGAATAAATAAAATGTCATACCTCGCTTATCTATGAATATGCTCTGATAAAAGTTGATATGTCACTTCATGACGTGGTGAAGTACAATTTAAAATTCGCTGAATATGCAGGTTTGCTGCAACGGGTGTATTAACTGCTTATACATAAATTTAACTAAAAATTTATATTTTGTGCTATAAAAATATCCTTTAAAGTCATATAATTTGTATCCTGAATTTTCCTGAAAATGAGGGTGGTATCGTTTTATTTTGAGAGCAAAAGCACCATTAACCACTAAGTTAAATCAAAATCGTGTTTTTAAATCAATCTGTATGTGTTTTTTAGCAATTTTGTAGGAATAACACCCATAAAAATAAAAAAAATCACACTTTTCTGGAGTCCCTTTTAAATATTTCTTACGTATCAAACTCAACTCATATCGGGTCTTTTTTTACTTCTCTTATGCATTACAAATTAGTCTTGCAAAACAACTACAAATATGCAAGACTGTTAGAAATGTGCAGACCCAAAATTCTACTTATACAGATTAAATGTCTCGGGTAACGTCTGATACTATCATGCGAATGGAGTGACAAAGAAACCTTTTGACTCTAACGTTAAAGTACCCTCTCGTCAGTCAGTTGTACATGTTGTTCAAAAGTACTCCTTCATACGCGAGCTAAGACATGTTTACTGGTGTACCAGCGACCCTTGACAGTGAAAATACTACCTGCGGTTAAACATGAAACTATCATCGGGGGTGCTATGTGTTGCTGTGTAGTACTCGAAACAAGATATCCCAAGCCAACCAGATCAGTAACGGACGCAATATAGTCAATTAAAAATGAACTACACATCTTAGAATACGTACAACAAAAAATATATAAACGCTAACTTCCGTGCCATCGCTATATTTAAAAATCTATTTTTGTCAGTTTATTTGTCTGTTTATCGTTTATGCGCTCCTATACCACCCATCCAGTTGCGATGAATTTTTTCATGGTCATTCAGTTTAACCCTAGGACGGTTTCCAGCCACTAACCAAGGTCCTAGGACTTTGGGGGTTCACCTACTGAACTTTGAAGTTACTATGTTATTCTTATGGAGAAAAGATTTGTTATGATTTTCACAGTTGGCTTATTTGATAATATTGTATATGGCTATCTGTTTATTAAGGTAGGAAGATGTAATGTAAACTGTATGGATATTGTTTTCTCGTTTAGCAGCAAAGCATATCAATACTAACTATTTGTGTTGCCACCCAAACAAATCAAGCAATGGAAGATATAATCTATCTAATATCAATAATATTTGTTTTATGTACGTTCCTATAACATACAACCAATTTCGATGAAACTTTGCATGGTATTCCAGGTTAGCACAAGAAAAATTTCTAGCCATTAATCAAAGTCCAAAATCTTAGGGCTCCGCCCCAGTGTACTGTTATGACAATCTTATCGGCATTAGTATTTAATGGACATTTAGAGCTGGAATTCGATAGTAACACAGCTAGTAACCAGGGTAAATCACGAGCCTCTTCCCGCTCAGAAAATTATCTGAGCCATCAGTCTGAAGCAACTCCTCAGAAGCGTTAGGATGAGACTTTCCATCCGAAGTGTCAGGATTCGGCATTCCTTTAGAGGCGTTAAGATGGGGCATCCAATCAAAGGCATTAGGATGAGGCTTTCCATCAGAGATATTAGGATGAGGCATCCCATCAGAGATATTAGGATGGGACTCCTATCAGAGATATTGGAATGAGGCATCCTATCGGAGGCACCATAATGAGGCATCTTTTGTCAGAGGTATTAAAATTACGCATTCTCTCAGAGGTATTAGGATAATGCATCTCATCAGACGTAAACTAATGAGGCATCACGTCATAGGTTTTAGAATAAGGCAAAACCTTAAAAAAAATCAAATGTTTTATATCCATCAGGATATAAAATGGTACTCTAGGTTGATGCATTTCATCAGCTGCTAAATATGGCGAATTTCATAATATGTCTTTACCTTTATCATTAAAAAAAGTCTGTTTTAAAGCCTTTATTTTCCCGATAGTTAATTGCTAATTGTCTGCCTCTTTTTAGAAAAGGTCATTGCTCCCTACTACCGTTGGTTTTATGGTAAACAATGTTTACATTAGCAATAATTCTAAACGATTGTATTTTATTAATTACTTTTTAATAATTAAAATTAAAATAATAAATGTAGTACCTACTTAAATATGTAATGTTATACATAATGTTTTATTGGAGTTATCCTTACTATCTTATACTAGCATTCATTTTTGTATTAATCCAGAGACACTTTACAATGAGGCCAAGACATTAAAATATTTGTAAAACTTAAAAAATGTTGCACGTGTTAACCACCGAGGTATTACTCAAGCTCAGTAAGATATGTACAAAATAACTAATAATTTAATATTCACCAAAGATTGCCACCCCCCCTCCACCCATTAGTTCCTATGCGACTAACAATTTTGTGTAAATATTAAGAATGTCTTTGATATTCTCTCTTTTTCGTAAACAAGTTGAACACACACATAATATTACCCTGGCCTCAGTTTAAATACTTTATAATTAACTAAATTTACCCCGATAGCAATTACCTCCTCTAAATGTTAATCCCAATAACTTAATATAGTAAAGAACGTTAGCATTAAATTTATCTATCATATCATAGTAAGAAAATAAATGTATAATGTTCCAAATTGAACTAGTCATTGGGGCATAATGCTAATGACTTTCAAAACCCGATTGCATTAATTTACGAGGATATCATCCAACATTACACTAATCAACAGAATCGTATTTTCATCAACGACAATCAGAGTCAATCCCGCGTTGATCACATTACTAAGCTAAGTCACGTTGATGACTGTAGTAGCCCGGGTATCGGGCAAAATAAGACTCCGAAATTAACTTCAGTGTTATTTTGTACGAATACGAATTGAAACGAGCAGGAAATAATGTGAAAGTTTTTATTAAATTTTATATTATATGTTTGCTTTATGGCAAAATTAATACAATGCTGGTCAGAGAAGCTAAGTAGAAGGTAGAGATTATCAGGATAAGCGAGGGAAATGCCAGAGATGACAGGAAAGTGTAAGAAGATGCTCAACATACTGCGCCACTGTCGAGGTGATTTATCTCCTTTCTGCGACTTACATTTGTATATAAATCAGAACCGTTTGTGGATGTGTGGTATTTAGTTCACCCACGTCTCATAATGATTTTTAAATGTAGATATTATATAAATAACACGTTAGTTCATACTCGTTTATTCACTATCATATTATATTATTATTTTGTATAAAAACGATTCATGTGACTGAAAGGAATCACTCAACAAAATTACAACTGGGTGTTACCACCTAAATTTAAAGTGGGTTAACTCTTAAAATAACTTTAATACATGCTTATGATGGTTTTAAACCTGGAATACGTTTTATATACCAAAGGCCTCATGATAGAGGGAACACACATTTATTATGCAGTTAAAAAGGTTCTCAATAGAATCAGTCTCAATAATATTATCATACATTTTTTATTAAAAACCTAGTTTAGTTACGTACAGTTTATATATAAGACTGTTTGACTTTATGATATTGTTAACTAATTCTGTGTATTGTAGTTGTATTATTAGTTTATATTTTTAAAATCATTTATTTTATGCTTGGAAGACGGGAGATAAATATACTATTTTCAACTTTAGGCCCCGGTAAACTCCTTCCCCGTAGCGCTAGGAAAGGGCATAAACTCGAGTAAATTAACTTTCCTCGGTCAAATCTTGTTTATAGTATGCTGACAATATAATTATCATAGCCGCAAACAGGGATCCTGCGGACCTACGCAACACTCCTTTTCCTTATCTTAACAATGCTTTTTCCTGCGGTAGCACAGGGTTTTCCGAAGAGTAAAACGGAGCCTTAAAGTTCAAGGTATGTAATCCGGTTGTCATTATTATAATCAATTCATATCCAGATTTTGATTGACGATGACACTGATCTTAATGAGCGAACTCTTCGTTAACTTCTCCTTTCTTACTCCCCTCCATTATTAGAATTAACCTATGTAAAATTGTTCAGTGATAGTCTGAGTTACAACAAGAGAAGACAAATTGTTTACATACAAATAGAATTTGTTTACATTAGTTGTTTAAAAAATATTTGTGCAGACTAAAAGATTTTCTTAGGGCTGATTTAGATAAGTTAAACCAATTAAAACCAGTTAGAAGAAACATTCTATTTCCAAAACCTTTTTACTCCCCCTTCAAAAAATAATATAAAACATAAAATTAGTTTTTAATTAATCAACCGTAGTGATTGAGTTTCTACAGTGCCCTGTGTCATTGTCGCCTCCGGCTCTCGTAGCCCATTGACGACCGGTCACATTATTGTTGCATAACCTGTTGATTAGTTTGTAGTTCTGTTGACTTGGGTAACTTGCCCACTGAATAGATCCTGCATTGAACTCTACCTCGAGTTCATACTGCTGCAATATTTCCCACAATTAGTCCATGGCATATGTTTTAGTGAATTTCCCCTGTAGCGGAGAAGCTATTACCGTAGGTCTCATGGTAAGACTTAAGCCCGAGACCATGATAACTATCCATTTTGAGGTCCCCAGATGCCAAAAACACCATTCGTTCGTATTTTTATACATGTATACACACACACACACACACACACACACACACACACACACACACACACACATATATATATATATATGTGTTAGTTGACATTTATATATATGTTGACATATATATATGTTGACATTTTACTTGAGTTCACGAATAGGAGTACTAATAATGTTATTTTATTGAAAACAAAACTTCCAGAGTACCCTTTTTTAAACATTTTTATCTCACAACGCGTTTCGGCAATAATGCCATTTTCAAAGTGTATAAAAAGTATAACCTTAAAATAAAATAGTACAATTTAAAATTAATAAACATAATATGTTAAATTATAGAAAAATTAAAAAATAAATAATAGATATACAGACAAATAGGGTTATTAAAGTAGATAGCGTTCATCGAGCTATTATTTGTTTCTTAATTCTTCAATTTTTTCAAATATTGGATATTTGATTTCATTCTTTATCACATTTAGAATATTATTAGGTTCATGTTTTTTGTTCTTATAGATTTGGTATTCTTCTAATAAGTTCATATTTTCACCTTTATGTGCGATATTTAGAATCGCCATATTTTCTGAGCTATTTTTGTAACTATGCTGAGTTTTAAGAATATGTTCAGCAAATGCAGATTTCTGTGTTGTTCGGTTGTATGATTTTATAGATTGTATATGTTCATGAAATCTGCATTTAAAGTTTCTTCCTGTCAGGCCTATATCAAATTTGGGGCATTCGCTGCACTGGATTTTGTAAATGCCACTTTTGTCGTATACGTCAAAGTTTTGCTGATTCTTTATACTACTTATCTTTTGTATAAGTTTGAATGAGTTGTTTATTGTTCCATAGCTTATTTTAAGGTTTGATACGTCAAATGTTTTTCTTACAGCTTTATTATAAACTTTACTATATGGTAGACATATATACTCTTCTTTTATTTTATTTTTGGGACTAAGATTAGTTTATCATGTTGTTTATCATCGTGTCGATCATTTTTTATTTATAACCATTTCTTACAGATAAAGTTTTGATAAGTTTTTTCTCTTCGTCGTAAAATTTTGAATTCAGCATAAAATTTACAATGTAGAACAAAATAAATACTATTAATTTTCTAGATTTAACTATATGTAGACAACTTGAAAAACAAATGTTTAAAATTTATCGGAAAGAAACCCAAACAGACCTAATAATACCTGCTACATCAAACCACCCTTGGCAACATAAAACAGCAAGTTTTAGATCAATGATTTATAGACTTTTAAACACACCAATAGAGAAAGAGCATTACGACGAAGAGCAAAAACTTATCAAAAGTTTAGCTGGAAGTTATGGTTATAAATCAAAAATGATCGACACGATGATAAACAACATGAAGAATAAAACTAATCTTAGTCCCAAAAATAAAATAAAAGAAGAGTATATATGTCTACCATATAGTAAAGTTTTTAATAAATCTGTAAGAGAAACATTTGACGTATCAAACCTTAAAATAAGCTATGGAACAATAAACAACTCATTCAAACTTATACAAAAGATAAGTAGTATAAAGAATCAGCAAAACTTTGACGTATACGACAAAAGTGGCATTTACGAAATCCAGTGCAGCGAATGCCCCAAATTTTATATAGGCCTGACAGGAAGAAACTTTAAATGCAGATTTCGTGAACATATACAATCTATAAAATCATACAACCGAACAACATAGAAATCTGCATTTGCTGAACATATTCTTGAAACTCAGCATAGTTACAAAAACATCTCAGAAAATATGGGAATTCTAAATATCGCACAAAAAGGTGAAAAGATGAACATTTTAGAAGAATACCAAATCTATAAGAACAAAAAACATGAACCTATTAATATTCTAAATGTGATAAAGAATGAAATCAAAAATCCAATATTTGAAAAAATTGAAGAATTAAGAAACAAATAAAAGCTCTAAGAACGCTATCTACTTTAATAACCCTATTTGTCTGTATATATTTTATTTATTTTTTACTTTATCTATATTTTAACATATGTTTATTAATTTTAAATTTTACTATTTTATTTTAAGATTATACTTTTTATACACTTTGAAAATGGCATTATAGCCAAAACGCGTTGTGAAATAAAAATATTTAAAAAAGGGTACTCTGGAAGTTTTGTTTGGAATCTAATAATATATGTGTGTGTGTGTGTGTGTGTGTGTGTGTGTGTGTGTGTGTGTGTGCGTCCGTAAGCACGATAACTCTCGTAAAAAAGGTCCGATCTTAATGAAATTTGGTACAAATGTGTAAAGTACAGTACCATTTATTTGAACGAGTTTGAAAACCACACGAATCGCACAATCCAAAGGGGTTTTTAGAGGGTTTTATACCGCAAAAATGTTTTTTTTGGGGGATTTCTACAGGTATTTTTTATTTAAATTTTTACCATTGAATTCAGCATAAAAACAAACAATTTGGTATTTTTGTCATTGCTCTACGTCAATTGGTTACTGAGATATTGAAAGTGCCAAACACAGTACCTTGTCTAATGTTATTCTTATGGAGAAAATGAAAAAATGTATATCTCGCTTATTTATGAATATAAACTGACGAAATTTGGTATATGGCTTCATCTAGTAGTGGTTTATTGTTGTTTGTATAACAAAAATTTTTTGCCTCTGGTTCCCGTAGCAACAAACCCCATGGTATTGTTATGGATAGTTATAAAAATGTTACATATCGCTTATTTAAGAATGTATATGGATGAAACTTTGTATGTGAATTCACTAAGATGAGTTCTATTGATATTTGTATAAAAACTCTTTTTTTTTGTTCCTTGTTTCAGCAAACCTGCGTACTCATCCCAATGTTATTCTTATGGAGAATAATTCATATTTTAAATATCGCTTGTTTGTGAATATATTTCTTATGAATCCTGTTAAGTGTTTTAATGTGTTATGTTATATTTTCATTGGAAATTTGCTGAGTATGTAGGATTGCTGTGATGGGGGTATTTTATTTTACGGGGTCTCTGAATTGTATGTAGTCCTTTCGATAGTTAACCTTTACAGTTTAGTTAAACTTGTTGGAAAATGGTAAAGTTAGAGAAAATACCCCCATAGCAGTAACATTTTATTAACTAAGACATTATAAGTAAAAAGCTCAAAAAACCCATTTTTGGGGTACAAAACCCCCCCAAAATACCCCTTTGGATAGAGCGAGCTGGGTGGTTTTCGAAAACTTATGGGTGTAAAGTCATAAATGTTGCTTTACATGTTTGTACCAAATTTCATCAAAATCAGACCATTTTAATGAGAGTTATCAGGCCCACGGACATACATATATATATATATATATATATATATATATATATATATATATATATGTATATGTATATATTCAGTTTTGAACGAATGGTGTTTTTGGCATCTGGGGACCTCAAAACGAAAAGTTATCATGGTCCCGGGCCTAGGTATTACTATACCAACTACGATAATACGTTCTTCCCTATAGGGGAAATTCGCTAAAACGTAAACAATGGATTCCAAGCACAAAAGAAAATATCCTGACATCGTTACCTGGGAAGGATGTAGATCTTGGTGAGACGTAGCACTTAGGTTTAGAATAAAGGGAGTTTTTTGTGAACGTACTGTAGATCTTGACGCACTGACTTTAGGCTATTGTCCAAATTAAAACTATGCTTCTTAAACCATATATCAAGAACAACCTTTTACTTATAGTTGGATACTGGTATGTTTAGTTAATAGTTTTGAGGTTTGGACAAAGATTAAATGACACCTGATGATCTAGACTGCTGTATGTAAGCAGGAGGAGTGGAGTAGAGACAGTGAACGGCCGAGGCGAGGGATATACGCCATCGGACTTTGCCCGGGCTAGTGCAGACGCTTTAGAAAGTGAAAATACAAAAAATGATAAGAGCTGATATTATTTTGATCCTGCTTGGTAAATATGAAGGTAAAATAATTTGTTTTAGCGAATTTCCCCTATAGGGAAGAAGCTACCGTAGTCGGCATGGTAAGACCTAGGCCCGGGACCATGGTAACTTTTCGTTTTGAGGTCCCCAGATGCCAAAAACACCATTCGTTCGAAATTGTATATATATATATATATATATATATATATATATAGTAGGATTGTTCTCTCCAGATTCAAATTTTAAAATCTTTATTAATTTTCGTTCATCTGGTGAACTTCGCCAGATAAATATAAAAGAAGGTTTATAAATATGTACATACGTGTATGAGAAACTAAAAAAATAGGTTAACAACAAAATATAAACAGGTGATAAAAATCATATGCAATATAAAACAGATGGGTCATAGATACAAATAATATACAGGTCAAGACATAAACCAATATTGGACTTTATAATTATCTTAGATTTAAACCAGACGGGTGCCGTGTTTGTAAGACTAGTTGATGGGCAAGTTCAGACTTACGAAGTTTAACCATTGTAATATTCTTGTTGCTGTCCTCTATTACTTGTTTGATGACCTTTAAATTGTAGCAGTCTTCGATATTTTGTTTATTATGAAAAATAGCATGTTTAGCAACTGGCTTTTCTTCGTCACCATGTACTAGAGCTGCACGGTGACCCGTCATTCGTACTCTTAAGTGGTTTGATGTCTGACCTATATATTGTTTCTTGCAGTACTTGCAGTCAAGGTGGTAAATTAGATTTTTTGAATTGCAGTCCATCTCACTTTTTATACTGTATTTTTTCTTTGTGCCTCTGCTTTCAAATTTATTATATTCTGTCATTATTCTGCAAGTACCGCAGTGTGTTTTTTTGCATGGTTTACACCTGTTTTTTCAATTACCATCAACAGATTTATCCGATAAACTGTTTTCACCAACATATTTCTTAAGTTGGGCAGCTTCTTAAAAATTACTCTAGATGGTTTTGAGAACATGTTTTTTGTCTCTTGTGATGACTGGAGAATGTTAAAAGACGTTTTTATCACATTGTTTATTTATGTAAGCCTGGATAAAATTGAGTGATGAATTTAGGATCATTCACAACAAAACTATTAGTTTGCTGGTTCTTCGGTTGGTTAATCTATCTCTTGATAACTTTTTCAGGATACCCAAACTTTTTTATCCGCCAACTTATTTATATAATTCACAAAGTCTGAATTTTCATTGTACAGTTTCTTTGCTCTAAATGATAGGCTCTTGGGTATAGATTTTATTATATAAGTAGGATGACAGCTTTTTTAGTTTTGTTTTGATTTATCCAGAATCTAGGTAAACATCCACATAACATATTTAACATAAACATAACATAAACGTAACAGATTTTGTAGAGTAACTCCAAGTATAACGTAACGATGAAAAACTGTTGAGCGATTGAAGAAAATCATTTAGGCGTTCTTGTCCATGTTGCCATATGAAAAATATATCATGTATAAATCTATGCCATAGAAGAGGCAAATAGTCTTGTGTTTTAAGGAAACTCTTCTCAATTGTCCCCATAAACAAATTAGCATAACTTGGAGCCATGTAAGTGCCCATGGCCGTCCCATTTGTTTGTAAGTATATTTCTCTTGAAATTTGAAGGCATTCATTGTAAAGATGAACTTGACTAAAGTTAGTGAAAAAGTTGTAGAGGGCTTTGAGCCAAATGGTCGAGTGTTTAAAATTTGCTTAAAGCTTCAATATATATATATATATATATATATATATATATATTCAATAAATAAATATATTATATACATATATATATGTGTGTCCGTGAGCACGATAACTCTCGTGAAAATGATCCGATTTTGATGAAATTTGGTATAAACGTGTAAAGCAACATGTATGACTTTAAGTTCGAAAACCAGCGAAATCGCTCCATCCGAAGGGGTATTTTGGGGGGATTTTGTACCCCAAAAATGCATTTTTTTTTATTTTATGATGTAGTTTTTGAAATAGTCAAATATTAGTTTTTACCATTGGGTTCAGCTTAAAAAACACACAATTTGGTATTTTGATCATTCCTCTACGTCATTTGGTTACCGAGATATTGAAAGTGCTAAACACAGTACGTTGTCTAATGTTATTCTTATGGAGGGAAAGACTAATTATGTATCTCGCTTATTTATGAACGTATACTGACGAAACTTGGTATACGGCTTCATCTGTTTGTGGTCTATTGATACTTGCTCAAAAAACTATTTTTTTCCAAAGGCTCCCGTAGCAGCAAACCTGCGTACTCACCCCATTTTACTCTTATGGAGAATTCTTAAATGCTATGTCTCTCTTAATTATAGACATAAATGAATTAAAACTGGGATCCAACGTCACCTAGTTAAGTCCTATTGATATTAGCGTCAAAACCCATTTATTGTGTTCCTTGTTGCAGCAAACCTGCGTTCTCAGCCCCAATTTTATTCTAATGGAGAATAATTAAAATTGCGTATATCGCTTATTTGTAAATATTTTTTTATGAAACTTGGTAAGTGGCTTTATGTAGTATTAAAACATTTATATCTCCATTATATCTGCATACGCTGAGTATACAGGTCTGCTGCGACGGGGGTATAGTTTTTTTTACATTATTTGATTTTTCCTGGGGATGAGGCCTGTCTCGATTTCATTTTATATATTTATTCTGAATCATTTAACACGCTCCATTTTAAATTACTAACAATTTTCTTACAGTTTTTCTTTAAAAAAAGACGGGGATAATTTATAACGACAAAACACTTTCAGCTACGTCACGACGGATAGTATTAGAGGACGTTTACGGGATTTCTTTGGACTTTACGTATTTCAATAGAGATTTTAATTTATCAGCCGTTTACAGAACTTTTGACAGTGATCCAGAACTATTTGCGACTGTGTTAGGAGGATAATACAACAGTGTTGATAAAAGTAAAATATGTATTCTTTTGGGGGGGACATAAATATAAATTTACTGAATCATGATGTACTGAATGATTCATATTTATATAGCTTAGTAGGAGCAGGACTGGCACAGTGCGTAGATAAACCAACTAGAGTTACAGAAAACAGCATTTGTTGCATTGATCACGCATTTGTACATTACTGTGACATTACCACAGTGCATGCAGCCGTACTGCAAACCAGTTTGACAGATCACTACCCCACCGCTCTCACTATCAATGACGACACGCACACACGCGCAGCCACTGCCATCATGCCACAGACTTACCTCGACCGAGCGCACTTAACTGACAGGCTTAATCACACTGACTGGGGACCCGTCCTGAACTGTTATGACTTAAATTTATGCTCTAATAATTTTCATAACATAATTGAGAATGCCATGAACAAGGCTAAGAAACCGACTATTTTAAAATGGAATAGATATAAAGAATAAAGCCTTGGATAACTGACAGCTTAGGTAAATCAATAAGGGTTGGAAACAAATTAAGTAAAGCCATTAAAAGGGAACCATTTAACATTTAGTTACAAAATTACTATCGCGAATATAGGAAAAATTTAAGCCGTTTGTTAAATAGGGCTAAAAGAGATTTTTATAGAGCAAAAATTCAGCAATAAAATCGGAATGCAAAATTATTCTGGGCCATTATAAATTAACGGGCGGGCAGGAAAATTAACAAATATTCGTTTCCTCTTAAAAAATTGATTTTTAATTTTTGGCTCCTGCAACGCCACAAATTATTAAAGATCTGTTCGTGGATAATTTTAATAATTTGTTCAACTGTTAGAGAGAATTTGGCGAGAGCGATAGACCCGGGGACCCGGTGATTAATTACGCTGACTACAGCTTGGACATGACTTTTTCTCTAAGAACAGTCACTGAACAAGATATCTTACGTCACATCACGGGACTGCGAGGTGGCTCTATTCCAGGATTGGATGGAGTCTCGGCTGACATCCTCAAACAAAATTCACCGTTCTTAAAACCACTATTGCACTTAGTAAATTTAAGTATAACGACTGGGGGTTTTCCAAGTAATTTTAAAGCCGCAAAGCCTTCCCATTATATAAATTCAATGATGCTAATGATTAAAATAACTTCCGACCGATTTCATTACTGAGTGTATTCTCCAAGGTCTTAGAACGAATAGTAAATGAGCAGTTGGTGGAGTATCTTCAAAACAATGCGAATTTATCAATGGCTCAATTCGGATTTAGGCAAGACAAAAATAGTTCGGATGCACTTTTTGATGTTTGTAAAGATATTAATTCTTCAATTACAGAAAGAAATCGGACGAAGTTAATTTTTCTGGATTTAAAAAAGCTTTTGACTGAATTTATAGGAGTTTGCTTTTGAATAAATTGGAAATTATTGGAATTCGTAGCATCGCCCTCGCCTGGTTTAAAAGTTATCTATCAGAATGATCTCGGGTTGTTTCGATTTGTGGGGTGAATAGTGACACAGAGCCTATTAATTACGTAGTTGTTCAAGGCAGTAATTTGGAGCCAATTTTATTTTTTATTTACATAAATAATATTACAAACCTCCATCTGAATGTAAAGATTTATCTCTTTGCTGATGACACACTAATTTTAAGCAAAGGGAAGTCATTGTTGGACGCCAGATCCAAGGCACTTGGTGATGTCGCACAGGTAAAAATTTGGCTGGACCAGAACATTCTGTCCTTAAACGTCACCAAAACTAAATGTTTGCCTATTTCCCTTAGTAATATTACAGATTACGATTTGGAAGATCTTCGTATCCATTGTTGTGGTAACATACTCAGTAATGGTTGCAACTGCGAACACATAGAACAGGTTTCTAGTTATAAATACTTAGGAATTTATTTTGATTGGCGAATCAAATGGGTAGAGCACATTGCCTTTCTTAAACAAAAATACGAAGACACATTTATGCGTTTATACAGTTAAGTAGCATTTTCGACGAAAGGGAAGTAAAATTAGCTTATTTTGCCTACATTCAGTCTTCGCTTTCTTTTGGAATTCTTAGTGGGGGAGCTTGTTATCCCTGATCTTTAGAACCCGTTAACATAATACAGAGAACAGTTGTGAAAGTAGGTTTCCAAAATACCCGAATATACCCAACCGAAGCCCTTTACCGTGAAACTGGGATATTAACAGTCAGGCACCTTTACATCAAATTTTTGCTGATCCATATTTTAAAAAACTTCGAAACAATTTTCTCACCAGTTTCTTCTCATCAGCATCTCACAAGATATTCACAAAACGTTTAAATTTCCGTTTTACAGCTCAAGAGATCAATTTCATTAACAAACTCTTTTTTTGCAGCTCAACAAATTTTAATAAATTTAAGTCAAAATTACAGAATTAACAATTTCTTCAACACCCTTTCAATTAATACGTTTAAAAATTGCTCCAATTAATTTTTGCACACTATTGGTATTGATGAGGCCGAGGCTCTTATCAGGCAAAACTTTTCCAGACACACGCAACTCTTGACCCCCCACCCCCATTCATAACAAGTTAGAAAAACAGTCGTTGGTTGTTGTCGTCAAATTTTAATTATTAGTATTATTCATTTTGTATTTTTTGTATTCATTGTCATTTTTGTAAATTACAGTAAAGTTCAGCATTTTGTATTTATATTAATCTCATATCGCATACTGCACACATCAGTATGCTATTCCCATTATTTACAGCAAATATTATTTTTAATGATTTGGTTTTTCCTCAGCTAAATTTACTCCAAATAGATAACTCTGGCTTACGCGCAGGCATCTGCCCATGTAGGACTATTCCTTATATGATGGCTTGAATTTAGTTTTTATTATAAACACTATTAACATCTGATTTTGTATTTTATTGTAAGAAAAATGGGATGGATAAACTTTTTTTAATTTTTTTTCATAAATACACATAATTACATAAATGCCTGTTCTAAGTTGTGTCACAAAAAGATTTGGTGGCTGTTGTAACTCATTATGATTCAGATTCCCCTTGTTAAAGCTAAGATAAATTTATGGTAATGATGGAAGGCCGCACAATGAGCAAAGTTTTTAAACAAAAAGAGGTCGATCATTAAAGATCAGTTCGAGCTGTTCTGCCCAGTCAGTCTGAAGCTGCAGTAATCATTGTAATGAAAGGTAACACTTGCTGAAACCTATTTACTGAACTGTAAAATATAATTAATTTTCCTTCGTATATTTATGTATATATATATATATATATATATATATATATATATGTACCTTTTTACAGTCAAGACAAATTCTACACTTTTATATCTGCTTCAAATTGTAAACATTTCCAAACAAACAAAATAATAATAAATCTTAACTTTGTAAAATATTACACATATGTGTCAAATATGAGCTAAAGGATGGTTTTTTAAATAAACTAACATCAAATATATCAATGTAACCATGTAATGTATATAATAACATTTTATGTATGAACAATTTTTGGTTGTATTAAGTGAGAATGCGTGACACAAACTTAACTGTGGTAAGTTGTTAGGCATTTATTATTTAGCGCCGCAGGCCCAATAGTCCATTAAAAATAAACTTCAAAACTTTAATAGAGTATTATTTTATCTTCATCTTTATTTTATACAATAGTTATAAATCAACACGATAAATAGCATCACTTATTACCCTAATATACCTCAATCTGAATTTTGAAATATTTGCTTACGTTTCGAGTTTCGGACTAATTAATTGGAACAAGGTCATGTTCCCACAATGGTTTTTAATTAGTTCTGAGTAATCTCGTTAAAACCTCATTATAAACATAAAGTCATTAATTGGTCAGACTAAAAGAATATTATAAGGAATAACCGAACAAATATTTTACAACTCGTCAGATAATTTTATAACTATGAGTTAGGCAAATGTTAATTTATACTAGTTACTATTACTAGTTACTAATTACTAGAGACCATGTGACTATTTAATGGAGTACGAGAGGCTAATAAGGTGGTGTTAAATAATTGAAAGTTACAACTTGGTATTACTCTGTGTCTCGAAATATCTCACAGTGATCTCATTTGATTAGCACCCGTCTGAGGTAATACAAGTGGAGCCTACATGCTGACCGCATTTTTCCCCTTCACAAGTTATATGTTCGTCAGCTGATAAACATGTAACAAGTGAAGAGAGTATTTGATTGATTACCATGGGAGCAGAGGGGAGAAGGGCAACATGGTTTGCTTCTGTTGTCTTGCTTCTGCTTTGCATCAATCCTTAATAGCAATTACTTCCATATCACTAAGCAATCTTGTAAAACTGCATGTTTCAATCTGTACAAATTATGTTATCCGTTGAAAGAAATAAAAACATAATGGCGGTCGACCGTGTAAGCTTCACTTTTTACCACAGACAAGAGCTCTAGATATATTAACCTCGTTGTAGTGGATATGTTGCAATAACTGAGAGCTTTTTATTACAATTATTTCTTACAGGGAGGCCAATTTGACTAAGGACATTTTATAAAGAGAGTTTTAACGGCATTACTAGTCAATTATGTAAGGGAAACACGACGTGCTATTTTATTTTTGCTGTATTTTGAATCTTAGAAGTTATAAACTTTTAAATATAAAAAAACAAGACACAAAAATCGACTAGGCATTAAAAAACTTGTTGTGTAATATGCTCAAAAGCAAAATGGCTTCATTAATGGCGTTTGGTTTCCATGTATGATCATTGTTACCGCTAGTTCCAACTGGTTAATATTTAATAGTAAGCTAATTAGTCTGTTTTGTCGACCATGTCGCAGTGTTTATTCAACAGCTTTACCATTTAAGGTTGTTCTCAATAGTTTTAAGTTTACTTTGACACGATAAAATCAGAATATGAACCAAACAATGTTTTTTGTGAAATTTACTTTAAACGTATTTGTTTCATACTATTTAAAAAACGTAGCTTTATATTTAATATTTGTGACTCCTTCAAGTTATACTGGTGACGATCTGGTGACTTTACTTTTACCGTTTCTGGCTGATAATTTGGACTATGATCGTGGCCTAGGTGATTGCACATTGGTGAATGTGTCTTTAGACATTCCGATCTAGTTTCACTATGATATGTTTGGCTAAAGTTAGTTTCCTCCCAACAAAGGAGTGGTGGGTTTATTAATGATGGAGTGACAGAAACTTGAGTATTCCATTAAAACTAGAGTTGGTCTTTATGATAGTACAAATATATTTTAAAACTTATCAAACCTTTATATTATACTGTAATTCAGTAACGTTATTTTGTATAATGTTAAGTTCTTGGAATTTCATCATATAAATTATTATCAAAGATGAAAAGCGATAGTAAGCAAATGCAATGCGAGATTTAAGCTTTTCTTGACATCAGCAATTGAAAGCCTTCGTCAGCTCAAATCAGTAATCACGTTCAGAGACAAATACGATTTTAACGACTTAACCACCATTATGTTAACTCAACAGTTCTATTAAGTCCACAAACAATAGAAAAACACATGATATGAATTTAAATTTATCTTATTACGTATTAATATAATTCAATTTCGTTGTCATTAAATAAAAAATAAATACTTGAAACAGTTGTTTTTATCCAGTCATAATCAAACTAAATATATAATTCTCCTATATTGATTGGAAGAAGGCCAGCCGCCAGGTTGTCGGACGTTGCTTTATATGCGGGTGATAGGGGCCCTCTGTTGACCTCGTCAGTGAGACTAAGCTACTAATAGAAAAGGTGGGATTTCTTTTGACAATAGCTATCAAACGTGGATTGAATATTCTACCTACAACGTTTTAAGTCATTTAAGCATATGATAACTTAACAATTTTGGCCGTTCTGTCTGGCAATTTATAACATGACAAGTTAAAAAAATGGTTGCATTTGATGTAGCTTGTCCCAATTAGAGTGGTATCTATAACCGTTGTGTGTATACTGTCAGTCAGTAAATATTTTATTTTGGAGCATTTGTTGCACTGTCAAGCTCAAGATCAGCCCAATGAATACGGTTAAATAAGTTAGGATACGTGTCATAAACATCTGACATTCATTGCCTATGTACTATTTTGCTCATGATACAATGAAATGGTGATTCTCAAAAATGTTTTAGCTCTGTAAATGGACTGCTCTCCTCACCACACAATTTTGTTTCGGTCGCTTCCTGCTAAGAAGGAACACAGGGGAGGAGGGGTTGGTTTGACCTTGGGGTTGTTAGTCGACTCACCAGTATCAAACAACCTCCTAGCTATAAGTTAACTTACTATCAAAATACTTCCTATCTATAACTTAAATTATCAGTATCAAAATGCCTCCTAGTTATTGGTCGACTTATCAATATCAGATTCCTTACTAGCTATTAATTAAATTATTAGTATCAGAAGACTTCCTTTTAGAGAATAAAGCTAAATAATCGTTAAATCTTGCACGGAAACAAATTAAGAACTATTCATTCAATTCCTAAGTCATCAAATATAAAACATAATGTAGTAGAGAGTTTTAAGAATTAGTTAAGAAATGATTTAACTATTTGTGTGACCATTTTTCTAATTACTTTGTGTATATATTATATATATAGCACGTTATATTGTTTACATAAACCCTTATTATTTTATTTTATACTTGAAGAAGGTAATTTTCTCTAAATAATTTATAGAAGCTCCTTATCCATACAAAAGTTGGTTAATAATTAAATTTATGCAAAATTTAAATCCTCAAAGCTCTTGATTAATTCTAAAGTTTCAAAACATCCAATAAAACGATTAGTTCGAAACCAGACTGTGATTTACGACGGGGGAAGAGTTAAACTGATCTTTAATGATCGAACTCTTTTTCTTCGAAAAGTTCTTTTATTCCCTGCATCATTATCATAAATCCCTACTTGGTTTTAATGGACAAGTTTTAATCACAATGAGTTCCTGCGAAGTAACAAATCTGTTTCAGTTATTTGGCTAATATTATAAATGACAATTTATTTCATATTGTAAACAGATTAATAATTTCTTCTTACCTCCTTTCTTGCGTAAGCTACTTCTAAGTTAATTTCGTGGTCTATTTGGACCTAAGGAAGATTAGGTTTAGACATACAAACTACAGCAACACTCACGTATGTTCTTACTTATCTTTTTAATTTCCGTTTGTATAGTTTATAAAATATATAAAGTTTATAAAACTCCTACATGTTAATGATAGTAAAGTGAAAATTCATAAACATTTCTAAAATTGCAATTCACATCTAAACTTAACTTTCTCAATGACTATTATCAAAGCTGCCAACAAAAACTAGCCTATTAGGCGAGATTCACAATAACGTTTCACGATGTAATCATTGGAAAACATGAATAAAAGAAGAAATACTTATTAGATGGCATCTATAGGCCTAATTCAAATATATTTGTAAATTCCATATCCTTCCTTCCCCTCCGAGGGTAAAACTATTTAAAAAGATTCAAGCAAGGCAAAAAAGTGTACAATTTATTATTTTATAATGTTTAATTTGTAAGATTGGTTAAATAGCGTGTTTTTACTGTCCATGACACACTTCACTTACTTTTCACGCATTCAACCACAATATTTAGTTTCTTTTATTGTTCGTCTTTTCTTATAGTGACATATATGACCGTGAATTTCAGTTACTTTATTCTGTATGATAAAATCAATTAATTAAATTTGCTAACACTCTCAAACCTAGATTGAAGTAATGTGATTTGTAGTCGAGAAGCCGAATTTTAAGACGGGTCTAAATTTATAGACGGCCAAGTTATATACGGGCAATGCGGGTGCTGTGGTCTGTTCACTTTAGGACACTCGTTTTAATTTTGAAACTTCACCTTTGCAGATTACTGAACCCTAAAATAATTTTAATTTTGAATTAGTAACAGTAGCAGAACTTTTGTATGGTTGGACCATATAAGACTTAGCACATGATCCAAAGCTATGCTCATCAATTATACTAATAAAGTAGTAGTGGCTGTGTATGTGTCCAGGTGGTTTCGAACATGGTTCCTCAAAACTGCTCCAGGACCATACCGCGTTGTAGGGAACCAATACATTTTTGATAGGTTTTTCCCCCAGACCACAGGAAACCGCCCCACTGACCTTTATTTTGTTTATTTCAACGCCAATGGCATTTTTGTTATGAGATTACTCGAACGCTTTTAGGGAAAGCGGACCAAACTCCTCCATTTTGTGTGACACCCCGGGATTTGAACCCGTGACCCCTTGAACCGAAGTCCAAGACGATAACCGTTATGCTAGCGAGATGCCCAAACATATACTTTTACAGTTGATATTTCATTCTTATGGAGAATATTTTTTCATGGAGCGACGAAAGGTTTTTACTCTAGGTACTGTTAAATACATATTTTTAAAGTAACTCACTCTTACCTCTATTCTACTTTGAAGGGAACAAGAGGAACATTAAAAAATTGAGAATAGTTTACAATGATTAAAATTATTTTGTTATATTAATAATCTTAATAACGTTTAATATGCTTAATAATGCGATTGGTCAACCATCAAACTAGGGAAGTAGTCAGTACTTGCAGTATGCTGCAAAACGAAAGTGAAAAAGGTACAACACTCTTTAAATTTTCAATTTAAATCATTAACAAAATTTGGTGGCCACGAGTTTTTAAGATTCATTAGTTCCATTAATTTTGGATTTAGTTAGGAGTTCAACGATTATTTTGTCATTAATGCAGATAAATTATATCATAGCCATAAAGTACTTAGGTTACATAAGCTTAAATCAAGTAGAAATAGCAATGCCACTGGATTAATTTTTACTTCAAACGTGCATTTATTAACAGATATTGGGTTTTATGGGTATATTGTTTCAAAAACTTCACAAAAATGGGGAAAAAAGAAGGTTCAGAGAAGTTTTGATTTCCATTTTTGCCAGTCAGAGCTTTTTTATGCGTAAAATAACCTGTCACCACTCACCTGAAGAGCTCTTTAAACTAATGCACTGTTTACATCACAATGTCCGATTCATTTTTTACTCCAGAAATAAGTTGTATTGCTGTTGTTTTAGAATATATACATAACATAACACTGGACAACATAACATACTGCTAATTGAAAGTTTTATTTTTCTCCACAACCTTTATTCGTACAACAATTATTCTAACTATCAATTCAGATGTTTAGCTTTTTAGTGAATTTCCCCTATAGGGAAGAAGCTTTTACCGTAGTCGGCATGGTAATACCTAGGCCCTGACCTTTCGTTTTGAGGCCCCCAGATGCCAAAATCACCATTCGTTCAAACTCATATATATGTGTGTGTCCGTAGGCACGATAATTTTCGTAAAAATGGTCCGATCTTGATGAAATTTGGTAAACACGTGTAAGGCAGCATCTATTTTCATGAGTTTGAGAACCAGACAGGTCGCTCTATCTTAAGGGGGATTTGGGGGGGGGGGGGTTGTACCTCAAAAATGTTTTTTTTTGAACTTTTTACACATAATTCTTTTTAAATCCAAATTTTGGTTAGGACCATTGAATTCAGCTTAAAAAACAAATAATTTTGTATTTTTATCATCGCTCTACGTCAATTGGTCACCGAGATATTAAATGTGATAAACACAGTACGTTGTCCAATGTTAATCTTATGGAGAATATGTAACATTTTATATCTTGCTTATTAATGAACATATACTAATGAAACTTGGTATGTAGCTTTATGTTGTTGGGTTTTACTGGTATTTGCATACAAAACCCATTTTATTTTGTCCCCATGGCAGGAAATCTGCGTACTCAGCAGCTATAATGTATTCTTATAAAGAATAAGAAACATGCGATATCTTGCTTGTTTATGAATATAAATTGGTAAAACTTGGAATGTTGCTTCATCTAGTTGTGATCCATTTGTATTTGCATAAAAACCAGATTTATGTGGTCCTTGATTCAGCAAACAATCTTATGGAGAATAAATAAAATGTCATACCTCGCTTATCTATGAATATGCTCTGATAAAAGTTGATATGTCACTTCATGACGTGGTGAAGTACAATTTAAAATTCGCTGAGTATGCAGGTTTGCTGCAACGGGTGTATTAACTGCTCATACATAAATTTAACTAAAAATTTATATTTTGTGCTATAAAAATATCCTTTAAAGTCATATAATTTGTATCCTGAATTTTCCTGAAAATGAGGGTGGTATCATTTTATTTTGAGAGCAAAAGCACCATTAACCACTAAGTTAAATCAAAATCGTGTTTTTAAATCAATCTGTATGTGTTTTTTTAGCAATTTTTTAGGAATAACACCTATAAAAATAAAAAAAATCACACTTTTCTGCAGTCCCTATTAAATATTTCTTACGTATCAAACTCAACTCATATCGGGTCTTTTTTTACTTCTCTTATGCATTACAAATTAGTCTTGCAAAACAACTACAAATTTGCAAGACTGTTAGAAATGTGCAGACCCAAAATTCTACTTATACAGATTAAATGTCTCGGGTAACGTCTGATACTATCATGCGAATGGAGTGACAAAGAAACCTTTTGACTCTAACGTTAAAGTACCCTCTCGTCAGTCAGTTTTACATGTACTCCTTCATACGCGAGCTAAGACATGTTTACTGGTGTACCAGTGACCCTTGACAGTGAAAATACTACCTGCGGTTAAACAGGAAACTATCATCGGGGGTGCTATGTGTTGCTGTGTAGTACTCGAAACAAGATATCCCAAGCCAACCAGATCAGCAACGGACGCAATATAGTTAGTCAATTAAAAATGAACTACACATCTTAGAATACGTACTATAAAAAATATATAAACGCTAACTTCCGTGCCAGCTTTATATTTAAAAATTTATTGGTTTAAATCAATTTATTTAAATAAATATTTAAATAAATTGGTTTATTTGTCTGTTTATCGTTTATGCGCTCCTATACCACCCATCCAATTGCGATGAATCTTTTCATGGTCATTCAGTTTAACCCTAGGACGGTTTCTAGCCACTAACCAAGGTCCTAGGACTTTGGGGGTTCACCTACTGGACTTTGAAGTTACTATGTTATTCTTATGGAGAAAAGATTTGTTATGATTTTCACAGTTGGCTTATTTTATAATATTGTATATGGCTATCCGTTTATTAAGGTAGGAAGATGTAATGTAAACTGTATGGATATTGTTTTCTCGTTTAGCAGCAAAGCATATCAATACTAATTATTTGTGTTGCCACCCAAACAAATCAAGCAATGGAAGATATAATCTATCTAATATCAATAATATTTGTTTTTTCGTACGTTCCTATAACATACAACCAATTGCGATTGAACTTTGAATGGTAATCCAGGTTAGCACAAGGAAAGTTTATATCTATTAATCAAAGTCCAAAACCTTAGGGCTCCGCCCCAGTAGACTGTTTTTGCAATCTTTTCGGCATTAGTATATAATGGACATTTTGAGCTGGAATTCGATAGTAACACAGGTAGTATACACCAGGGTAAATCACGAGCCTCTTCCCGCTCAGCAAATTGTTTGAGCCATCCGTCTGAAGCACCTCCTCAGAAGCGTTAGGGTGAGACTTTCCAACCGAAGTGTCAGGATTCGGCATTCCATTAGAGGCGTTAAGATGGGGCATCCAATCAAAGGCATTAGGATGAGGTTTTCCATCAGAGATATTAGGATGAGGCATCCCATCAGAGATAATGGGATGAGGAATCCTATCGGAGGCACCATAATGGGGCATCTTTTGTCAGAGGTATTAAAATTACGCATTCTCTCAGAGGTATTAGGATAATGCATCTCATCAGACGTAAAAGAATGAGGCATCACGTCATAGGTTTTAGAATAAGGCATCCCATCAGGGGATCTAGGTTGATGCATTTCATCAGGTGCTAAACATGGCGTATTTCATAATATGTCTTTATCTTTATCAATAAAAAAAACTCGTCTGTTTTTAATGCCTTTATTTTCCCGATTGTTAATTGCTAATTGTCTGCCTCTTTTTAGAAAAGGTCATTGCTCCCTACTACCGTTGGTTTTATAGTAAACAATGTTTACATAAGCAATCATTCTAAACGATTGTATTTTATTAATTGCTTTTTAATAATTAACACTTTCGCTGCTGCAAACATGTTTAAACATGACATTTGCATAAGTTTCTATATTGCAAACAAAAACCCGATCGGGGTCCGCCGCAGCCATAGCGTTAAACTTAAAATATTAAATGTAGTACCTATTTAAATATGTAATGTTATACATTATGTTTTAATGGAGTTATCCTTACTATCTATACTACCATTCATTTTTTATTAATCCAGAGACACTTTACAATGAGGCCAAGACATTAAAATATTTGTAAAACTTAAAAAATGTTGCACGTGTTAACCACCGAGGTATTACTCAAACTCAGTAAGATATGTAGGTAAGAGATAACTAATAATTTAATACCCACCAAACATTGCCACCCCTCCCATCAATAGTTCCTATGCGAATATCTTTGATATTCTCTCTTTTTCGTAAAAAAGTTGAACACACACATAACATTACCCTGGCCTCAGTTTAAATATTTTATAATAAACTAAATTTACCCCGATAGCAATTACCTCCTCTAAATACTAATCCCATTAACTTAATATAGTAAAGAACGTTAGCATTCAATTTATCTATCATATCATAGTAAGAAAATAAATGTATAATGTTCCAAATTGAACTAGTCATTGGGGCATAATGCTAATGACTTTCAAAACCCGATTGCATTAATTTACGAGGATATCATCCAACATTACACTAATCAACAGAATCGTGTTTTCATCAACGACAATCAGAGCCAATCCCGCGTTGATCACATTACTAAGCTAAGTCACGTTGATGACTGTAGTAGTAGCCCGGTATCTGGCAAAATAAGACTCCGAAATTAACTTCAGTGTTATTTTGTACAATACGAATTGAAACGAGCAGGAAATAATGTGATAGTTTTTATTAAGTTCTATATTATATGTTTGCTATTATGGCAAAATTAATACAATGCTGGTCAGAGAAGCTAAGTAGAAGGTAGAGATTATCAGGATAAGCGAGGGAAATGCCAGAGATGACAGGAAAGTTTCAGAGAATGCCCAACAGACTGCACCACTGTCGAGGTGATTTATCTCCTTTCTGCGACTTACATTTGTATATAAATCAGAACTGTTTATGGATGTGTGGTATTTAGTTCATCGACGTCTCATAATGATTATTAAATGTAGATATTATATAAATAACACGTTAGTTCATACTCGTTTATTCACTATCATATTATATTATTATTTTGTATAAAAACGATTCATGTGACTGAAACGAATCACTCAACAAAATTACAACTGGGTGTTACCACCTAAATTTAAAGTTGGTTAATTCTTAAAAGAATTTTAATACATGCTTATGATGGTTTTAAACCTGGAATACGTTTTATATACCAAAGGCCTCATGATAGAGGGAACACACATTTATTATGCAGTTAAAAACGTTGTCAATAGAATCAGTCTCAATAATATTATCATACCTTTTTTTATTAAATAAACTAGTTTAGTTACGTACAATTTTTATATAAGAATGTTTGACTTTATGATATTTTTAACTAATTCTGTGTATTGTAGTTGTATTATTAGTTTATATTATTAAAATCATTTATTTTATGCTTGGAAGACGGGAGATTAATGTACTATTTTTAACTTTAGGCCCCGGTATACCCCTTCCCCGCAGCGCTAGGAAGGGGTATAAGGACGAGTAAATTAACTTTCTTCTGTCAAATCTTTTTTATAGTAAGCTGACAACATAATTATCATAGCCACAAACAGGGATCCTGCGGACCTATGCAACACTCCTTTTCCCCATCTTAACAATGTATTTTCACGCGGTAGCACAGGGTTTTCCGTAGGTCAAACGGAGCCATAAAGTTCAAGGTATGTAATCCGGTTGTTATTATTATAATCAATTAATTCATATCCAGATTTTGACTGACGATGAAACTGATCTTGATGATTAAACTCTTCGTTAACTTCTCCTTCCTTCCCTAGTGAACAAATATTTTTCTGGCCCAGATCTGGGACAGAACTGGGCCAGAACTTGGCAAGAACTGGGCCAGAGCTTGTCCATAACTGGGCCAGAACTTGGCCAGAACTTGGCCCGAACTGGGCCAGAACTATAATAATAAGAATAATTTTGTATTTAAACGGTTATTTAAAAAAAAATATGGTTGTTCTAATTGAATAGCTTGATAAACCAACAATATAAAGGTTTAAAAAGGACTTTAGTTTCAAAAATATCATTACCAGAACGGGTCTTGAACTTATGATCTTAGGCTTTCTGTCCACACGTCTTAACCCCCGCGGCCATCCTGACTTTTGAGTGTAACTAGATGGAGTGGAATATACAAATTACCAATAGTCTACACCTATGCGTCGCACACAATACGTTAGTTTTATTTTCCTAAGTGAAATGAAAGTTAGAACAAATTCAGTTTGTTCATTTGATTTATCTGTCCATTCTTGCCTTGTAATATGATAAACTGCAGGCAAATTAATATATATTTAATATAATTATAAAAATATATAAAGTTAGTAACACTTAAGAAATTAACGCCATTTTGTTGCAATATTTCGAGGTATTCTCTTTATTGAGCACAAACAAATGTATATATCAATGTATAAATAAGATAGTTCATTTTAAAATAATTATAACTGTGTACCCTTTAAATATTTGATTTAATATAGTAATATTAATATAATATCTATATATTAATACGCTACGGTTTTTTTCACAGTCATAACTCGATAACGGCTAGACGGATCTTAACGTTTGAGGTGTCAAAATAATGGTATTTATACGTAGATTTGCCAATACTAATCAGAATTTTAAGAAAGGGCATCACTTAAATACAATAAAGGGCTGAACTTTCGGAACAGTAGCGCTATCCGACGGCAGAATTCTAAACTACGTGTTGATTTAAAGTACGTTGTTATCATTCGTTTTAATATCAGTTTTTGATAATTTTGTTAACAACCAAAGTAAATATTTATTGGATACAACCTTGCTCGGATTCGAGCAATAGGAGAACTGGTAATATTAATGTAATGTACACAATAATTAACCAACCTTGGTCCAACAATATTAATTACATTAAAAGACGATTGCGCCACAGATTACCGTTTTGAGGACACAATCCCGACCCGAAATAATCCTGAGGTAAAGTAAATCCTGCCCGGAAAACAAAATAATTTTTCCTTAAAAATTTCTGAAATTTCGGAACCCGTCAATCCGTAATCATGAGCTAAGGAACAACTAAACTAAATTTCTTTAAAACTGAGAATGAAGCAAGTGTGGTGGCAGGAAAAGGCGTGCAGAAATAAAATTCCCCCTAACCAACTGATCACCGCACTTCTTAGATTATTAAAAAATTGAGTACCTTGACTGACTGGTGCCCTAGGCTGCAGCCTAGACAGCCTAATGGTTAATCAGGAATCAGGCTCTGGTTTTCACTTGTGCAATACATTGTATTTCATTGTCATTGACTTTTAAGTTTGATAGTAACACCCTTTTTATAAACAATTGTTTATTACCGGTATTATTACTATCCTCCTACTCCTGACTAATTAAATATTTGTATAGCTATTTAATTACTAATTCCCAATTACATGATTTCAAAAAAATTTAAATTATATTTTGTGTATGTTATATCTTTGTTTAACATCTCATGCAGTGTTTTCACTTCATATCTTTCTTCCTAAGACATCCCCAAATTTGGCTTGGACAACCCCAGATCTGGCCCAGACATCCCCAGATCTGGCCCAGACATCTCCAGATCTGGCCCAGAAATCCCCAGATCTGGCCCAGATATTCCCAGATCTGGCCCAGACATTCCCAGTTGTGGCCCATACATCTTCAGATCTGGTCCAGATCTGGCCCAGACATCTCCAGATCTGGCCCAGAAATCCCCAGATCTGGCCCAGATATTCCCAGATCTGGCCCAGACATTCCCAGTTGTGGCCCATACATCTTCAGATCTGGTCCAGATCTGGCCCAGACATCCCCAGGTCTGCCCCAGACAGCCCCAGGTCTGGCCAGAAAATATTTGTTCATTAGGGTTACTCCCCTCCATCATTAGAATTAACTTATGTAAACTGTTTCAGTGATCGTCTGAGTTAGAACAAGAGAAGACAAATTTTTTACATGCAAATATAATTTGTATACATTAGTTGTTTAAAAATAAAGTCTTTTAGCAGACTAAAAGATTTTCTTAGGGCTGATTTAGATAAGCTAGATCAAATAAAACCAGTTAGAAGAAACATTATATTTCCAAAACCTCCCTTCAAAAAATAATATAAAACCTAAAATTAGTTTTTAATTAATCAACCACAGTGACTGAGTTTCTACAGTGCCCTGTGTCATTGTCGCCTCCGGCTCTCGTAGCCCATTGACGGCCGGTCACATTATTGTTGCATAACGTGGTGATTAGTTTGTAGTTCTGTTGACTTGGGTAACTTGCCCACTGAATAGATCCTGCATTGAACTCTACCTCGAGTTCATACTGCTGCAATATTTCGCACCATTAGTGCATGGCATATGTTTTAGTGAATTTCCCCTGTAGAGAAGAAGCTATTACCGTAGGTCTCATGGTAAGACTGCAAGGCCATGGTAACTATTCATTTTGAGGTCCTCAGATGCCAAAAACACCATTCATTCAAATTTTATATATGTTTATATATATATATATATATATGTGTGTGTGTGTGTGTGTGTGTGTGTGTGTGTGTAAGCACGATAAATCTCGTAAAGAAGGTCCGATCTTAATAAAATTTGGTACAAATGTGTAAAGTACCATTTATTTGAAGAGTTCGAAAACCAGACGAATCGCACAATCCGAAGGGTTTTTTATGGAGGGTTTTGTACCTAAAAAATGGGTTTCTTGGGGATTCAACATGGAATTTGCATTTAAATCAATTTTAAATTTTTACCATTGAATTCAGCATAAAAAAATAAACAATTTGGTATTTTGATCGTTGCTCTACGGCAATTGGTTACTGAGATATTGAAAGTGCTAAACACAGTACGTTGTCTAATGTTATTTTTATGGAGAAAATGAAAAAATGTATATCTAGCTTATTTAAGAACATAAACTGACGACATTTGGTATATGACTTCATCTGGTTGAGGTTTATTGTTGTTTATACAAAAAAACTTTTTGCCGATGGTTCCAGTAGCAACAAACCTAGGTAATTGGTCCCCATGTTATTTTTATGGATAGTACTTAAAATGTTATATATTGCTTATTTATGAATGTATATGGATGAAACTTGGTATGTGACTTCACTAAGATAAGTTCTATTGATATTTGTAAAAAAAATCATTATTTTGTGTTCCTTGTAGCAGCAAACCTGCTTACTCATCCCCAATGTTATTCTTATGCAGAATAATTAATATTTTTAATATCGCTTGTTTGTGAATAAATTCCTTATGAATCCTGTTAAGTTTTTTAATGTGTTATGTTATATTTTCATTGGAAATTCGCTGAGTATGCAGGTTTGCTGCGACGGGGGTATTTTATTTTACGGGGTCTCTTAATTGTGTGTAGTCCTTTCGATAGTTAACCTTTACAGTTTTGTTGAAAGTGTTGGATAATCGTAAAGTTACAGGAAAAAAACCGTAGCAGCAAACCTGCATACTTAACGAATCTCTAATGCATGTACATGTATCTTAATGCCACATAAAGCCATATACCAAGTTTCATCAATATACATTCATAAATAAACAATTTATCACATTTTTAATTGTTCTCCATAAGAATAACATTCCAGCTGAGTATGCAGGTTTGCTGCTACGGGAACTATCAGCAAAAAAATAGTTTTTTGTGCAAATACCAATAGACCACAACGATTTAAATCAATATACCAAGTTTTGTCAGGATAAGCTGATAAATAAGCGAGATATACTATTTGTCTTAATCTCCATAAGAATAACATTGGACAAATTACTGTGTTTAGCACTTTCTATATCCCTGTAACCAATTGACGTAGAGCAATGATCAAAATACCAATTTGTTTGTTTTTTTTATACTTAATTCAGCGGTAAAAATTAAAATTTGATTTAAATAAAAATTACATGCGAAAACCTCCAAAATAAACATTTTTGGGGTACAAAACCCCCTTCGGATGGTACGATTCATCTGGTTTTAGAACTCGTTCAAATAAATGGTACTTTACACATTTGTACCAAATATTTAAATACCAAATTATATATATATATATATATATATATGTATATATATATATATGTATATATATATATATATATGAATATATATATATATATATACATGTATCAAAATTTGAACAAATGGTGTTTTTGGCATCTGGGGACCTCAAAATGAAAAGTTATCATGGTCTCGGGCTAAAGTCTTACCACGGTAATAGCTTCTTCTGTACAGGGTAAATTCGCTAAAACACCAAACTGTTCGTCTTTTTAAGCCAAAACCAATGGTTAAAAGTAAAATTTGATTTACTAAAATATTATATGTAAAAAAACTCAAAAACCCCATTTTTGGTGTACAAACCCCCCCAAAATACCCCTTTGGATAGAGCGATCTGGCTGGTTTTCGAGCTTAAGTCATAAATGTTGCCTTACATGTTTGTAACAAATTTCATCAAAATCGGACCATTTTTATGAGAGTTAACGCACCCACGGGCATATATATGCCAAAAACACCATTCGTTCAAAACTACATATATATATATAGTTTTGAAAGAATGGTCTTTTTGGCAAATATATATATATATATATATATATATATATGTCCGTGGGAGCGATAACTCCCATAAAAATGGTCCGATTTTGATGAAATTTGGTCTGGGGATTTCAAAATGAAAACTTATCATGGTCCCAGGCCTAGGTCTTACTATGCCGACTACGGTAAAACGGTCTCCCCTATAGGGGAAATTTGTTAAAACGTTAACAATGTATTCCAAGCACAAAAGAAAATATCCTGGCATCGTTACCTGGGAAGGATGTAGATCTTGGTGAGACGTAGCACTGAGGTTTAGAATAGAGGGAGTTGTTCGTGAACGTACTGTAGATCTTGGTGAGACGTAGCACTGAGGTTTAGAATAGAGGGAGTTTGTCGTGAACGTACTGTAGATCTTGGTGAGACGTAGCACTGGGGGTTAGAATAGAGGGAGTTTGTCGTGAACGTACTGTAGATCTTGATGAGACGTAGCTCTAGGGTTTAGAATAGAGGGAGTTTCTCGTGAACGTACTGTAGATCTTGGTGAGACGTAGCACTGAGGTTTAGAATAGAGGGAGTTTGCCGTGAACGTACTGTAGATCTTGGTGAGACGTAGCACTGAGCTTTAGAATAGAGGGAGTTTGTCGTGAACGTACTGTAGATCTTGACGGACTGACTTTAGGCTATCGTCCAAATTAAAACTATGTTTCTTAAACCATATAACAAAAACAATCTTTTACTTATATTTGCATACTGGTATGTTTAGTTAATAGTTTTGAGGTTTGGAAAAAGATTAAATGACATCTGATGGTCTAGATTGCTGCATCTAAGCAGGAGCGGAGTAGAGACAGTGACCGGCCGAGGCGAGGGATATACGCCATCGGACTTTGCCCGGGCTAGTGCAGACGCTTTAGAAGTGAATGTAACAAAAAATTATAGTGGCTGACATTATGTTGAACCTGTTTGGTATATATGGCCGATAAATACTTTGATTTGATTGATTTATTCTGAAAAACTTGAATTTTAAATTGCCAACAATTTTCTTACAGTTTTTCTTATAAATAATAAGACAGGGGTAGTTTATAAATAAACATAATTACATTAATGCCTGATCTAAGTTGTGTCACCAAAGAATTCAGTTTCCATTGTAACTCACTATAATTCAGATTCCCCGCGTTAAAGCTAAGAAGGAATTTATGTTAATGATGGAAGGCCGCACCAATGAGCAAAGTTTTTAAACAAAAAGAGGTCGATCATTAAAGATCAGTTTGAGCTGTTCTGCCCAGCCAGTCAGAAGCTGGAGTAGTCATTGTAAAGAATGACAACACTTCCTGAAACCTATTTAGTGAACTCAAATATATAATTTTTCTACATAGATATTTGTGTTAAAATAAACCTAAATACTTTACCAGAGTATTATTTTGTATTCATATTTATTTTATACAATAATTATACTAATTTTAATCAAGGTAGATAACATAACTTTTTATCCTAAAATAACTCAATCTCAAAACTGGAAATATTTGTGTACCGGTACGTATAGAGTTTCAGACAAATGAATTGGAACAAGGCAGTGTTCCTACAATTGTTGTTAATTAGTTGTGAGTAATCTCGTTGAAACCTCATTATTAACATAAAGTATTTAATTGGTCAGACTGAAAGATACTCACAAGGATAAACCGAAGAAAAATATTTTACAACTCATCAGATATTTTTATAACTACGCGTTAGGCAAATGTTAGTTTACACTAGCCACTGAGACCACGTGACTATTTGTAATAGAGTTCGAGAGGCTAGGTGTTAAATAATTAAAAGACAACTTGGTATTCCTCTGTGTCTGTAAATATCTTACAGTAGTGGATCAACGAGGTTAATTTATCTACAGCACTCTTCAGTGGTAAAATAAGTGAATAATACATGGAGCAGAGTAACAGAGGGGAAAAATGGCGGTCAACCATGTGCCTTCACTTTTTGCCCCGGACGACAGCTCTAGATATATTAACCTCGTTGTAGTGGACATATTGGCAGAACTCCCAGCTTTTTATTACAATTATTTCTTACAAGGAGGCCAATTCTACTAAGGACATTTGATAAAGAGAGTTTAACGGAATTACTAGTCAGTTATGTAAGGGAAAACATGACGTACTATTTTATTTTTGCTGTATTTTGAATCTTAGAAGTTATACACTTATAGGTATACAAATATACAAGACAGACAATAAAACCCCACTATTCAATACAAATCTTGCTTGTGTAACATGCTTAAAAGCAAAATGGCTTCGTAATAGCGGTTGTTTTCCGTGAATGCTCATTGTCAACGCTAGTTCCAGCTATTTAATAATCAA
Organism: Allygus modestus; assembly: GCA_963675035.1. Taxonomy (NCBI): domain Eukaryota; kingdom Metazoa; phylum Arthropoda; class Insecta; order Hemiptera; family Cicadellidae; genus Allygus; species Allygus modestus. Next base: position 416,780,206 of record OY776112.1, on the reverse strand, counting down.
GAGTAAACTAATTAGTCTGTTGTGTCGACCATGTTACGTGTTTATTTAGTCAACAACTTAACCATTCAATTAAAAGTTGTTTCAATAGTTTAAAGTTTACTTTGACTAAATAAAATCGGAATATGAACCAAACCATTTTTTTTCCAAATTTACTTGAAACTATTAGTTGTATATAATTAGGTTAAGGTGATAAGAAGTGTTGTTCTTTTATAAACAGTGCATTACTCTACTAAACATGTAACTAACAAGTAAAAAAATTAGAGTTTGTTTAAAAAATATATATTTTTTTTACTGTAGCTTTGCTTTGTACCTAACTTAGCTTCTGCTTTGCTTTCAAGTTATAACTTGAAGGAGTCGCAAATATTAAATCAGGTGAGATTACTTTGACCGTTTCTGGCTGATAGTTGAGACTATGATCGTGGCCTTGGTGATTGCACATTGGAGAGTGTGTCTTTAGAAATTCCAAACCAGTTTCACTATGATATGTTCGGCTAAGTTAGTTTCCTCACAATAATGGAGTGTCGGGTTTATTAATGACGGAGTTACAGGAACTTGAGTGTTCCGTTAAAACTGTAGTTGGTGTTTATTATAGTACTAGAATTTTCAACAACTTATCAAATCTTTATATTATACTGCTATAAAATCGATAACGTTATTTTGTGTTAAGTTCTTGGAATTTCATTACATAAATTATTATCAAAAATGAAAAGCGATAGTAAGCAAATACAATGCGAGATTTAAGTCTTTTCTTGGTAACAGCAATTTGAAAGCCTTCGTCAGCTGAAATCAGTAATCACGTTCAGAGACGAATAATATTTTCTCGACTTAACCACCATTATGTTAACAATCACGACAATACAAAAACTACAATGTAATATGAATTTAAATTTATCATATTAGGTATTAATATAACACAATTTAGTTGCCACTGAATAAAAAAATAAATATTTCCAACAGTTTTTTTTATCTAGTCATAATCAAAATAAAAGAAATTAATTTATAGAATAAATTAACAAGGTAATTTCTTACTGATACAGAAGGATCAAAATTTCTTATACTAACTTCTTGAACATTGCTCTAGTATTTAGTCCGAACTCAGGTTTTTGCTGTTGGTACAATATCTAAAAATGGTTTATAAAAATAATAATATAATACTTATTATTAGAACTACATTATTTCTAGATCAACGTAAAAACTTTAATCACACTCACATTTTACGTATATTTTGCTCTTATTGCATGTTCAAATATTATAAAAACAAGCAATGTGACAATTCATCTTTATGAACTATCTTCATGTATTTTCAATAATTAGAAGAACACGTTTATGGTTTTAGATAGAGGTTAAATCACTTTATGATCTACATTTTACCAATGAAACCCATCTCCCCGGATCACTGGAAGAAAATTTGGAAATGATCGTCGTTTAAAACAAATTAGCAGAACTGGACGTTAAGGAATACTTTCACATTCACAAATAAAATCTCCGAGGCAATATTATTATTTTTTTCAGCACTTATGTCAAATTAGTTAGCAGGAAGACCAGAAAACGCCAGAAAAATGAATTAAACGAAGTTATTCCTTTCCAGCAACAAATAATCTACAAAACAACGATTTGTAGTTATTGTGTTTGTGTTAGTTTTGTGTGCTGTGTTATAAAAAGGTAGAATAAAAAGAAATATTAAAAAAACAACAACAAAATTTAGGGTAATTGTTGTAAGTTGTAGTTGTTTTTGTCGTTGTTGGTTGTTATAGTTTGTAGTTATTAGTAGTTGTTGCAGTTGCAACGAGCTCAATATCAAAACAATGATGTGTTGTGGTACCAAGTTATCGCTACATCCTTAGAATATTCACTGAGTGGTAAACACATCCTTGTCCCTTAGAATATAACTTATCGTAATCCCATGATAATATAAACTACATTACTTGTAGTCTGGTGGGGAAATAATTAAAATACTAAATTAGGGGTTCAGTTTCAGATTAACGCCTAAATTAATGATTCTTACTTTAACAACATAATAAAACAAACTTGATTTCCAACAATCACCTTATTAAAAAATAATGCGATTTTTGTGAGAAGGCTACCAACGAAACTACTATGACTTAAGTCAAGGTTTATGTGTTTTTTGAAAGTCCTTAAAGTCTAGATGAGCTTTTTGGGGGTTTTGAAAACATCCACATTTACGATCTGCCCCCTGGGCTATCAAAGTTCCAATGTTAATCTTATGGGAGAAAATAAATGTCAATTTAATTTAACCTTAACAGCAGCTCTTAATGTAATAGAAAAATACATAAAGAAGAAAGACCAACTGTTTTATATTAACATCTGGAATGACATCACAACGTAAACTAATAGACTCGCATATGAGCTGGAAAATTCCAAGAGGGGAAAATATTTGCTCGAATGAAAGCAACTGGATCGGCTTGTAATAATGAAAATTATAAAACGTTGGTTAATTGTAATATTTAGTTGTATCCAGCTCATTAATGTTCTAGTTTGGTATGAGTTGAATAGTTATAGAGTATCCATATTTAGTATCAGACAATGAAATAAGAAAACAGTGAAAAAATACCCCCCTCGCAGCAAACCTGCATACTCAGCGAATTTCCAATGAATATATAACATAACACATTAAAACACTTAACAGGATTCATAAGAAATGTATTCACAAACAAGCGATATTTAAAATATTAATTATTCTCCATAAGAATAACATTGGGGATGAGTACGCAGGTTTGCTGCAACAAGGCACACAAAATAATGGTTTTTTATGCAAATATCAATAGAACTCATCTTAGTGAAGTCACATACCAAGTTTCATTCATATACATTCATAAATAAGCGATATATAACATTTTAAGTATTTTCCATAAGAATAACATGGGGAACAAGTACCTAGGTTTGCTGCTACAGGAACCATAGGCGACAAATTTTTTTTGTGCAAACAACAATAAACCACAACCAGATCAAGCCATATACCAAATTTCGCCAGTTTATGTTCATAAATAAGCGAGATATACAATTTTTCTTTTTCTCCATAAGAATAACATTAGACAACGTACTGTGTTTAGCACTTTCAATATCTCGGTAACCAATTGACGTAGAGCAATGATCAAAATACCAAATTGTTTGTTTTTTTAAGCTGAATTCAATGGTATAAATTAAAATTTGATTTAAGTTAAAATTACATGTCAAAACCCCAAAAACACATTTTTGGGGTACAAAACCCCCCAAAAACCCCCCTTCGGATGGTGCGATTCATCTGGTTTTCGAACTCGTTCAAATAAATGGTACTTTACACATTTGTACCAAATTTCATTAAGATCGGCCCTTTTTTACGAGAGTTATCGTGCTTACGGACACACACATATATATATATATATATATATATATATATATATATATATATATATATATATACATATATAAAAATTTGGACGAATGGTGTTTTTGGCATCTGGGGACCTCAAAGTGAAAAGTTATCATGGTCTCGGGCTTAAATCTTTCCATGAGACCTACGGTAATAGCTTCTTCCCTATAGAGGAAATTCGCTAAAACTAAAAAGTAATATCGTTTCGCCAAAGAAACTAATTATTGCCAAGAATGCTTTGTTCTTTCCCAAGCCACGAAAGAGAATTGTCTTAAAAATCCGGATTCGTAAATTAGTGTAAAAAATTAAACATAGGCTCTTTTGTTTAACAAAAGGTCAAAGTTGAATTAAAATTGAACCTATTCAATACGGATTCTTTACACATTACCAAGCGGCTGAGTTTTGCTTTCAACTCGGACTTTTAACGAGACATTACCTTCTAGGTATTCTTGTAAAAAGGGGGTAACAAATTCTCTTATATTAAAGAAGTCTGGAAAATAACATTACATTTGTCTAATAATGTTTATTAAATTATTTATTTCCTTGTTAAAACAGCATTTAGTGTTAGTGGTCCCTGGTTTGGAAAAGCTTTCAAATGTCCCTATATTGTTATGTGGATGTAAAATCACTCATTAAATAAAACCTGTATTGAAAATGCACTGGCATTGCCCTTGCGCAGCTTACGCATTGAAATGACAGTTTATAGTTGGTTGAACTTCTCGCTGTAAGATAGCGCCACCAGAACATTGACAAATAAATGAGAGTCACTTTTAAATTACAAGTTGTTATGGTTTTAATTTTTTTATTTATTTTCAACATTTAGTAGTAAAAGTAATCTTCAAAAGCTAAAGATTCAATATGAACTTAAAATACAACATAAGGCTATGCTCATCCTAAAACTCCTGACACATCATCTCTCATATAGGATTGTCTCATTAGGTTTACAGACTTGAAACATTAGTCAAACTCTGACGAGACTTGCGCCTCATTCAGACAATGACTTCTTAGAACTGACACGGTGTGATGTATATTGTTACAACATCTAATAAAATGTGCTATGTTTTTAGAATAACTTACAGAGAATACTACTTTTAACAATACGTTTGCCTGTGAGCTTTCGAAACTAAATGTAACCTTAAAATGAAATAAAAAAACACAACTAATTAACTTACTATTACATAACCATTTTTAGATTGATCCATTTCCTTAGAATATTTTTTGAAGATGAATATTTACCAAATTAATTTTACATTTTTCTCAGATATTTAATAAAGTTCAACTCGTTGTCTTTAAAATATTAGTTATATATTGGTTTGATTTTATTTGTAGTACAACATACCAAGTTATCCTGTTACCCAAAACCTTCCTGTCAACACCCAACCCAAAATATGAAAAATGTTTACGCTCATCTGAAGAAAAATTAACTACAGGGATATAAAATTACAAGAAAGCAAAATACTTAATCACTTTTTATAATATCGATACATCACTGTAAATCTGTCAAAATGCTGGCACATCAGTTTTCAAGACCAACAGATTTTTAATGTTTTAAAATATCTAACATGTAAAGCAATATATGTTTTAAATATCCCAACGATTTTATATACAGTACCGGGGGAGCGAGCCATGCTCGGTGATATTTGATTAGCTTCCGTGTATTAAAACTCAATAGATAACTGTTGTATGGTCATATAGTTTACAAGACATCTCCTAATGTCCATTCTCAGTGTTAGTTACCGAAGCTAATTAATTATCTTTCTACTTTGTGTTAGTTTATGGAATAGTCATGGAGTAGTTTTTCTCCATACCCCCATATGCCATTAACAGCACATTTGTTTTGCTCAATTGCCTCTTTTTCGCATATCATACACGCTCCAGTTGTTGTACTCGATTTAACTTCATGTAGTATTTTTTATGTAAATACATGTGATTAATTTTTATATTTGGGTTTATTCAATCTTTTTTCAATGGTGATAATCACTGTTTTCTATAAATCTTATTGATACCATTTTTAAGTGAAACTTTGACATTTCACACTGGTTATTTATTCTCAGCTGGCACGATTTTTTTATAGATTTGAAATTCCATGAGACCAAAGTTTAGAATCTGGAATTTTCAAATGAGTTGTTAAACAAAACATGAGTTTTTCGGGGTTAAGCTTTTTACCAATCAATTTTTAAATTCCAAAACCCCCTAATAAAAAAAAAACATTTTCCACCGGATTTCGATATGAATTTTACAAACAAACAGACATTGCCCGTATTAGAGTATGGGATTTAAAAATATAAATAACCGTTATTATTTAGTTTTAGTTTTTATGTTTTGATTTCGTGTAATATGTGGAACAAAGTAGGATAAACATAACGCTATGACCCAGAGGCTTTAAAGAATAATTAATTTTCAATATTATGACTTAAAAAAATGTTTACCTCTTTCAATTTTAATATGAATAAAGGTGAAAAACGAGGTACATGTTCCATTCAATTTAACCTGATGATATTTTATTAAACATAAACCTACGTTAATTGAAGTGTTGTTACGTATTTCGCACAATTCAGTTTGTATTATTACTTGTATATTACCGCCGGTTAAATAATCGGTATTTAAAACGTTAGTTTTTTATGGATTCAATCCAATGAAAAATCAGCCGATCCGAATGTCTCAAAAATGTTAAAAAAAATGGTATTGCTAGAAGTTTATTAATAAGAGATACCCTTGAGACATCACCCCATTGACCTTGAATAGTCAATGTTCACCTATTGCAGACAATGAGTAATTCAGTCAAGAGGTCATTGTTTTTATGACTAAGTGTGACTATGATTATCAGGCCTATTAGTATACATGTTTAATGATATACATATATTTTAAAAATTTAAAACTATTTTTGAGGCAACTGTTATTACAGAGACTTTTTGATGAGACCACATGACTTAGGATTGACATACTAAATCAAATCATTAACACAACCAAATGTTACTCTTATCTTTTAAATAATTTAATAATAAAATACATGTCATACCCACCTATCAGAAATTCCTTAAAAATTAACTTTTGGGAGTTTAAAGTGTTGAAATCTGCGTTAGTGTAACTTTTAATTATTTAACCAGCTTCACTAGTTCACCTAATTTCAGTTTTACAGCCAAAACAAATTATACAGCTGATCAAATTCAAATATCTAAAACATTGTTTTTTTTCTTTCATATTTTAATTTAATTTATGCCCTTAGGAGATGGTGTCCTCAAATGCTCCCACCGAGACTTTATAATATTTCAAAATAACCAAGATAGTTTAGGTTTTAAGAATAAATTATGGACAAAAGGAAAACTCCAAAGATGTTCTTTATAAAAGTTACAATAAGTGATTTGTTGGCACGACTGATCAAAGACATGCTCACAACAGAACAGAACAATCACAAACACTCTGGCTGAATAACAATTACCTCATACTGGGTTTGGAAACAATAATCTCCAAGTTTGTTCTTGTTAATCGTGTTTTGAAATCAGATTTAGTAAAAGCTTATCTTACATTTTGTTATCCATCATATTTTTAAAGCATCCCAAATAAACCCAAACTTTTTAAAGTATGAGCCTAAAAGTAGTTGTTATCTTAGCAATCAGCAGCTCAGCAGACATTGTACATATGGCTTTACCCTTATATTGGCTCACAATGCTTTACACTTACTGACAATGAGGATCAACTTGTTGAGATAAACCCGTCAGTCGGGTATATACACGCTACACGCTACCTACAAGCATTCGAATTCATTCAAATTGACTTCAAACGGAATACATCCACTTGAACGCTTTGATCAATGTTTCCGATCTTCCTTTCAGTTTCCATCTCGGTCTGCGATAGTTCCAATAGCTGTGCCCTCAACCGACAAGTGGATAAAAGCAAAACTTTTCTTTCTAAACATTACACTTTTTAGAATTGTTTTGAATTTAATAAGAACTTTTAGCAGCTGATAAATATAAAAAATCAGTAACTATCCACAGAGTTGATATAAAATTAAGATAAAGTATCTTAAAGGATATTTGTATTTAAATAGGTTAACTCGTAATTCGCTTAAAAGTATTGAGTTACCTTGAATCTCCAGATAAAATATAGGAATGTCCCTTTAAACCAAAACCTTCTTTTTTATTATAACGGGTTTCTTAAGAGGGTGATGTAACAGCCTCGATCCCATGAGTACAAAATATGTGCGGTCTGTACTCTTTTGCCAACCGTTTGAACTGTATTGCGATTAAAAATCATATTTTAAAGACATAATCTGATTAATTAAAAGAGAATTTACAAAGATACAATCAAATGTGAACATTGGATCTTTAAAAGTCTTTAAAAGATGGACAGGTGCACCAAGGTGAAATCGGAATCAAAACCCTTCACTTTTCCTATCTGAAAAACCATCTATAAACGACTGCAGCGAAGTTTAGGATAAAGGGGACATAGTGCAACGTTTACCTACATAAACTTGGGGAGCCAATGGAGAGGTTCTGCGTACTGCAGCTTTCAATCTGGTGGTTTCGACTGCTGAGTATTTTGAAATAGATCAATAAAAAGCTTTAGATCTGTTTTTTATTTAAAGCTCATGATCTAGCTCAAACTAATTTTAAGAGGGATTGTGCTATTTGGCTATTTAGCGAGCTTTGTGAAAGTATTTCCACAACTGATTTTGGATCTCCAACTTCTTTGTAAACACTGGCTTAACGTTGTGCATGAGATAGTACTGATTTAATCATATATATGTTTCCTTTAACTAATACGAATGTCACAGTACGGGAGTATTTATCTTGTAATGGGAAAGTTATAAGGAATGAGCGTTTCTTTGCTTACAAAAGTTTTTTTTGTTTTTATTTTTTGTTTATTTAAGTTAGTGAATTTATAAATACCGCATTACCGAATTAGCTATGCCGTCATCGTTTATATATGAGTAAATTTACCGGGAAAATTGCTAGACTTTGTGTATTCAGCAATCAATTAAAATGGTGACTAAATGTGTAATATTTTTTACGGGTTTTATTACTGTTTCAAATTAATACTTTATGTAATTACTAATTTTTGACTAGTAATTGAATACAATGTACAATTCAAAATGATTTGATTAGTTTATACGTTATTCACGAGTGAATCCCAGAATTTAAGACGACAGTATTTTTACAGTTTTGTAATCTCGGAACGTTTTCAACGTTATAATATACATGTTTCAATACAAAGTTTATAATCGTGGAACTCTGTGTTAATACACTTGTTTAATACACTGTTGAAGGCGATATCGGAGTAACTTTGTCTTTCTTTGTCTGTCATGCTCATGGTCCTGAGCTTCACGGGCTTCGTTTTCCAGCCCAGTTATAGTTACAGAGTATATAGTATCCAACATTATATTTGTAGTTTAGTCCAAGTAGGACTCATGGACTGCTAAGAAATGATATAGGCTTAGACTTAATAGTCCTAGTGATCACATTTTTCACAGCTTCTTTCTCGTTCAGGATAAATTAATCTATTATAATCGGTTTTAAGACGGAATTTTAAATTTAACGTGACATAAATGACATTTATATACTAAAATTTTTGATAATATTTATTAACTACATAAATAAATCAAAATAAATTATTCTTGTAGTTTATATTGAGGGCAGAAATTGGAACAAAGCTGCAGAAAACAGAGTGTTATATTTATAAAACTTTCTTAAAGTAAATAATTGTTGTAAATATGTATTTAGTTTGCCTAAAATACTAAACCAAATTCATCATTAAAATATCACAAAAGTTATAAAGTTCCAATGTCATTACATAATAAAGTAACGTATTGCATTAGTATAAGTACGATTTAAAATTAATCTTAAACAATAAAACCCGATATTAAATGTTTATATTGCATTTCCTCAGAACTCATTTTATAGATCAGTTGTAAATAAAATTGATCAACATAGCTTGCTAATCAAATCAATAAACCAGTACACCTTTCAACACTTTTATTTTTTCAAGATTTTCGTATATTATTCAATTAAAGTGTATATAATTTAAAGTCTCTCCAAATCCCATCAAGATCATCGGTGGTGGATCTTTAACGTGTAAAATTGCTTTTCCGATGGTAAAGTTAATCGTGATTCAAAGGAAATGTTCATAAATGGTGAGACAATGGATGAGTGAATGTGACACCCAAGGGCAGCCAACCTTCCCACCACACACAACCACGTCTGCCAAACTAACGTACCGGAAAACGGCTGCAGATATTTATGACTTCCGCACAATTAAACGTCTATTCTCACCTTGCCTTCACGCATTTTCTTGGATTTGTTCCAGATAATTACATTCCAGATCTCATATAACTTCTCTCAGTCAGTCATCTTTTATAACTCTATTTTGTAAAATCGTATTGAATGAAATGCAATTTTTGTTACCAAGTACATTTGAGATAGGTCTTCTTGGAAGATTCTTCGTTTCTCACTGCCGTTAACAATTACTTAATTTATTTTAAAAGTATAAACGTGCACATCCAAAGATCCTATAGATACATTGAACACTACTTTAAGTAAATAAGTAATAAATCCACAACTATATTACTTAAACTGGGAGCATGGGTTCTTTATACTAAGAGTAGTATATCACAGCAAACGTAGTCGCTCTGGTTTTATGACAGTAAATAAAGGGGTTGTTTTTCATGTATTTAAATTAATGATACATCTCTTAATACTCACTAAGAAAAGTTAATAAATTTATTATCTCAAACGTTAATATGCAATATAAACATTACAAAATCCAAAGTTACTTCAAAATTAAAGGAACTTATAAGTCTCTTGGTTGTAGAACCGATACGATTACTCTAGTTTTTCTTCGAAACCATTGGCCAAGTAAATCTTACTATGGAATATATTCATAAGTTTAATGAAAAAAGCAGTTTGTTAATAGTATAAGATATGATTCTATGTATCAGTGTAACGAAAACGATTAATTATAGATTTTTGTAAAGAGTAATAAAGGTAAGCAGTTTACAAAAGAAGTTTATTCTTACCGGTTACAAAGATTTCGTATATATTAAAATTTATTTCATAAAACAACTCAATGAACTATGGATCGCTAAAATATTATTTGTTTAATTTTATTTAATCTTTTTTGTCAGCTAGCTCTCTTTTCATATAGATGCCCTTTTGTAGAAACCTACGCAACCTATAAACCTTTTGTGTTTATGCAACCTATAAATTATGAAAGTTATTTAAAGTATTGAAAGTTATTGAGCTGACTAAGAAGTGAGTTCAACCTAAAACTTATGTGATTGATTCTAAAACTTATGTGACCTTTCAGTCGTAATATTTTCCTGTTACTATCCTGAGAACCAATTGAATTTACGTATTTTTTTATATACAAATTAAGTTACATACAATGTTAAGTTTACATACTGGCACATTCATTTGGTGGTTCAGAATTTAATCCACAAAGAATTTTAAAATATGTTAGAAAATGGAAACCATAAAACAAATAAAAATGCACAAACGGAATGCTACTCCATCATAAAACAATGCATGCACAAAACATAGGTGCATAAAAAGGATAATAATATAAAGTATCCTTAAAATACATAATTGTCAATCTAGCAAATTGGCATTTTAAAGAGATTGCGAAACAGTATTGACATATCAACAAATAATATGAAAAATATGGTAAAAAATTATAAATAAATGACAGAAATGCTATTAAACGGTTCAAGAGCTATGCTAGAGTAACACATCGCAAAACCAAGTTGAAAGCGAAACTTTGCTGCTCTCAACTAAATGTAGTGACTGAATTGAATAGGTTTCATTTTAACTCATCTTCAGTGGTTAAAATTTGACAGCTTACTAAGCATAATGTCAATTACTTACGAATTTTCCTTTTCCAGATCACTTTTTTCGCTGTTTTAAGAAGAAAAAACCGTTCAGATTGAAAATTGCTTCTTTGATGCGTATTTGTAAAAATAATTGGTTGGTTGGCATTCCACTGGCCTACTCTAAATCTAACTGATGCTAAATTAAATTTATAGCGATTCAGAAAAAAAAAAAACACGAATATGAGGATCCACGAATTTTGTTTCTGTATTGCAACTATTATAAATTGTGTAGCATAGCTCTTGAATAGTATTTCTGTCATGAATTTATGATATTTTTGGTACCATATTTTTCATAATATTTGTTAATATGTCAATACTGTTTTGCAATCTCTTTAAAATGCCAATTTTTTAGACTGCCAATAATGTAATTTAAGGATACTTTATATTAGTATCCCTTTTATACACCTATGTATTTGCATGCATTGTTTTTGATGTATTAGCATTCTGTTTGTGCATTTGTATCTGTATTGATTAATATTACCTAGCATTTATCAACTATTCAAATAGAAAAGGAGAAGAGTCTTTGTTTATTATCTAGATTTCCTTCCAGAGTATTATAAATGAGTTGGTTTAACGCCAATATTTTGGTCACACCATTGTGGTCCTCCTCTTGACTAAGTGCCATTAGAAAGTCACAAGAAGTCACGGTCGTCTGCTGAAAAAGCTAGACATAAAATAAAACTGAAATAATGCATCCATACACTATTTTACACATAAGTACTGATTTTCAATAACATAGAATTACAGTTTCCCGAGTATTGCACTAAAACTAAGATATAATATAGAATCACGTCTCCGTGGCACAGATGCTATTACAACGGGTGTTATTTAATACCACGATTAAACTTGGTGGGGATTGTAAAGTTTTAAAACTTTCCCAAACCGTGGAGCTGATCCAATTATACCATCTGGTGGTTTTAGAAGGCATCCTGAAATTAAGTTACAATTAGCACTGGGAAAATGTATACTTATAGTGTGACTTTTCTAAATATTATCTTACAAATTCATAACGCCTATTTTACACTTAGACGGTAGTAACACATCGCAAAACCAAGTTTAAAGCGAAACTCTGCTGCTCTCAGCAAAATGTAGTGAGACCGAATCTAATAGGTTTCATTTTAACTCATTCTCGGTGATTAAACTTTGATAGCTTTTCAAGTAGAAGGTCTGTGTATATATAGTTTACGATTACTTACGATTTTTTTTCTTTTCTCCAGATAACTCTTTTTCGCTGTTTCAATATGGAAAAGGCGTTCAGATTGAAAATTGCTTCTTTTATGCAATGATAACGCGTATTTATAAAAATATAAACTGGTTGGTTGACATTCCAATGGCCTACTCTAAATCGAACCGATTTTTATGGGGATCCTCATATTTTGTTTCTTCATTGCAACTATCATAAACTGAGTAGCCTAGCTAGTTAAAAAATAAAAATAAAATTGTTGCATAGTATTATTGTAGTTTATTTATAATTTACTGTACCATATTTTTCATAATTTTTTTATCCTCAACTGCCGTCACCATAGGCTGATTCCCGTTCCCCTGTGTGGTGAACTAAAGACAGCGAGGTGCAGTTACGGCACTAGTCACATGGGCAAGCCAGGTGACCGCTCATGATCTTACAGGAGTCGATCGAGACCGGTATCGAACCGGCCACGTCTGACTTACTAAGTAGGCACTTTAACTCTGAGCTTTTTATTACTGTGGATATGTCAATGCTGTTGTGCAATCTCTTTAAAATGCCAATTTGCTAGACTGACAATTATGTAATTTAAGGATACTTTATATTACTATCACTTTTATGAATCTATACGTTTTGTGCATGCTTTGTTTTACGATGTAGTAGCATTATGTTTGTGCATTTTTATTTATTTTATGGTTTTTAATTTTCTACCGTATTTTTATCATCTTCGTGGATTATATTCTGAACCACCAAATGAATGTGCCAGTATGTAAACTTACCATTGTACTTAACTTAATTTTTCTTACGGACTTTGCACTTTTTTACATAAATATTGTGATTACCGTATATAAATAAATAAAAGAAATTACATAAATTCAATTGGTGCTAAAGATGATAACAGGAAAATATTACGTCTGAAAGGTCATACAAGTGTTAGACTTAATCAGTGCTATAATTAAGGCAAACTTTAGTTTTAATGGAATACTCAAGTTTCTGTCAGTCTGTCATTAATAAATCTGACACACTATTGTTGAGGTGAATATAAGTGTTGACAACAACATCACAGTATAACTGGTTTGAAATTTCCAAAGACAAATTACCAACCTAATTAATACCTAATACCTGGTAATCTATCTTAAAATACACAGACAAATTATAACGCTAAAACTCTTAAAAACGTTTAGTTGTAAAAGATCACAATCATTTTAAAAGTAACCTTTTCTTATTTTTGATAGCTCTAACCTACGGTCATATAAAAAGTTACATTGACGTAGATTTTCAACGATATTTTGTCCAGCTTTAAATATGTCTACACCTTGTTATTTGTGCACTAAACAAATTATATACTAAATAAACTTTTATCCTTAAACTGTATGTTTTCCGTATTTTTTATTTTTTTTAATGATTAGTGTAAAGGCTTAAGCGCTTCACTATGGAAACACTGCCAATTTGGTTGAAACAGCAGAGTAATTAGCTTACTATCAAATATTAACAAGCTGGCTTTTGTGGTAACACTGGCAATACGTGGACAACAACAATTAACATTATTAAGGGCACACTGACCAATACTCACGTAATTTTTGTTGACCAAAGAAGGCATATTTCTTTTGAACAAAAATATGGCTTGATATTGGAAAAAATTAATGCTAAGAAAAAGGTTATAAACTCAAATTATCGTATTAATATTAAAATAGGTAGGTTCCAATTAGGAATTTTGTATATTCTGCAGACTAAAAAAATACCATTTAACACTTAATATTTAGATAATCCTATATGTTAACGAAAATAATTTTAAAAAATAAGAGTACTCTAGTATTTTTTTTAACAAATCTCATCATTGAACGAACAATGTAAAACCCTTTCATTAATACTGAGGACTATAATAAAGTAACAAATAATTTGCGGGTCTACCAGACATGTACACTTAATATTGAATACTTGTATTGAGTTGTAATGAAAATGTAGTGTTTGGTTTCGTCTTTGTCCATGCCCGAACCTGCAGGTGATTACGGCTCAAATGTGTAGTGTTATTTGAATAAAGGGTAATTTAACAAAAGGCAATTGATTTTAGATTTATTTTTATAAATCCACCATTTTCTCATTTTGTAGATTTTTGTAACGAGGACTTTTAGAAGTTTTAATGATTTCTTCATAATGAATTTTGCTTTTATTCTGTTATCTTAATAACCCGACATTTGCTAAACCGACATGTTTGGTAAGCCGACAAGGCCGCACCGGTCATATCTCCTGTGAGTGTGAGAGAGAGCGCGAACTGCGGTTAAAAAAGAGGTGGAGGATTTCCGTCAAAACACGAAGGACGGGTGCACAGTAATGGTTTTCTAAACCATTTTTATTTTTAACCGTGTGTTTATAAAGTAAAATAAACCTTTGTTTGTTGAAATTAACTTTTTATCAACTCATTACCGTACAGTATTTTGATTTTAGTAGGATTTATCTATGTTTTAATGGTACCCTTGGTAATCCATACTATTTGGTAATCGGTCAAGGGCCTGGTCCCATATCTGTCGGATTATCAAGAGTAGACTGTATTTAAATGATTTTTGTTATTTTGTGATGGATATAGTATAATTTATTTCTTAGTTTATAATCAAATCGCTATATTTTCTTTATCCAGGCAAGTTTTATTACGTCTTATGCATAATTTTAATTTTATATTTGCATTGTAAATTACGTGTAATTAAACATTCGAATAGCCTCTTAAAATAATTATCAATGATCTATGTGTTATAGAGTTACATAGGTTTTACTTGACTCATCACAAAGCAACTAATTCTATTTGGAGGTTTTTAGATCAGTTTCTCCAAGTATTGTCATTAATTACAATGATTAGTTAAAAGATGAACTTGTGATCGAATAGGGCGGGATGACTTAAACTTGTCTTAAATGAACGACCCTTTTTGTTTTGAAACTTTGCCCATTGGTTGCGGCCTTTTATCATTACAATGATTCCAGCTTAGCCCTAACGAGGCGAGGCTGAATCGTAACGAGTTACCGTCACTCAGAATCGTCTGGCGTTACATAAGGAAATATGCTACTTACGTTTCTATCACGAATTTTATACGTTGGCCAAATTGATTTATCTAGACTGTCCACTGCATAATTATTCTTGCATTAAGTTGCTATTACTATTTATAAGTTAGCCCTTAAAGTTATGAAGAGGCACAGGTGGCCCAAGAAGGCATCGTTGAAAAACCTTTTTATAAGCTTATAAACTGCATGTAACGTACAATTACAAGTAACTAAGTTTGTAACTACCGGTTATATTCTACTTGTTAGTCAGTAAAACAATTATGCTAGTTTTACGTAATTTGATTGCTTCGTAAAGTATGCTTCAAATTATACATATATTACATTAATTCCCTCAAAAAAATAGTATGAAATTAGTAAAATGAATTATGTGAGTTTGCAAACCCCTGTGTCATAGGAAAAATGAATTTATAATTATTTACAGTATAATAATATATCTTTGACTATAGAAGACGTATTAATTTCTTTCAGAGATAAAAATTAATTGATTATTTAAAGGTAACAAGAAATTGAAAAAGAGTTTGTGTTACTTGATTCAGTCAATGATTTAAGTGTTTCTGTTTTTTTAGGAATTTAACCTCTATGTACCATTAAATGTTTGTCTTCTCCTTTTTTAACTGATTTTGTAACATATTTTGATTTTTTTAAAGAGTTTAAGATATAACTCAGCGAGTGTCAAAAAATTAGCACAATATCTGCACAAACAAAATTTTTAACAGTCGATTGATCAACGAAACGATCTTAATATTTTTGATATGCAAATTTGAAAATATATCTAAACATTATTTTGATAAATATTGAGAGTGTGTAATTTTGTACATGGAAGTATAATTACCTTGAAATAATTCAAAAGTACACTAAGAAATGCACCATTATTGCCAAGTACAACACGGATGTGTGTGAAGATGAGAATATGTCGTACGATCTCTATCAGATAGCTACTGAGCTGGCTGAAAGCAACTTCAATAAAGATTAATAGTTCAACACTTGCTCTAAGATGGTAAAATAAAAAATAAATATAATCTGGGGCTTATTTTTGTCATATTATAGAAATATATTTTTAAACGAATTTAAATCAAACACACTGTCTATAACGTTTGTGCACTTGTACAGCTTGGTCAAACTTATACATGATCAGGTACGGAAACACCCTGTTCCCGTGAAAAACTTATGTGTGTAATGTTTTTCTTTATTTAATTGCGTTATACGTAAATGTTTTCAATATCTTTTAGCAGGATTTCGAAAAGAAGTACGTGTTTCGTCGTTAATATTCTGTTTTGCCAATATTACGAAAATATTTACTTAAATATCGCAGATGACTTAAATCTAGATGAAATCATTAAAAGTCTTACCAACTTTAAATATATTATTATAACTAAAAAATTGTTCCTGTACAAAATCTTTATTGTAAATACTTTTACTAGTACGCACACAAATTATCATCATTGGAAGTATCTGTATTTAATTTGCATTTGAAGACATATTTTAACGTATTTCATTAAAACTTGCCTTAACGAAGAATGATCATTCAAGTAAGGAGACGTATTTTAGCTATGGCTCCAGCAGGAGATGTGCAAATAAATGCAAGTTGAACATGACTGTTAATGGAAGGAGAGTATGAAGTCGCCTCTCCCCTTCGGATCCATAATTTGGGGTTTTGTGAGTTAGTGTCTGTATCACTCATTCCGTAGGGGAAATCGCTAACGAGAAATTGTGGACGTTTGGTGAGATACAGGTTAGAGGTATTGGGAAGATTCAAGGTATTGACCAAGGAACTTAGAAAAAAAAAATAGTTTTATTAATTTTCCTGTCAGTCAAAAATCAGGACTGGTTATTTAGATAGAGAATGGTTACTGTAAATCGTCTTCTTTGACTTCAACATGTGATTAAAGCGTTTTTTTAATGTATTTCCCACACGTTCATATTTTTATATTCACTGATTTTCCTCATAATGTAAACAGGAAATAGTATATCCACATACACCAAAAACTAAAGGTTAGAGAGGAATAGCCCTTACAATCCACTAGCCAAATAAGATTTAACTATTTATGTGCTTAATTAAATACATTTGTAACCAAACCGAAACTAACTATAATAATTTCATTCATTATTGCCTCAGATTACTTGATATATATATGTATGTATATTTTGAGACATTTTACCTTAGCAATCTAGTTAATTCAGTTAGTCCTTAAAATCCGGATTTTGGTTCCCGTAGGACCATCATCAGTTGGGACTATAAGGGTCAACCAAGCTAAAATATAACTGGTCCTACGGGAACCGAGATCCGGATTTTAAGGACTAACTGGATTAACTAAATTGCTAAGGTAAAATTTCTCAAAATATTCATATACCCAAGTAGCGTTTGTAAAGGCCAAATCAGTTTTAAAATAATTTTAACATTATTTTTTTATGGTTTCAAATTTATTATAAAACGATTTTTTACAAACAAATTTCCTATCTGATCTATTTTATCATATTTTTAAATAATTTTAAAAATTTGTTTTACAATAATTTTGAAATAATTTATAAATCAGTTTTAAATTAAGTTGAAATGATTTAAAAATATTTTTAAAAATTACAAAATTGATATTTACAGAAAAAATACTGTTTTTATTTATTTTCACAATCTGACTAGTGTAATACGCATAAAAATCACTGAACAAAATTATGAAATATATTTTATGTTTCAAAAATATTATGACTAAACCGGGTATTGAATCCGCAACCTATTGATCACTATACACACGCCTTAACCAACTTGGCCACTTCACCCCTTGATATGTAAAGCTCGGGCTGGCAACATAAAATAACCAATTGCCTACACCCTACGAGGACTTGGTGAAACTATTAGCATTCCTTGTTTGCTTTTGCTGTTGCTGGTAAACACTATAATTTGTATACATCTTGTAAGGTTGTAGAAACAAAATTTATAATATTCCTTTTATATATATAAAATTGTTGAGCAATATGGTACCCAAAACCGATTTTACACAAATCATTTGCATGCAACAAATTTAAAACGGGCCACGAAATTATATATTTAGTTTACATAGACTTTCACGGGAAGGGAAGTGAAATGTACGTACATTCATATAAGTTTTTTTAGGATGAAAACGAATTACTACATCAACTCATTTTAGGTCAATATAAACAATTTTGAAACGAATACAGAACTTCTTTGCTAAGCAATCCATGTCTCTCATTAACTTATAATCACTGAAAAAATAATATTAATAATTTTAAACATTTCATATTCTTAAATGTTATTTATTTAAACAACTTTTAAAATCATTTTTAAAGGTTTAGCTGGGATTTTCAATTGAGTTAGTAAAAATTTATTTAATATAATTTAAATACATCTTAAAATTGATTAACAATTAATTAACATTATTTTGAAACTAATGTTAAACTTATTTTCATTATGATTTCTTCATAATTTTTGATTGACAAAACAATGATTTTAAATTATTTAATATAATGTTAAAAAAGCATAAAATTTTGTAATTTAAAATAATTTAAAATTATGTTAACACAATTTAAAAACTATTTTAAAATATTGTTTCTACTATTTTTAACGAGTTTTGTAAAATTTATTTAAAATAATATTAAAACTGATATAGAAATGATTTTAATATATGTTTTCAAAATTATTTTTAATCAATTGTAAACCCATATCATAATTATATTAAAATAATTTTAACTCGTTTTAAACAAAAACTCATTTCAAAATCATTTGAAATTATTTTGAAAATATTACAAATTATTTCTATGCTCCTTGGGTAATAATGTTTTAAATAACAGCATTTCCTGTAAACGTAATAGCCATTACAAATAATTTCTTGAGTAGCATAATACGTGTTGTTACAATTATCAGGATAAAATAAAACTACGTCCCACAACACTAAACAATATATTTACACTTATAATGTACTTACATACAAGACGGTAAATAAACAATAAGGCATCTTGTTGTTTATTTACCGTCTTGTATGTAAGTACATTATAAGTGTAAATATATTGTGTAGTGTTGTGAGACGTAGTTTTATTTAATCCTGTTAACAATTACAACTAATATTGATTGTACTTCCAGTATTTCCTTATCCAAATAGGTATTTTTATTGCCATGTCGATTAAAACCTCTTTATTTTAACTGTGAGAGTGTGTGACCCTAAATAAACAACCGGATGAAAATTTCCTCATGTAAATAATAATTGGGTAAATAAAAGAATAAGAGAATGAATCAACTTTGTATTTATATGCAAATGCTGAGCTAACATAAACACTGGGCAAGGCATATAAGTCATTGTCCCTGAAGCTGGACTTTTCAATAAAGTTTACTTTATCATGAATGAATAACAAACAAAGTTCAATGTTATTACTGCAACTACTGAATTTATTAAAGGCAGTAATATAAACAGTTACTGTTTTTTAAATAATAATATCTACGAATATTCAATAGTGTAAAACTCTAACCTCATTTACAAATGGGTTTCCACAAAAGTTAGCCTATCCAAGGGTTAAATTACATATTTTAATAGTATCAATATATTGGCAATACTATAATGCAGTATTACTTTTCATCCTCAATGTATATCTTTATTTGAACTACAGGTCAGTATGGTTTTGATTCACGAACAACCAACTTAATTAATGGAACACCAAACTGCAATGTGTATTTGGTTATTCGAATATACATAAAATAACTCCTACTTACAGATAGTGCATACTAACTAGTAGAAAATAGCAATACAAATATATATTCTGGTTGCCTCGATTTAAGAGTATCTGACTTTTTTTCTATGTGAATAAGGAATTAAGATTATTCTTATTCATAGAACTTAAGAATTCATACTTCAATTACTGGAAACGCATCATTTAGAGTAAAGGTGCAAAGAAGATGTTACCCTCTTTAACCACATTTGTTTTAACTACTAGAATATATTCTATTAAATTAGAAGAGAGTGGGGCATGGTTTGAAAGTAATAACTTTTTTTACAATCACGTTTTATAAAACATGTTTTATCAGATATAGATAAACTGTTAGGTAAAGCAACAATCCATAACAAGTTTTCGAATCCCACGCAAACTTATGTGTCAGAAAAGAAATAAACCCCCTAAGATTGGCTCAGTCTGTTGATCATGTCACGATACTCCCCCGTCACATCTTACATTGAATTTGAATTTCGAAATAACAAAACGCTTTTTAACTTAACTAGTAGCTTGAATAGGCCATAGCCCCTATACTAACCTTGCTCCGATACTCGGCCTCATCCGATTTTTTTACTCTTTACATGCTGAAAATAATATAAGAAGTAACACATGGCAGTTCACAAAAAAATTAGACACTTAATCACATTAGTGCAGGAAAATAATGCAAAATGTTGCCTAATAGTGGAATTTTCATTTATCAGGCTGAAAATTGGTGGAGAAGTCGAATGTACATCTGGAAATATCATACTAAAATTCCCAAAAAATCCTACCAGGGGAACATGCCGCAATCTTGAACAAATGGCCGCCATCACAGTTTTCCCGCTTTTTGGCACACATTCAAGCATACTATCACATCTAAATGTGATAAAAGCATGCGGTTTGTCCAAAATTATTTTTCGGGATCCAAGCCAAATATTTAAAGCCATCATATATATTATTTCTCTAGCCTGTTTTTCTGAATAGGAAATCCTATTCTACAAAACAACTACAGATCGATTTCTCTTACTTCAACTTTTTCCAAAATGCTTGAAAAGCTTTATTTGAACCACCTTAATCCATGTTTAATATTTAATAATACTCTCTTTAATAAACAATTTGGTTTCAGGAAGGATTACTCAACTGTTGATGCTATGTTTACTTTTATCAATAACGTTTCTAAAGCCCTTGACAGGAGGGAAGGCGTTTTTGGAGTTTTTCTGGATCTTAGTAAGGCTTTTGATATGGTGAACCACAAACTTCTAATAGAAAAACTTTACCATCTTGGCATTATGGGAAGAGCGTTTGACTGGGATTCTTCTTTCCTAACTAGTAGAACTCAAACTGTCGAGTTCTCATACATCAAAGAGGGCGGGCTTCTGTGTCAACATCAGTCCATTGAATTTTTTGTTAATTCTGGGGTGCCCAAAGGATCGGTCCTTGGGCCGATCCTCTTTTTGTTATTCATAAACCACATTGCCTGCAGTTTCCCTGGCGTCGATCTTTGTTTATTTGCAGACTGGTATCGAACAAGTAAGTGTAAATGCACTCTTAAAATAATTGATCTGTTCATCAAAGGTTGTCAGCCTTTACAATGGTTCAACGATAACAATCTTCGTGTGAATGCTGAGAAAACACAATTTGTCGATTACAGGCTAAAGTTCCCTGATAATGGACTTTCTAGATACTGTGTTATTATTGACGATGTTGAAATCGAGTCTTGTCACCAAACTAATTTTTTGGGTCTGTTTATTGATTCACGCCTGAATTTTTCTCGCACATTGATAAGGTGTGCAAAAGATTAAGTAGCTGCCTTTTCATGCTCGGAGACTCAAGTTCTTTGCTAACAGAGAAATGTTGTTTTCTGTTTTTTATGGATGCTTTCTTCCTCACCTGACATATGGAGTTGCTATTTGGGGTGCGGAAATGGCGAAGCACAGGGAGCTTTTTCGGTTGCAGAAGAAGGCCATGTGATTTATCTCCAGTATGAAAAGGTCTAACTCATACAGAGGAGTTTTCAGTTCTAATAACATTTTAACATTCCCTTGTTTGTATATCCTAGATTGTTTAACCTTTTTGGCTAAGAATCAGCACATTTATCATTACAGAAACTCTACACAGTACAGTCTTCGAGAAATTTCTTTCCTATCTATTCCATTTCATAGAACCTCAACTTATAAAAAGCAAACATATTTTTCTTCAATAAAATTACTCAACTCCCTTCCGATTAACCATAGGCAACAATCAGACGTTGGCAAGTTTAGATCGAGGTTGAAAGTGCTCCTCCTGGAAAGGGAATACTATAGTGTACAAGACTATATTAATGAAAAGTTATGTTAGAAGTATATTTTTTATTTTACTGAGCAGATTATGTGCACTGTTTTATTTAGTACACTATTATGTTGTTAGTGTAATACTATGCAAATATTATAAGTCTGAGATTTATGACCTGACCTATTGTCAATGCTGTATATAGTCTCATGACAATAAATAATTTGATTTGATTTAATTTGATTTCTCAGTCCGCGTAATCTTCCTTATTCCATTATCAAATTCCATGATTTACCCCTTATTTTAAAGCTTATCTTGCCAGCTATTGGCGAAAAATAGACTCACGGTCTAAAAATGTACGGCTTCTCGGAAATTTGAATAATATGAAAGATAAGCTAGTTCGCACGCAGCACGCTGACGTGAGAGAAGTTAATTTCCACCTAACAAACTTTAAAAACTTAAAATCAGTGTAAAAACATACATGTATTTCACGTTTTATTGAAATCTAAAAACGTTGATTTTTTTGGCTGTTCTGATGCTCCTGGTTTCATGTACCTGCAATGCTGGGGATACAGTTTTATGCATTAGGGAGCGCAGTTTTATAAGGTTAGGAGAAGGTCAAGTCAGGCTTGAAAGTAAGCGTGAGGTTGCTGGGGATGATAAAAATACACCAACAAATGAATAACAGGCTTTTATAATGTAAAACCCCCATAAGACAACGTACTGTGTTTGGTCGATAAACATTTTATTTAATATATCGGTAAATATTTAACCAAGAATGACGAAAGAGGGCTTAAACTTTTTTCCTGATTCCCATATTTTTACATGCATTAATTTTAAATCCGGGGCTTTTCTGACTCTTTTTGGGCCCAAAAACTTGAAATTTGAAAGATTAATCCCCCCCAAAAAAGGAGTTAGAGTTTTCCGATTTGTTTGCTCAACGAACTTGTCCAACTGATTATAGAAATAAACTTCCTACCAAACTTCAAGTAAAACAGACAAACAATGCAACCGCTAGAGTGCAAAAACTTATATATATATATATATATATATATATGTATGTGTATAAATATACATACAATTTTGAACGACCCCCCAAAACGTGTTCATGGGGTCACCTTAGGAACTTCTATGGTGGTCCCGGGCTTAAGTTCCACCGTGCGAGTCATGATAATAGTTCACTTTCCATTGGAAATCTATATCTACAAAAGGCAAAGCCCTGGCTGGCTGACTGACTCACTCATCACTAATTCTCCACCTTCCCATGTAGGTAGAGAGCTGAAATTATGCACACTGATTCTTTCGGCATAAAATAGGAAAACTAAAAGGTTTTTATCCTGATCTGACCTTAGGGCTCCGCCAGAGATCCCGACAAAGTTCCCATGTAGGGTATTCCTTATGGACATTCAACAATTTTGTTTGAGCTAATGAAAATACAAACAGCTGATCTTGATTCGTAGTAGTTCCACGGGCTAACGACAGAATGCAGCACACACAACTGTCATAGTTTTTATAAATTATTTGCTGGGCGAAGCCTGCGGGAACAGCTAGTTCACTAATAAAGGGAATAGTTACCAATTGCAATTGGTTTTGACAGGAGTGAAAATGTAAACAAAAGAACATCTGATCAGCTGACAAAATTTGGTTTGCAGAGCGGAATTCCGCAAGGGTCGACTAGTTATATCTAATTGTATATATAAAATTATGATTCTTATGCAGTTCTTATGCTTATAATTAAAACTTAACCGAAAATAATTACCGGGCAATACTGCTATTGTATTCAGAGTAGATTTCAGACCTCTTTTCCTCATCGGGGAAGAAAAAGGACCTGTATAAATCTTGTAGAGAACGTCAAGAATACAATAATATGCTATTAGATTTGATTTTTGGTTTTTAATCAGTTACGTTAGTGCTACTTACTTTATTTCTTACAAAATTGGTTTCGACCGTGGAAATAAATAAATAAAATAATTACAAACCTACTTTGTACCTTTTGTTCACAAAACAGTAAAACTAATTATATTCTGGTTAATAGTTGGTACCTTTGCTTAAAAGCATCACAATTACCTTTTTACTTATCTCTGGAGACATAGAACCGTTATAAAAATAAATGGGCCTGTAAATTATATTTAATAGCTTTAAATCAGTGAACTTAATGAATCCGTCCCGTTTAGTGAATTCAGTACTACCAGTACCACGTCTACGTCTACGTCTACGTGGTATTTCCCTTCATCAGCAAATATAGGGAAGTTTGGTTACACTGATATAAATATGTAAGATACCACCAAGTGGGATGGAGTCACTATATGAAGGCGATCATGAAGCCGGAAGAGCTTTACTAAACCTCAAAAGTGTTATTCCTAAAGCCATCTTGGAGCCTAGTGAGCCCATCAACAATTTACACTTGTCTGAAATTCGCTGTTGAGTAATGCAAGAAGCAGAAGGAGTTATCGTGCATAGTCACATTTGACCAGCCTTTGTATGTTATGGCTATAGAAATTGTTCTAGCTGCGGAAGAAGATAATCCTCTATAATCTATAATAGTGTGACTTGGAGGTTCTCATCTGCTTATGCTCTTCCGGTTATGCGAGGGTCAAAAAAGGGTCAGCCTGGTAAAGCGCCAACGCTACCCCAGCTAGGCAGTCCCCCCCCCCACTCTTCTGCTGGCACCCGCTACTCAGGGTTCACGAAGATCCGCACGAGGTCTAGTATGCTTGAATATGTGCCAAGAAGCGGGAAATCCGTGACGGCGGCCATTTTTTCAAGATGGCGGCATGTTCTTCTAGTTCCCCAAGTGGGATTTTTTGTGAATGTTTCCAGATGCACATACGACATCCAATTTTCAGCCTGATAAATGAAAATTCTGGAATCCAACAGTATTTTCCATTATTACATGTTTTAATACAAACAAAGCAGACGTTTTTGAATCCCCATGATATTTAAATGGGAGTTATTTTTCGTACATAACTAAGAAAGTGAATAATTTTCCCCAAAATTTCATGTCCAGACCTTTAAAATGATACCTCTCTCAGGTTCCTACAACCTCCCATTCGCTCACAATCGCATTGGCAAATTTGGGCTAGAGTAATTAGATGTAGATAATTGGACCAATCCAGAAAATCTATATTATTGCAGGTTTAAAAAGGTTTTACGCAAGATCTTAAAAATTGTAATTGGTCACTTTCTGTGGAAATCAACAGTTTGTTGTGGAATTGTAAAAGTAAAATTTATAAGAAACCTTGTACCGATTCATAAATAAATAAAACAATTCCACATTTATAATAACACTCTGCTCAGCTAGATCAGCGATAAATGATAAACTGATAAGAATACAATTTAATTTTTCTTTCGCTTACGTAATTAAATTTAATCAATAAAACTATTTAGTAACAGCCGGATTAAGGAAGATTTTTTTATATTCTTGCAGTTTCCTATAATTATAGGCTACGTGTTACAGTTTTCTTTAATTAACAGAGCAATTTCAATGATAACCAAATGAGTTCGCACGCAGCACGCTGACGTGAGGGAAGTGAATTTCCACATATACAACTTTTAAAAATCAAAATCAGTGTAAAAACTTACATCTATTCAAATTGTTATCAAAATTTGAAAAAATTTATTTTTGTGGCTGTTCTGATTTTCCTAGTTCCATTTGCCTGCAATGCTGCGAATACAATTTTGCGCATTATAAGGTTAGGAGAAGGTCCAGTCAGGCTTAAAAGTAGGCGTGAGGTTGCTGGGGATTTTAAAAGTACACAAACAAATAAAGAACTGGCTTTTCTAATGTAAAACCCCCATAAGACAACGTACTGTGTTTAGTAGATACACAATTTCTTTAATAACTCGGTAAACATTTATGCTAGAATGACGAGAGACGGCTTAAAACTTTCGCCTCCCTAATTTCCATCTTTTTACATGCATTAATTTTACATCCAAGGCTTTTCTAACACTCTTTGGGCCCAAAAACTCAAAACTTTTAAGATTAGTCCCCAAAAAAGGGGGTTAGAGTTTTCCGATTGTTTTGCCCAACGGACTTGTTCATTGTGATTATAGAAAGGAATGTCTCTTCCAAATTTGAAGTAAATAGGACAACAAATGTGACCGCTAGAGTGCAAACAAACACATATACACACACACACACACACACACACACACACACACACACACACACACACACACACACATATATATATATATATATATATAATTTTGAACGATCCTCAAAACGTGTTCATGGGGTCACGTTAGAAACTTCTATGGTGGTCCCGGGCTTAAGTTTCATCGTGCGGGTCATGCTAATAGTTCACTTTCCATAGGAAATCCACTAATAACAACGTAGTTCGCGTTAATTTGCAAGTCTATTCTACATGATACCGGTCTACTACAGTCATCAACATGACGCGATCAACGCTGGATTGGCTCTGTTTGCTGTTGATAAAAACCCGATTGTGTTGATTAGTGTAATGTTTGACGATATCCTCGTAAATTAGTGCAGTTGGATTTAATATATTACTAGAATCAAACAGTGATTGCTAGAAACCACCATCTCAAAAAGAATTGAATTTCCAAAGGGCTACATGAAGGAACTGCCTACATTGAAATCGTCCAAGTTGTCACATAACGTATAAACTTAAAAGATAATGTAACATTTTGGTCCACGCGTGCTATGTACAGCATGTGGATTTATAAGCTGTACTGCAATGTTTTCTGGAAATAAAGTTATTGTAAACTAAGCTGATCTGAGCTAAAGGTATTTTATTTGAATAAAAAAATAATTTAATGTGTTATAATTATAATTTTCTGAATAACTCTTTGTTTTATTTTTGTTATGATTCAACGTTTATATTTAAATTAAGAAAAACACTTTTTTTGGTTGCGATTAAAATTAAAAGGTCATATAATTCAACAAAACACACTTAAAGTTAACTTCTGTTGATTTTACTCCAACCTAGAAAAATTTGATACACATTTTAGAATAATTGCTACTATATTAAACTATAACGTTTTTATGTTATAGTGCTTTTCAATAACTTCTCGTCGACGAAACTGTAAAATGGTAAAACCATTTACTTTGAAGAAATGTTCGTTGTGCATTTCATGATTTTGTTGTAAAGTAACTCTTTCATTGGTTGATTGAATAACCAGGACACATTGATGTATAGTTTAACATAATTCACAAATTTACTTCATCCAAAATTTCTGTTAAGGGTTTTTAATGTGTGTATCCAATGAGTTTCTTTTCAAAATCCTTAATATTCGTTGTATTGAAGAAATTTTAATTTCTACATTAATTACCTTTAATTTATTTATTTCCTTTTTCGAATTGGTGAATTATAATTTTACTATAACTTATTATAATTAATTGAGTACAGTTCCTAGTATTTTTATAGTAGCAACATTCCAAGTAATTCATTTGATTAACCAAAGTTTGATTCAGTGTATCGTTGCTTTCGTATTATGTTGACTATTTTTTCTACCTGATCAGCGAGAAAGAGATTCTCTCAGGGTTCATTTGGGTGTCAGTCAACAGGAATTCATTAAAGGTTTCATTGTTTCATTAAAGGTTTCCATTTGTATGCTAATAGCAGACGTTAAGAGAGCCATTCCACTGGTCAGTTGATGTTTTGCAGTGATAAAAGTCGCTGCTGGAACAGACAATAGTGCTACGTAATAACCACTGAATAGCTTAAGAGAACTGTAAACCAATAAAGGTTGTACTTGAGCAATTGATGAACCCTGAACAATAAAATGGTTTGGCTTACAAGACTTTTCAATTACACTTTTGCAGGAAATCATGTATAAAGGTGTGTTATCAGATTGTTCTAAAACTTAAGTACAGAACTTCGTGGGAGTACAAATAAAAACGAGTTCGCACGCAGCACGCTGACTTGAGGGAAGTGGATTTCCACAAAAAAACTGTTAAAACTCAAAACAATGTAAAAACATATTTATTCCAATTTTTATTGAAATCTGAAAACTTTGATTTTTTGTTGGCTCCTGGTTTCATTGACCTGCAATGCTGCAAATACAATTTTGCACATTACAAGGTTAGGAGAAGGTTCAGTCAGGCTTGAAAGTATGCGTGAGGTTGCTGGGGATTTTTAAAAGTACACAACCAAATAAAAAACAGGCTTTTCTAATGTAAAACCTTCACAAGACAACGTACTGTGTTTAGTCGATACACATTTTCTTTAATAACTCGGTAAATATATATGCTAGAAAATGAAGAAAGAAGAATTAAAACTTTTGCCTTACTTATCCCCATCTTTTTACATGCACTAAGGTTACATATAAGGCTTTTCTGACCCTTTTGGGCCCAAAAATTCAAAATTTTAAAGATTAATCCCCCAAAAAGGAGTGAGTTTTCTGACTGTTTTGCCCAACGAACTTGTCCAACCGATTATAGAAAGGAACGTCCCAACAAAATGTTAAGTAATTCGGACAAAAAATGCGACCGCTAGAGTGCAAAAACACACACACACACACACACACCGTGTGTGTCCGTGTGTGTGTGTGTGTGTGTGTGTGTGTGTGTGTGTGTGTGTGTGTGTGTGTGTGTGTGTGTGTGTGTGTCTGTGTGGATGTGTACAGAGCTAGAGCCCTAACCAATGGGCCGATTTTTATGAAATTTGGTATGTAGGTACTAATCCACGATATCTCCAGGCATTTTTTCATTTTTTTGAATTTTTGATTTTTAAGGCTAATTATCCCCAAAAAAACGCCAAAAAACAGGAAAAATCCAAATTACTCAAAAATGGTTCCAACGATTTTGATTAAACTTTACTCGTTTGAAGAACTTTAGTCCTCCAACAAAATTACATCACCCGTATTTCTGTAAAAAATCGGGTTCAGAAATTACAGGACTTAAAACATCCAAAATTCAGTTTTTTGGATTTTTCATAAAAAGCCATAAATATAAAAAAATATTACTATTCACCATTAAAAATAGCTCAAAAAACTAAATAATTTAGTATTTTGAATTACTACTCTACGATTGCTGGTTTCGGAGAAAATTGAAATTTTCATTTAGCGGTAAACGCAGTTCGTTGTCCAATGTTATTCTTATGGGGAATACAAAAATTACTATTTCTCTCTTATTTACTGATCAATTTCATTCAAACTTGATATGCTTGTCAATTTAACATTGACCTACAGAGTTAATTCGAAATATGTTGCCCCTCAATAACCCTGGGGGGGAATAGGGGGCATTTCCGCTCTTAAAACCACGAGTGTAGCAATGGATTCTGTAGTGCCTCCGAAGCAGGGATTTGGGTGGATGTTTTTTAAAACAACTTGTTTACAAGATTTTCTGTACATTTGACCGTGCTTTGTATTCTACATTTAGTAAATGAAAAGTAATTTATTCATTAAAGTTGGGCTAAAGGGAGAAAGTATGTGTCAGTTTCCTGATACCGTTTATTTAAACTCCGTATCGGATTAATTTTTAGTATTATAACCAAGCTTATTATAAACAAAAAAAGAAACACGGTTGTATTCATTCAAAATAAAATTAATGGCTCTCATCTATTCAAAATAAAATTTTAGTTTGGTACTTTTTATTCAATAATCGCAAAA
The DNA here is from genome assembly GCA_963675035.1 of Allygus modestus. Lineage (NCBI taxonomy): Eukaryota > Metazoa > Arthropoda > Insecta > Hemiptera > Cicadellidae > Allygus > Allygus modestus. The sequence goes on along the minus strand of OY776112.1, from coordinate 416,750,206 downwards.
GCATTAAATTTAAATTTTGTAATATTTCTATATTTATTTTTTCGATTCTTGCCTTTAATTTACGAATTTATCAAGCCGATTCGTTCTTATTTCATCAAATTTATACAATCTTGCTAAATACTCATGCAAGACTATATCCCTGGTAAAGAAAGAAAATTATTTAAAATGTTACATCCTTAGCGCGTTAGTAATCATATATCAAACCAATATTCACAGGAATATATATCATAGAAACCATAATTCATGCTAACTTTATTTTCTACCAACCTTTATTTGAATTTCGTATTTTTCGCAGTAAAACAGCTAAGTAACTGTTTAATACGGTAACAAGTTTGAAGAATACCTCACTTACATTGTCACGCAGAGTAATTTCATGACGAGACTCAGTCAAACAGTAACATGATAACAGCTGTCATCTGTTATCTAATCTGGGGCTGTCAGCTGATCTGTGACAAGAGAATGAATGGCGATATCACTGGCGAGTGGCGAGAAAGTAAGGGGTCCAGGATAACGGTCTTACTGACATGAGTTTCTAAAAGTAATTATGAGTTTATTTATTTATTTACTCAACGGATATACCATTTTCACAATATAATATTAAGACTAAAGACAACATATGCTCCAAGATTGAATTAAATTAACGTGATGAAATCCCCTGTGATAACATTATGACAGCCAATACAACAATATCAAGAACAACAAAACAGGTTCGATCATAATCAACCATAACAGTTAATACTGGATTTCATAGCAGAGTAATTTACTTATTTATTCCAACGGGATAGATACATTACAATCCTCACATCTACATACAAAACTGTGTTAGGAACCAATCAACATAATATTGAATGAGTAGTACACATGATATGGAATAGTAAATAAATAAATATAAGAACATAACATATGTTTTACGGAATTGTGTGAAAATTGAAGAGGACCTGTAATTTCCAAATTATTTTGTGAATTTGTCCACTTGTAAGATTATAAACAAATAAATTTAGTTTTTTTATCATTTTATTAAATAAGAAGAAATTAATAAATAACAGGATTACAATGTAAATAATTAAACCGCCTTGGTTACAAACCTTTATGCAAAGGCATCATCTAATCAACACTTTATCATTATAAGAGTGGAATGTAACCTTTTTAAACTTACAGCCAAAAAAATCAATCTTAATAGGAACTTAACATGGAGAATCACCATGGACTACAATGTTATTACATTACATTTATTGTAATAATATTGTAGTCCATGGCGATTCTCCATTTTAAGAACCTATTAAGATGTATTTTACCATGTATATTTTAGAAAGCCAAGGAGAACTATATCGCTTGGAAAAAAACACTACACGCAATATTTAAATATTACTAGATAAGTAATAAATTTGCAAATTTATGTAAACAAGTTCTTGATTTTCTTAGTACGCAATTACTTGCAATATAATACATCTTACAACACTTAAAAAATCATCAAGCATTTTCTCATTGGGCCTGATGCTGACCGAGTGACTGGTGAAAATGCCTAGCCTTGTACATTTTATACCATTTGTTATGCTTACCGTCTAAAATGTGAATCCAGTATACGTGTTGTACAGTGTTGTAAGATTATTTTATTACATTTCGTACATTAAGTAGTTCATTTATTAGTTATTGATCATAGCCACAGTTCAAAGATTGAGACTGTTCGTATTTTGTTAAGTTAAATCTTGTATACTTTACTGTAACTTTTAAATTTGAACATATACATACTAGGCTCATAGTTGTTACATAACATATTTTATTACATGATTTATGAGTTATTATATGGTATATGAGCTATTATTATTTATTCAATAAATAAAATTGAGAATTGTATTTATTTATGACAACTTTAGTTTATTAAAAGTAAGTTTGACACATTTGTGTTCCACTCCATAATATCGTGGCCATTGCAATTCAAATTAACTAGTTTCCCCATCTCCTAATGAATCACATTCCATACGAATTTGGAATTGTTATTCACGATAATTTCAACATTTTAATAAACAAATGAGGTAATTTAGTGTCCATCTCTCAATATTACAAACATTTCAATCGTTATATTAACATAAATTTAAATAGTACAGCATATGAACAATCTTTAGTAATTTATTGTCATTTTGAATAAATGTATGGAAAAAGTGTTTTTATGTTTTTTTTTTATTTTACACAAATGTAATTAATTAGGTTTTATAAGCAAATTGAGACAACAATTGCGTGAACCACATGTTTTGTTTTGTATTATATCAGTTACGTTATTACAATACAAAATATATTTACTCTAACATGTACAGATTTCATGTGTACTGTTTACTGTACAGTAAGTATACAAGTAAGCAAGGTGATCGATAACGACCAGGTGATTATGCCAGTCATTATCAATCTGTTGTTCTAGCTATTGTATGAAGCAGAAATAAATACAACTTTAATAGAAAAGAAGTTTAACAAATATTTAGTGCTCGTTGATTGGAGGAATATCTCATTAAATTTGCTATACAACGAACAATCAGAGATTTATTGCGTTCTAAACCTTTATTAATCAAGACGTAAGGAATGTCGAGTCAGATTTGTTAAGCAGCGTCTCAGTTGAAGCGAGAATCCTTTTGTTCCTCGATTGAAGAAATTATCATCAGAAACGGAATGTCCTCTCATTACTCTTCTATTATTGCAGTTTCTGATCATTTTGATCGCCTAGGATTACATGATAATGAAACAATATTAAACATTTTTACGAGTTCAATATCAATTGGAAATACATGGTAGAAACTGTTAACTTACAATACGCTCAACAATAATAAAAAGGTATTAAATATACTTTAATTTTTACATGAATAGTTTTACATTATTTTTAGTTTTTAACTCCTGGTCGATTATCGCCAATTTTACGTAAAAAATGTGTTAACGATTTCATTGTGCAGCTATTGTGAGTTGGAAAGAGATATTTGATTATATTTTAATCGTTTAAGTTGCATAATAAATAGTTATAGAGCCCTCTCTTATTATCTGTAACTATTTTAGGAACATTATGAACTCTATGAATATTATTGAACATTATGCTTGTTCAAACATTAAATAATTGAAGCAAGGTTTTTAAACTCATAGCACGCAAATTGTTAGAGTAATTCTTTCTTAATAAGAGATGGGAAATGTCCGCAATAATTTCTCAAACAACATGTTGAAACATATAATTTATTTATTAAATGAAGTTTCTATGGTTTTACAGACTCTTAAATGATATAACAGACGCCAAGGGAGTTAGGGGGGAGAGAAGTATGGGATTGTAGGGAGGCGACTGAACCGGAGCCTTATATTCAATTAGCCACGATCTTGTTCAAGTTTTGTTTGCTATGATTACAAGGCACCTTATTTATAAGTTGTCGTGTGAATTCGAAACCCACCATCACATGGATTTGGGAGATAATGAAAACAGGGATGCTGTGACTTGGGTGTATCATATTTCGTAGTCAAAACCACGCAATTGGAAATTAAGCTTATGTGAAAGTAAGTATGACACAAATGTAGGATTTGATTTGGTACAATCATCATAAGGAGCAAAAAATGCCCATAAACTTTGTTCTAAATCACTTCCTTTTCCGTCTGTCTGCCTGCAAGTGGTGATTATTCAATGCAGCATATCTTAAGAACCACTTGAGATACTTCTTGAAACTTGGTATATGTATTATACTGCTGTTTAGGGCTAATTTAATATTACATTTTGAGTTTCTATCTTCAACCGTTTAAAAAAACGGCCATTTCAATTTTGTAAAGCTTAATATCTTGAAAACGACAAATTATTAAGTAACTGATCTGCTTGTTTAAAAAATGAAGTTTTAAGCCTAAAAAGGATGGTGTAAATATTATAAAGATCATTCGACCCATAACTTAGCAATTGCAATTTTTCGAATTAAAATCGTACAATTTTTCTGTAATATACCAGAATTACCATGATTTCACTCGTAAATACTGCAATTATTGTTCAGCTATGCAATAATTATAAGTGATATCATCTTTAAAACCCTCTTTTCGACATATCATTTCACATTTTTCAATAATATAAATATTATTATATAGATAGAATAATTAATCATTTGCTTTTTCATGATATTAGGCTTTCAAAAATTGGAATGACCGCCATTTTGAAACAGTTAATGATATAAACGTCAAGTTTGATACCATATTAGCCCTGAACTGTTATAATGCACGTCCTAAGTTTCAAGACAGTATCAAAAGTCGTTCCCATGATATACTGCATTGCTCAAAAATCACATATAGGCAGTCAGACGGAAAACAAAGTGATTTAGAAAATGGTTTATTGGAAGTTTTGGCTCCTTGTGATGAATTCTAGCAAATCCTGCATTTGTGCCATACTCTTGCGGGACGCCCTGTATGTATACGAGCTATAATTATTACCTGAAGAATTTTGGATCGATAACATTATTTAATTTGGTCAGTATTGTTAGATTATATAAATATTTTACTAATCAACGATAGATCGGTTGCTAAAACAAGCTGGTGCCTTCTCTAAACGGATATATATATATATATATATATATATTGGCGGTGAGAAAAGGTAGTGTGAGGTGTATGTTTCTTGACAGTGAGGGCAAGATGCACTCACCATCTCATACAATTTCGGGTTGTTTATACGGGAGGGAGGGTAGCGGTTTAAGGGGTTGTAACCGCCCATTAATTTTGAGATTTTATAATTTATCTTATGTTAAACAGCCATAAGATACCCACCCGTTTCCCTCTTCTTTTGAAAATAACTCAACCGTTCCCAAACTGTTTTATGGCTTCGAATGTGGGTCTTATAACTTCTGGTTCACAAAATATCAAACTAGTTTATACTCGTGAATATTTGTACAACTAAGCAATTTCTAGTATTTAAAATGATATTTTACTTGAAGTCCATGGTTTTAGCATATAATCTAAGGATGTTATGTAAGATTACATTACTTAAAAAAAGATTACATTGCATTACTTCAGTAAAGCTTAACTATACAGAAGGGATCGTATCCAAAGCTGTTTCGATACAGTTTAGTCATCAGCTGGATACAAATTAAGTTGTTTAACCAGAAGTATTCACCAGATGAACTGCAACATCACGATACTGTCATTAACACGTTCAGGACTACGCAAACAAACAAATACCCCCGTCGCAGCAAACCTGCGGACTCAGCGAATTTCAAATGCATAATATTTGTCTGTATTCCACATAAAGCCGCAAACCGAGTTTCATAAAAATATATTCACATATAAGCGATTTTAATTATTCTCCATAAGAATAACATTGGTAATGAGTATGTAGGTTTGGTGAAACAAGGAACAGAAACAATTGTTTTTTATGCAAATATAAATAGAATTTAACTAGGCGAAGCCACATACTAAGTTTCATCGATATTCAATCATAAATAAGCGATATATGACATTCTAGTTATTCTCCACAAGAATAACATGGGGGCTGAAAAAGCAGGTTTGCTGCAACAAGGAACAGAAAAATGGTTTTTTATATAATTATCAATATAATTCAACCAAGTGAAGCTACATACCAAGTTTTATTAATTTATTTTCATAATTAAGGGAGTCAGTACATTTTACTTATTCTCCATAAGAATAACATGGGGGCTGAGTACGGAGGTTTGCTGCTACAGGAATAATCAACAAAAAATCAATTTTTTGTGCAAATATATACCAGTACTACTTGAAGCCACATACCAAGTTTCATCAACATACATTAATAAATAATCGAGATATTAAATTTTATTTATTCTCCATAATGATAACATTGGACAACGTACTGTGTTTAGCACTTCGAATACCTCTGCAACGGTTGGGCGTAGAATCACAATTTAAACACCAAAATGATTGTTTTGTGGAATTGAACAGATTGGTAAAAGCAAATGTCAAGTTTACATTAAAATAAACTGAGTAAAAGCCAAAAACCTTTTTCCCATAAGATTAACATGGGAGATTTTATGAGCAGGTTTTTTTGGATTTTCTCCGCAACCACTTAATCTAGGTTAATAATGCAAGATACTAAATTATTTGTTTTTTTAAGCTCTATAACATGGTCAAAACCTAAATTAAGTTTTTTAAAAATTTTAGGGTGAAAAATGCAAAAAACTGATTTTTGGAAAATTTAAAACCCCCTTCCCATGGTCCGATTTTTCTGGTTTTCGAACTTAAAGTCATGAATGTCATTTTACACATTTGAGCCAAATTTCATCAAAATCGGACGTTTTTTACTCAAGTTATCGTGTTAACGGACTTATATATATATACATATATATATATATATATACATATATATAAATTTGAACGAATAGTGTTTTTGGCATCGGGAGACCTCAAAACAAAAAGTTATCATGGTCTCGGGCTTAAGTCTTACCATGAGACCTACGGTAATAGCTTCTTCCCTATAGGGGAAATTCGCTAAAACTACATATAAAACGAACAATAAACTATTTGATAGGCTGTTGACACTTACTTGATCTCACTAACAATAATTGCGTTATTATTTGTTGCAATCACATACAACAAATGGTTCAAAAATGGTTTCTTATTTTTTAGCTAACCTGAAGTACTTAAATAAACTAATCTTACATTTATTCAGGTGTAAGCAATGTTAATAACAGTGTAAGGTTTCTATAATCAATATCCGAAATCGAACCTAAGGCCTAAAATACAATAATTAGTCCATGGAAGAATTTAAAATTCGAAATGCTGCTTTAATTTTTCATTAATGGAAACTACATACTGAATTTAAATGTACTAATTATATGTGTCCCAAATCTAAACAGTATAAATAACAATATAAAATACATAACATGCCCGAAAGTTATGTTTTCATTATAAATACAAATTTAAACAAAAATCGTACTGTCCCGTATTATAAACTAAATCAACAGTTAAAATAGTCTCATTCTACAATGTTACCGTATAGAACAGCATTTTCCGTGTTTGTCTACTAATAACACATGGGAAAATAAATACCTACCTCAATTGAGGAGTTTTATACTTAATGATTATGTAAGATAACTGAGGTTGGCATAACGCTAAACCGGATACAACCTAGCATTATCTAGCAAACACGTATTCTTGTTGAAGGCTTCAAAAGCTCCCCTGGATAAAACCTTGTTCCTTGTTAAGATTTACCACAGTGTTGACTGAGGTATTTGTGATTAAAATATAAAAGTTATACTTTCATTGCTTCCACTCATTTTACAATTATAATTAAGATGCAGTTTGTTTAGTTTTATAAAACGAAGGATCGTGGGTAAAATTAAAACTTGTTTAAACGTATACATGTTGGAGGGGCTTCATGGCCTCTGAAGACGCAAGAATAACGTATTGTAAAATTAAAATGGCAAATCGTTCACAACAATTGGGAGATATAATTATTATATATATTATTATTATATGGTAACACAGTCGTCACCAAACAAGATTCAACCTCAACTATATTCGGTCTTTGTGTTGAAAATCGTCCAGCAAACAAAATATTATAGTTTAAAATCCAAGATCACTAACGAGATGAAATGTGTAAAAACAATAATGGGGATTTAAATAGTACTTTATGATAGAACGTATTAAATTACAAAATACATTTGAGAAATAAGTATGATAATTTTATTGGTCCAGGATCTTGTTTCCGAATTTAAACTCTAGTCTTCGCCTAACAATGTAGAAAGTTTAGGCTATCTTGACAGCTAAATGTAAATAAACATGTCCGAAACCAAATCATCCTCAAGTGCTTAGGATGGGATGGAATATTGCTCGCAAAGTCTCGCATCGCAGGTGCTTATCCTAGCTTATTGAACAATGCAGGTCTTACGAAAACATTATTGGAGCACTGAGCATTGTTGGGGGATTTATAAACTGATAATACTGGGTAAGAAAACTCACCGTATCACCTAAGTCGTATTTTCGGTGACTTGGAACTTTGGATGTTATTATCTTAATATTATTATCTTAATATTATTAAGAAGCTCTTTGCTGAAACAATATCTCATTAACAAAGATAGGTCATTAGTTGTACCACAGAATGAACCCGGTTTTATTCCCGGTCATATTCGTTTACGACTACATAGACTTCTGCAACCTAGTTAGATACAGGCTACTAGTTATTCCCATTTTTAAACCTATTTCTCCTTATAATGTAGCGTTTTATAATCATTTGAATAAATGTAATAAGTTAACCTAAACCGTTATTAGAAATCGATATATTTATGGTGTTTTATTTGTATTGAGGTGTAAATTATTCTAAACGGCTCTTTGTGACGGTCATGCTATTGGTTTATATTTCACATAAACGTGTATTACATTAACTTCAGAATAACTAGAAACAGAAGAATTGCTTCATAAATGAAGAACATATACTTATTCAATTTGTCCGTAACCCATGATATCATATTCAAAATACATGTCATATTTAAACATTCAACATTTTAAAATATCGTTTGATTTTCAAGAGTGAAGTTTGATTTTTACTGGCTTAAATACCACTTTAGGGAAAGTAGTTGTATTTTTATCATTAACAAATGTTTTCAGATAAATATAATTTTTTACTTTGTCAAATCCTATAGCCATCAAATGATAGTTTTGTGACATTATATGCAGTCAAGTAGAAAAAATATAAGTAAAAAAGACCATCAATATCTTAAATTGTTCAAAAATGAATTTTTACCAACATTACGACTTTCAAGACTGATCGTATATTTTTATCACAGTGTAAGAATCGTCTAAAATCTAAATTGGTCTGTCAACAGTTACAAATTTATATTACGCGAGGGACTGCTGCGTTCAAGTGGGGTGTGTTTTGGCAACGCTGTTAACTTGTCTTGTAATCTAGTTTTCTCGTTTGTTTTTCAGAGATTTACTACCGAATTATATTTCAAAGTACATTGAGATACATAATGTACTTTTAAAATGCTATGCATAAGCCTATAGAATGGGGATAAGTTATTTTCCAACCCTTATAATACATACGGTTATTTTCGGCTCGTTTCTTAAGTTTTACAGTTTTAAAACTAACGGCACAGCTACATTTGTTAATACATCTTACGGCATTTCATAGCTTTGGAAAAGCATAAACAAATTTTCTTTTTAACTGTGGTCAATTAATTTTCTTTACTGAGCCTAATATCAGGTTAATTGCGGGGGTTGGCAGCATTTGGCTTGGACTCCCGCCAAATGCTGCCACCTTTGCCTCTTTATAAGTAAATTGAGATGATGACTTACTCAGTCAATTATTTTTAACAGATTTCTGTCTATTTGAAGCAATTAAGTGATTTTACTTCCAAAATAAATGTCAACAAGTTTAATAAAACCCCTAGAAATTAAAAAAAGATCATTATTTTTTCTGCTACAACCACGGTGTATAGGACGTGGAAGTAGTTGCGGTATACTATCTCCGTTTGAAAACAATTTTTTCATAATTCTACTCAATATTTCATTATTTCATTATTCAATACTTTAATCTTCAATTCTAACAATCTCCTTTTACCAACAAGTTATAGTTTTGGTATGGAAGATTGAAAACTGTTTTAAAGTCACTATTTTGAGATCTAATATTTTCTTTAATTTTCATTTGAAACTCATTAGGGAATTTTTTGTGGCTACTAACATTTATAATTGCATACTTAATTCAGGAACAAACTAAACAAATTGCAAATATTATTTCTTGAGCTTTTATAGGTAACTAATGCCACGATACTTTATGGTAGTGCTTACTAAATGAGTTTACTTAGTATAAAATCACATCTCTAATAAGAATCCAATTTCATTTTGATATACGCAATAAATAATACTACATTGCTATATTTACAATATGCTAATATACATACACGGTATAGTGGTTAATTAACAAAACCAGACCATAAATTTAAAATAAAATACATTAATCAATAAATTAAATACTTATTTTCAACAAAACCTTTCGAAAAATTGTAGCCGTCCGTCATAACATGTGTTAATGTCAACAAAGCAAACGTTTTTAAATCCCCAAGCTTTTCTTATGGGGGAGTTTTACGTTGTTCCTCGATTGCTGGTAACTAACATTTTAGAAATATGTTAATATGTTACGAGTCCCGTTACCTTTATATGTTACCTTTAATTTGAGCTCTCTCCCGTTATACTGCGATTTGCCAAACTTCCACAATTGTGACATACAAATTTCGCTTACAGAATTATATATATATATATATATATATATATATATATATATATATATATAGATAATAAATATTATTAAAATAGTGATCTTCATTAATGACATGTTTTGCAAAAGCATTTTTTTATATATTCTTGTATCTGATGTGAGCTTGGTGCTGATTGAATGTTGTTTTTATTAATCTTGTTTGTCCCATAAAAACATTTTCAGATTGATTACTCTATTGATTTACTCTGAAGGTGATTTACGTTGTAAATGATAGGTCTTGTTCAAAATAAAATCTATTAATCTATTAATTAATTATATTAATCTATTAATTAACGTATTTTTTGTTTTAAATTATAAATCAATGAGAAGCGCTATAGAACATGAAACCAGACTATGTTTATTTTTATATTTTAATTTAACAAACTAATTCCAGATTGCTGATATATGCTTACTGATATGTAAGTAGATTTTCTTTTAAATCTTGAAAGAATAAGCTTTCCTTGTTTTCAATCCTCAAGATTAAAACACAATCGTAATTTTTAAATACAAATTGTTTATTCTAAAACAATCACTAGTGCTGAAGTAAAGTTGCTTACGCCAGTAACTATTGTCACAAAAGTTGATTGCAGGATTGAGCTGACGTAGGCTTTCAAATTGATGTAGTCAAGTCTTTAATTCGGCTTTACATCCTCCTTACAACCATCATTTATCTGGCATTTAAGAATTTGAAAGATTTTTATTGTGACTTAAATTACTAGACATAAAAAAACACATACAAAATTACACTTATATTTTACTCTGGAAATATTTCAAACTACAGATGAATATACAACCAGTATAATAGAATAAAATAATATCGTAAGACTCCATTTGTATTCAAATAATTATTGCTGACATTGTCTTATCAGAGAAAGAACCAACAATCAGTGATGGCAAGGTTCCAATCATTTTATTTTAATAACATAAACTCACCATAACCAACAATGAATTTGAAACAAATTACCTATTCATTGTTTGGAATCAAGTGATTTTGGTTCTTATGAATTTCCTCATAACATATACACATCTTAAGTATTCCTTTAATATTGTAATTATTAAATAATTTAGTTTTTAAATAATAATAAATTGAATATTTTAATGTTGAATTGGCATCACCTCAATGGCCTTAAAACTGGTAAACTATATAAGAAAACCCGCTCCGAAAGATAATTTAACTAAAACTGGTAAAAAACTGTAAAACTAAGAACATTGTATTAAATTAATGTAATTTAATACTAAGCCACTCTAAATGATAATGATATTTTAATAAGTATGCCATTAACACGTTGAACACCAAGGAAAAGTTGTAAAGATTTGGTGCATTTTCTGTTCTATAAAAGAATGACATTTGAGGCGTAGTGAATTCTGACATACAGTATAAATCAAATGCAGTTCTTTGTGTAATAATATATCTTTTAGATAAATTAGCAAACAATTTGTTAAGTAGTATAATATGTGTTGTTACAATTCAACAGGATAAAATACTACGTCTCACAAAACTACAAAACATATTTTCACTTAGACTGAAGACAGTACATACAAGACAGTAAATATATACTCAAAAAATGGTACAAGGTGATCGATTTTAACCAGTCTCACCGGTCATCATCAGGCCGGTGTGACTGGTAGGAATCGATCGCCGTGTACCAACTTTGTTATTTTTGCGTCTTGTTTGTAAGTACTGTCTAAGTGCTAATATATTTTGTAGTGTTGTGAGTCGTAGTTTATTTATCCTGGATAAATTAACCGACAATCTATTAATATTATTCAGCGGGATCAGCGGGATGATATCGTTCGAGTCAAATCTAAATAATTTTAACAGTAGTGAATACAGGGGATACTCTTCAACCAAAGTTACTGGCTAACGTGGCCTTACGTTAACCTATGTGGCCTCTATTTGATTTATTAAACATTGGGTATTCTGTTCATCAATAATCAGAGAATTTTGAAGTGGTAAAAACACAATCAAATCAAAAACTTATTTATTCTGAAAGGATTCCTTATTAAGATAAGATTTTTAAATATTTTCGCCTCTTTTATGAGGCGAAAAGAGGCTTTTATACAATTTTAAAAATCCTCAAACTTTAATGTACGATAGCATTTAAGTTTATCCTTATGGATACATATTGCTAAAATGATTGTTTTTTGCACATGTTCTACTTAGGAGCCACATGTTCTTCTAATGAGCTACCAAGTATATCTATATATTTATGTTTATTGATATGTAAAACATATAATAATATATGATTGACAGTTTAAAAGAAAGCTTCAAACTTTATCGTTCATTAGTATAGTTACATCCATGTTTTGGTTGAGCTCAACTTTATATTTAATGGAATACCCAAGTTTCTGTCAGTCTATCATTAATAATCCATTGTTGAGGTGAACCTAACTGTGAACAACAATATCACAGCGAAACTGGTTTCGAGTATTCAGAGATACAAGAGCGATCTTAGAACTGTACACATTACAACAAAAATAATTTGACCTACGCAATTTCAAAGAGGACACCGATACGTACATATTTATTGTCATCAAGGATCGAGTACGGGTTTCTCTGTAATAGCACGTAGCTGCACTGTCACTTTTGATCTGCCAGCTATGTCAGCTACCACAACTAAGGTAAACTGCTCTTATCAAGGATCGAGTACGGGTTTCTCTGTAATAGCACGTAGCTGCATTGTCACTTTTGATCTCCCAGCCATGTCAGCTACCACAACTAAGGTAAACTGCTCTTATCAAGGATCGAGTACGGGTTTCTCTGTAATAGCACGTAGCTGCATTGTCACTTTTGATCTCCCAGCTACGTCAGCTACCACAACTAAGGTAAACTGCTCTTATCAAGGATCGAGTACGGGGTTCTCTGTAATAGCACGTAGCTGCATTGTCACTTTTGATCTCCCAGCTACGTCAGCTACCACAACTAAGGTAAACTGCTCTTATCAAGGATCGAGTACGGGTTTCTCTGTAATAGCACGTAGCTGCATTGTCACTTTTGATCTCCCAGCCATGTCAGCTACCACAACTAAGGTAAACTGCTCTTATCAAGGATCGAGTACGGGTTTCTCTGTAATAGCACGTAGCTGCATTGTCACTTTTGATCTCCCAGCTACGTCAGCTACCACAACTAAGGTAAACTGCTCTTATCAAGGATCGAGTACGGGGTTCTCTGTAATAGCACGTAGCTGCATTGTCACTTTTGATCTCCCAGCTACATCAGCTACCACAACTAAGGTAAACTGCTCTTATCAAGGATCGAGTACGGGTTTCTCTGTAATAGCACGTAGCTGCATTGTCACTTTTGATCTCCCAGCCATGTCAGCTACCACAACTAAGGTAAACTGCTCTTATCAAGGATCGAGTACGGGTTTCTCTGTAATAGCACGTAGCTGCATTGTCACTTTTGATCTCCCAGCCATGTCAGCTACCACAACTAAGCTAAACTGCTCTTATCAAGGATCGAGTACGGGTTTCTCTGTAATAGCACGTAGCTGCATTGTCACTTTTGATCTCCCAGCTACGTCAGCTACCACAACTAAGGTAAACTGCTCTTATCAAGGATCGAGTACGGGTTTCTCTGTAATAGCACGTAGCTGCATTGTCACTTTTGATCTCCCAGCCATGTCAGCTACCACAACTAAGGTAAACTGCTCTTATCAAGGATCGAGTACGGGTTTCTCTGTAATAGCACGTAGCTGCATTGTCACTTTTGATCTCCCAGCCATGTCAGCTACCACAACTAAGGTTAACTGCTCTTATCAAGGATCGAGTACGGGTTTCTCTGTAATAGCACGTAGCTGCATTGTCACTTTTGATCTCCCAGCTACGTCAGCTACCACAACTAAGGTAAACTGCTCTTATCAAGGATCGAGTACGGGTTTCTCTGTAATAGCACGTAGCTGCATTGTCACTTTTGATCTCCCAGCTACGTCAGCTACCATAACTAAGGTAAACTGCTCTTATCAAGGATCGAGTACGGGTTTTTCTGTAATAGCACGTAGCTGCATTGTCACTTTTGATCTCCCAGCCATGTCAGCTACCACAACTAAGGTAAACTGCTCTTATCAAGGTTAATATCAAGTCTTACTAGTTAATAATTGTTAGTTAATAGGAATAGTCTTACGAAATTGGCAATTTAACACTAAAGGCTAAGCAAGGCAATTAAAAGACTTAAGGTTTAGCTAAAGTTTTGCTTTACAGTGTGGTTAACCGGAATTATCTTGTCAAACTCTTCAATTTATTTGATTTTTCATGATACATGATACATGATACATGATGTAGTTGCACGCTTTCACTAGAGGTAGATTTTCTTGCTCTGCATGAAACGCACATGGATGTTCTTGACGAAAGATACAATATTCCTGGTTTCTGCGGTCAAAATCTCTTTTTTTGTTTGAGTAAGGATTATTAATGACAGACTGTCAGAAACTTGGGTATTCCATTATCTAAATTTAAGCTTTGTTAGCATCCACTACAGTATGGATGCAACTATACCTTTGAAAACTCATGCAAGGCTGTTTATTTACGTTTTCTTTGAGCCAATGAAAACTGTGGTGAAAATAGCTTGAAAAAGAGTCTAACTAAAAATCCCTAGATCTATCACCTGATTCCTCAAGGCAACTCCACTTCCTTGGATTACAGTATTTAACATTGTAGCTCCTCCTGAAACGTGGCATAAAGAAGCATTACTAAGGAAATGTCGTAAGTACCAAACCAACCCATATATGCTTCTTTTTAAATTTTGATTGCAGAGAAACCCAACCTTGGTTTCTTAAACTACCTTTGCGAACAGCCATTTACCTGCAAAAAAACATATTTTTCACCAAGTAATATCTAGACTTCATCTTGAGACCAGTGATGGACGAAATAAGTTTTTTACTCGTTCTCCATTAAAGGTAAAATCTGGAATGTCGCTACCCTGAAGTAAATTGACTGTGCTGGCCTTGTGTTGGTCTAGGAAATAAATTAGGACCATGTGAAACTTCCCACCTGTGACTGTGGAGTAGACCATAGTGGACTATGGATCGTATTGATAATTATTGCCCTCATCGAGCATTTTTGGAGTTTTAGAAGTTAACGCTAGAGAATATGTAACTTGATGAAGAGTTTGGATTTGGCTCTGTGACTATCATTAGAGTCTTTGTTTGTTGTAAAACTAGAATTATAGTAAATATTAATTGGGTGAACTCACTTTTTCCATGATGACACTTGTTAAATAATAACTCTTTCATATAACCAATTTGTATATACTTGTTACAACAATGAATGTGAACTCGTTACACGAGATCCTGGTAATAAATACAATCAAATATTCATAACTGCAAGGATTTTCAACCATGCAATATTTATATCCTCGAATATTACTTGAGGAACTTTCCATACCACCAAATTCTCTAGAGTAAGCTAAGGTAGAAAGTTGGAAGAGACAATAATATTTTATATTATCGCCACCAGATAGTTGCGGCTGGCCGTTCGCCATTTTATGACAAATGAACTCTAAAACACCTTTCATAGCCAAGTTTTTACTACAAAAACAGAGGAGCATCTTTTGTAGAATATTAACTCTGAACGGGTCATTGATCAGGTCGGTTTGGGATTTATAAAAAATATTGTTGAAGTTCAACTATAAAGAATGTACCTATATATTTTAATCATGCCTTCAATTTTTAAATAGCAAAATTTGTCTAATTATACTTATTAAATAATAATTGGAATTGGAAACCTCTCTAGAAATAAAATCAATAAACCTAAAACTTCTCTATTATCCGTGTTCACAATAATAATGTAATAACTCTTAAAAGCACTAACAATAACACACGACAAATTCATATTCCGTTAAGAAGTCTGAGATTGTTCACTTGTTTTTTGTTGTTGTTATTATCTCCTTTTGATCGGTCGTGCAACTTAATCATGACTAATTTTAAAACTGTAACACATCCTTTTTTCATAATTTTTCATAAGTATCTGAATTTCCTCGTATATATTGTGAACTAAAGAAAAAAGGAATAAATAAAATATTTAGTGAATTTCTCTTCAATTTACATATTTACAGCGATGCTCAACTAAGTTAAATATTTTTGATTCTAGTAATTTGATGAGTTCTTTTAAATATTGTTTTTATATATTTCATATTTTGACCATTTAAAGAATTGCTTTAGGGTCATAATTTTCAAATTCTAAAGATTTAAAGGTACACAAAACATGTCCCTCTAGTATTCAATTACAAGTAAACATGTGAAAGAAACATACGAGATAATTGTACGTTTAACGATCGAACCAATACAATATTCTGAGCAGCGATGTTAATAATACTACTGAAGTATTATTAAAATCACTGATTCTGAGTTACCTATATAAAACAATTACGACCAAGTTATATTAGCATAAATTACGACTTTTAATCATTGGTTAGCAAACAATAAATGTGTTTTATCTCATTTATCATCCCTCACCACTGACTAGGTGCCATCAGGTGAGACATCGGACAGTAATACAATAGTCTTCAGCTGTCAGCTGTTATCTAATCTGTGGCTGTCAGCTGATCTGGTGACAAGGGAAATGAGAGGCGATATCACTTTGGGGATTAAGATACTGAACACAACAGTAAAACGTTTATCAGTTTTTTGTGATACCTTAATTAAATATATTATTACCTGAGAGATTGTTTTGTAATAAAATCTCATAAATGAGATGAATTTTATATTATGTATCCAAAATTGTTATCGCATAGCCGTAGTCCCCATTTATACTTATAATAGCTTTTAATTCGAGCCATCTCCCTTGATCCACCGATTTACCATTCGTCTCCAACGTACCTTTAAAATCTTTATTAGTAACATAGATTCTGTATAAATAATATAGTTTTAGATTCTTAAAATGTTTATTCTAACCAAACTTTAACTTTAAAACAAAAATAATTTGTTATAGTTTTCCTAAACATTTCAGACGAAGTAGAATTAATTGTCAGTTCCTAGGTATTTATGTCGGACCAATACTGTCAGTGGGAAAAAAGAAGACCCCTCATTGGCCGCTAATCGGCAGTTTAGCTGTGCTTGTGCGGTATCATAGTTTGACGGCATCTTGGCGTTAGCCGGCACTTACCAAATGGTAGCAATGAATGCCACATAAAGCGCTAACGGAGTGACCATATGGTAGAGCCAGCAAATTGTGGCCAGATTCCAGGGGTCTTATTTTATTTCGCCGACAGCACGATTTGTAAATTCCTAAATGTTTACGGTAACCCAAGAATTTTATCTTTGTAATTGTTACCTGTAGTGTTTTACCATCATGGGAAAAGGGAATAACATAGCGTTCATTATAAGATCCCCTGATCAAAAGCTAATGGATATTTGTCGGGTCGAGAACACTAAATAAATAATTAATTAAACAATAATTCAGAATCTAATTCATTAAAAGAAACATAAATGATAAGTAATTCGGAATATAATCCATAAAACAAAGAAAGGCTGGTGGATTTGGTCGGTTGTAAAATAAACGAAATGCAAGTGGGCCGGATATGTATTTTATAAATAGTTGAAAATATTCCGCTGGGATTGAGAAACGGTAGAAGTTCCAATTGTCAGGATGTCACATCATCGACGACGATTATTTCCAAGCAAGCGTAGTTTACAGAAAATCGAGAACCAGGCATCACGTGATACGCGGTAGAGACCCAGGTCAAATTTTTAGTTCAGTGGTTGATCGGTGAGCGTAGCACAGCACGACGCAGCTCAAAGATACGTGATCGTGATTGGTCAGGAGGTGAATCGGGGTTTTGTGTTGTAAATTATGACCAAAATTCCACAAGTAGCAGCACGGTATAGTACGGAGAGAGAGTCAGGGAGCGAAGTTGAAAAAGGAGTCCTAGATATAAATTGAGGGAGGTAGGACATATGTTGAGTGATCGGACTGAGTCGTTGCGAGTTTGATAATTAATCTTAGCAAATAGGACTCAACTACGGGCATAGATATTTTGATGTCAGTGATTAGTACGGAAAGAGAATTAATATTTGTTAAAGTGCCGTAGTCACATAAGTTGAGTTATTCGTTTGAATGACTTTAGAACTGCAATTGCGGGATATGCGTGCCATGATAAACAGTTTGCTCGCAGGCTCGATAACTACCCTCTGTGACCGAAGAGTGTAACTTTAGGACGTGAACTTTGAACTAAAATCCACGAACAGTCGACAAAGTCGTAATTTGGACTTCGGATGTTGAACGATATATTGGTGCTGTATAAACTATTCCCTCGCCTCATCGCCCCGGCCACCTCAGCGCAAGATCTTCGATGGCCGCCGTCACAGTGGACGCTTCATGTAGCTTCGTACTTCTCAGCATTTGTTATTCAGCTAAGTTTTAAAAATAGAAAACATTCACCTTTCACATAATCATAGGATTATTATTTACCGTAATATGTAATAGAATTTTCTATGTATTGAAGGAAGCCTGATTAATACAAAATTTTGAAATTCATGTAATAAATAAAATCATTGTTTCAGATTCTGGTATCTTTTATTTATTCAATTTATATAAAACAGAAAAATACCCTGAGATTAAGAGTCAGTTACATTATTAATAAAACTAATCATAATACTAATAAAGTAGCATTAATTTAAAAAGGCACCCGCTTCAACATAGCAAAGCGTATGTTGGTTGAAATAATAAACTAAGTAAAACTACTCTTACCGTAAGTTAAACACAGCACCATGTAGCATTTCGAAATTAATTGTTGAACATCTCCATTAACCTGAGTGACAAGTTATGATTAGTTCCCAACATCTTTGTTTTCGTACGATTCTGAATGAAGATAATTTTAATTTTTAGCTATTAGTAATTTGTTTAGTTTTTTTTAAGTCTTGTGGCTTTTGCGATCGTATTCTCTTCAACTCTAAGTTCAAATAAAATAAATTCATATTGAATTTTCGTCAAAATGTACAATTGATTTTAATCTAGTTCATCAATGATAAATTTTCGTAAATATTTAATAAAACCTATAATAATTTGATTGGTAACAAAATTAAAAACGATTAGACATATTGTCTTACACGAGCGAATGAGTAAAGAATACAACTGCTAAGCAGCTTAGCGTACCCAAGAAGAACTGCAAACTGAGAGAGAAGCTCTTGGAAACATTAGGAAACGTCTTGGAACATTAATCTGTAGACCAAAGATTTAATTTGGAGGATATTTAGAGAAGTAAAATACCCCCGTTGCAGCATTCCTGCATAATCAGTGAATTTCAAATGGCACTTCACTAAGTCATGAAGCCACTTACCAACTTTAATCATAGTATATTAATAAATAAGCGAGACATGACATTTTATTTATTCTCCATAAGAAAAACATTAGGACTGAGTATGCAGGTTTGCTGCATCAAGGACCACAACATCCGGTTTTTATGCAAATACCAATGGATCACCACCAGATGAAGCAAAATACCAAGATTTATCAATTTATGTCCGTAAAAAAGTGACATATCACATGTTTATTATTCTCATTAAGAATTACACTATAGCTGCTGAGTACGTAGGTTTGCTGCCATGGAGACCACAAAAAATGGGATTTGTATGCAAATAGCAGTAAACCCCAACCATATAAAGCCAAATACAAGTGTCATTAATATATATTAATTAATGAGCGAGATATAAAATTTTACTTATTCTTCATAAGATTAACATTGGACAACGTACTGTGTTTAGCACTAACAATATCTCGGTAACCAATTGACGTAGAGCAATGATCAAAATACCAATTTTTATGGGTTTTTAAGCTGAATTTAATGGTGTAAATAAAAACTTAAAAAACAACTAAATGAAAAAGTTCAAAAAACCTATTTTGGGGGTACAAACCCCCCTTAAAATATAGCTATCTGTCTGGTACTCAAACTCATGAAAATAGATGACTTTTAGACAAAATTGCATCAAGATCGGACCATTTTTACGTAAGTTATCGTGCCTACGGACACATATATATATATTTGAATTTGAAAAAATTGAATTGGCATCTGGGGGCCTCAAAACGAAAAGTTATCATGGTCCCGGGCCTAGGTCATACCATACCCACCTATGGTAATAGTTCTTCACTATGGAGTAAATTCGCTAAAAGAATGATGGAAGTTATTCTATCAACTCTCAGTACGACCTTTAAGTTCGAACACATTTCTATAAACTGTCAATTGATAAATCATATTTTAGAAACTTGAAACGTCTCAGCATAAATCGTTATTACTTTGGTCGTGGTACAAAACTCTTATTTATTTATCGAGACATCTTTTACTCTTTGAAGCTTTTACTCTAGGTGACAGAAACTGAATAATTATTTTTTACACAAACTTATTTTACACAGCCAAATTCTTTTAGCTATCTTATACTATTTAGAATATTATTATTTACATAACATATTGTATAGGATATTATATCTACCTTTTACATTATTAACTGAATCAATCAGAAATTATATCCGACCTGTATCTCTGTTGAATTTTAATTTAAAATTATTGTAAATAAATAATTTGTTTAACAATTAGATCGGTAGAAAACTTAAAAAATCTTAATATTATGTTATATAGTTTGTATTATTTTAGGTTTTGTAAAATATTCTAGTATTTACAGTATTATTGTTATCTCGTTATCTCAAATACAAGATAAAATTACTTACCAAAGTACCTATATTTTGAAAGAGATCGAAATATATTGAGATTTCAAAGATGCTAACAGTGTTTTTAGCGAATTTCCCCTATAGGGAAGAAGCTATTACCGTAGGTCTCATGATAAGACTTAAGCCCGAGACCATGACAACTTTTTGTTTTGAGGTCCCCAGATGACAAAAACACTATTCGTTCAAATTTATATATATGTATATATATATATATATATATATATATATATATATATATATATATATATGTGTCCGTTACCGCGATAACTTGAGTAAAAAACTTCCGATTTCGATGAAATTTGGCTCAAATGTGTAAAGTGACATTCATGACTTTAAGTTCGAAAACCAGAAATATCGGACCACGGGAAGGGGGGTTTATGGGGGTTTTAAATTTTCCAAAAATAAGTTTTTTGCATTTTTCACCCTAAAATTTTAAAAAACTTAATTTTGGTTTTGACCATGTTATAGAGCTTAAAAAAACAAATAATATGGTATTTTGAATTATTAACCTAGGTTAAGTGGTTGCGGAGAAAATCCAAAAAAACCTGCTCATAAAATCTCCCATGTTAATCCCATGTTAATCTTATGGGAAAAAGGTTTTTGGCTTTTCCTCAGTTCATTTCTATGTAAACTTCACATTTGCTTTTACCAATAAGTTTAGCTCTACAAAACAATCATTTTGGTGTTTAAATTGTGATTCTACGTCCAACCGTTGCCGTGATATTCAAAGTGCTAAACACAGTATGTTGTCCAATGTTATCCTTATGGA
Organism: Allygus modestus; assembly: GCA_963675035.1. Classification (NCBI taxonomy): domain Eukaryota; kingdom Metazoa; phylum Arthropoda; class Insecta; order Hemiptera; family Cicadellidae; genus Allygus; species Allygus modestus. The sequence continues at coordinate 416,728,565 of OY776112.1, read as the reverse complement.
AAATATTTAAAATTTGATATCTCGATTATTTATGAACGTATATTTATGAAACTTGGTAGGTGGCTTCACCTAGTACTGGTATATATATATTTCCACAAAAAATTGATTTTTTGTTGATTATCCTCTTAGCAGCAAACCTGCATTCTCATCCCTAATGTTATTCTTATGGAGAATACGGAAAGCTTTATATCTCCCTTAATTATGAACATAAACCATTAAAACTTGGTATACAGCTTCACCTGGTTGAGTTATACTGATAATTGCAAAAAACCCGCATTTTTATCTTCCTCGTTGCAGCAAACCTGCGTTCTCAGCCCTAATGTTATTCTTATAGAGAATAAATAAAATGCTATATATTACTTATTTATTTAAGTATTTTTATGAAACTTGGTAAGTGGCTTTATGTGGTAGTAAGAAATATATTCATTCATAGGAAATTCGCTGAGTACGCAGGTTTGCTGCGACGGGGGTATTTTTTTTAAATTTTCTTGCTTCAATATTTTCAATAAGATAAACTGAAAAAAATAAATTTATTACTATTAGTGTTGCGTTGAGTTTGTCACATTTTAATTATTTAATACAGCTATTATATATTATACAGGGTGAGTTTTAAATGAGGTCCCCCTTAATTTTTTCTAAATTTCTTAAGATATCGACTCCGGACCACGCCTGTTCATTGTTGACCAACTTATACTTCATTTCAACTTAGTTGATAATTTAGGCCACCATCTTGGATCCGCCTTATTGGGTTCAACTATTTATTTTTAAATATATATGTGGGGTTGTTACCCACCATGGAGAAGTACTATTTTTCGGTGAACACAATGCCGCAATCCGTTTTTGAAAATCATTATTCGTTCTCAAGATACTGGCGATTTAATAAAATGCATTTTGGAGAGAGTTTTAAAGGTCCCAACCTTAAAACAGACCCATATTCTCATCATCATATCAAATAATGACCATGAACTACTAGTAATCATTGTTGAGTGGCGTTTGCTTTATTTTGACAAAATTAAAATTGTTGGCCGCCATCTTGGATCCACCATTTTGGAATAAGATAAATTTGTTCAAATGCAAATGTAGGGTTGTGACCCATCATTTACGAATTTTCTTCCACGCTGAAATCAATGCCGCAATTCCAATATCACTTTTTATTCTCATGATATTAATATATTTCTGTTTAACATTTCAAAAAGATACAATGGGATGAGACTATGGGCATGTTTTAAGGTTGGGACCTTTAAAACTCTCCGAAATACATTTGATTAAATCACCAATATTTTGAGAACGAATAATGATTTTCAAAAATGGATTACGGCATTGTGTTCACCGTAAAAAAGTACTTCAACATGATGGGTCACAACTCCAACTTTATATTTAAAAATAAATAGTTGAATCCAATATGGCGGATCAAGATAGCGGTCGAAATTATTAACTAAGTCAAAATGAAGTATAAGTTGGTCAACAATGATCGAGGGTGGTCCGGAGTCGATATCTTAAGGTATGAAAAAAGTAGGGGTAGGACTCATCTAAAACTCACCCGTATATACGCCAGTGCAATTTTTTAGAAATAATTTAACGTTTTTCAACCCATACAATGAAGGAAAATATGTAATACATCAAATGGTTACACATTCAATGTAGTTCAAAATCCAGTTAGGCTGGCGGGAAATTTATATGTTATATTTAAGCCAATCTTTAAAAAATGGGATTTAAGAAATTGGGGAAGTGTGCGATGAATTGGTTGGGTTTAAGACATACATAGCAAACATTGAACTTTTTACAAATATTTATTTAAAAATGTACAGCTTAAGCAGTAATTAACTTGCCAATTTCTCTAAGAGATCAAACTATTATACAAAGACATCAATGGCTTCATCGTCATAGGCATTCTTTGACGATGAAGGGTGGGTTACAACTGAGGCCATTTTCAAATCGTCCCTAATGATCCATTCTTTTTCTGCTTTCTTATCGGAGCCTCAATCATCAGTAACTCTTCGTCACTATTACTTTGCTCTTTAGAAGTTTTACGATCGGTAATTTGCGGAGGGTTTTAATATCTCCAACAGACTTCCATTTATAACTTGAACAAATCATTTTGGTTGTAATCATTTATATAATGTAAAATAAAGCTTGTTCCTGTTTTAATTTGCTATCTTTATGAGTTGGTCAATTTATTTTGACTTACTATAAATGTTTCACAAAAAACTATATACTAACTGCGTTTAATAGTATTATTTTGTCGTTTGTCAATCTTAATTTTCTCATGAACGATATATAATTAGTAACCACTGTTCTCTTTGAGTTTTACTTTTTGTTTTATTAAAATGTTTTAAAATATATTTCTTTCTACTCCAGCTGTAGTAAAATCAGATAAAATTATACAGGAGATTTTACACAAGGACCGGATTTTAAAACACGTTTATTATGCATTTGTAAAAAATATTCACAACCATTTGGATTGCGATTGAGGGAAATCCTTTTGATCAACTTTAAATACAATTCAAGGCTAGTATTTTTTGTAAAGAACTCTAAATAAGTTATGTTAAATTATTTTAAATCAATGCATAGTACATTATACACTGTTTAAAATATTCAGGACAGTATATATTTTAGGTTAGCAATGAAACAAAAAAGTAACGATTTTAGAAGTTAGTTTAAATAAATAACGTGTAGGGTGACTCGTGTTATCGATGTTATGGAGTTGCGGTCAGAATAAACCACTTAATTAAACACATTCCACCCATTACCACTGAATCGTGATCAAAACTATGTGTAACATTTACACGCTCTTCGACACCCTTATATTTTTCACTGTCTCATATAAACAGTCCTACAATAATTTGAAATAGTTTCAGTCACAATTTTTAGGAGTTAACATTGTTGTTTTGCTTATCGCATGAGTAAATACCCTTGAATTTCATTAAAATGTAATTCAATCGCTCATCCATACACATGAGCGGGGGAGGCGTGTTTTTTTAGTCATTGTTCTGCTGATATTGATAGTGTGACCATCCTTAAACATTAGAATTTAGATGGGGTATTTATAAGTTCTACGCGATGGTTTTAAAAGAAGAATTGTAATGAATAATAATGAATGATTTAAATGAACTTTCTATATACTACCATAAAACAGTCACTGTTCACCTTAAAGGCCTTAAAGCCGGTCCCACACTTCTCACGAACACGCCCGAACATTCGGCCGAACTCCGAATGTTCGGAGTATCGCGAGAAGTGTGGGAGTTGCGCGAACTTTGAATACGGGACCGAATGTTCAGTGAACGTTCAGTGAACATTCGGGCGAATGTTCAGCCGAACATTCCGAAGAATATTCGGGAGGCTCCCACACTGTTCGCAAACATTCATCATTGCATCATTGCATCAGTGATAGTCAACGATATTGTTCTATTCAAATAATACTATAAAATATGCTTATTTATTTGTATGCCTACCCTATTTATTTTTTCTGCTTTAAATTAAGTATTTAATACCATTTAATTGGTCATTGTTTATGAATAATCTACAGTTAAATGTCAATTTTTTAGTTTTACTGACATACTATGCGTATGTCAGTTAAATAATTATAGCCATAAATAAGTTATTTTACTGTTTTTTTTATGTAAATTGAAGTTTTGTTTTAAGGCGTAGGGGGTTGGCATTTATTAGTATATCTCCATAAGGCTTGGCTGTCTTACTGTAGTTTATGTAGTCATTGTTAGTATACTGTCGACAGACTCTGCTGGATTCAGGGGCTTGCGTCCCTTCTTCAACTCAGCTGCACTATTGCGTCCGTGTGTCGAGGCAGTGTGTTGTTTCGAATCAGTTCATAAAAGCACTCGCGTGTTCGTGGCAGCAGATTGACGCCGACCTCAATAATGGACAAATTAAATGAATTATTTATTACTAATAGAGTTATTTTTAATTATTTATAAAAGAGATATAAATAAGTTCTTCAATACGGAACCCTTAATTATCGTCCCTACATATTCTTTATTTAAATAGCAGTTGATTTCCTTCCACACCCCATAATCAATGCCGGCCACATTGGTGAAGGGGGGAAAATAAACTACACGGTGGAAAACAAAAATTTGTGGGCACTTTTGTTATCTTTAGTCACAACACCCAAACGTATCTGTTTTACCAAATTAATATAAATGTGTCATCTCAGTTGAATAAACCTCATCGGAATCGATTTAAATTACCTCAATTATTTAACAAGAGATAAGAAGCTTCCAAGAATTACAAACGTGTTGCATCGGCGGCGTGGTGCAGGTGCACACAACCAATCTGTCATTCCCACGGTGAAATTTTACCCGAAAAGAATAGTTTTGTAGTTATCTCTTTACTAATATTATTGTTCAGTATATTCCTTATTGTAAAAACTTGACAGTTAATAAACTTAATATTTACCCTAAATGTTTATGCCAAATAATACAACAATTTTCTATGTTTGTTAACAGTTTTTATAATTATTAATTATCCTATCCTATACATGTAATAAAAAGGTGGTGACTGTCCATCGACTTGTCTATTCCATTTTAACGTCCCATCTTGGCAATCCCTTTAGGGCTCCACCCCAGTCGCCCTTAAAGTTACAATGTTACTCTTATGGGCAATAGGTTTAATTAATCAGGTAAGTAATTAAACAGATGTAATTGCAGCAGGAATTTTAATCAGCTGTGCGAAATAATATATTTGATTTATTTTTTTACTTCGTAAAAAAATAGGCTTCTCATATTTTCGTTGGTTTCTTTCACACGACTAAATGTTACACCTTTTATAATTAATTACATCACGACTGTAGATGCAACAACAGCAACATTATCTGTAGAGTCGTCCATTTTGTCACGACAATGCTCGTTGGACACGACCAGACACGACGGACAATGCGCCAACAGCTGAAAAAATCTATTTAATATTTTTGAGGGAATGTTCGCCCAAATGTTCGCCCGAATGTTAGATGAGAGTTCGCTAGAAGTGTGGGAGCTTCAAACAGGGCGAACGTTCAATGAACGTTCGGTAGAATGTTCGGCCGAATGTTCTGGAGAATGTTCAGCCGAATGTTCAGGCCTGTTCGCGAGAAAAGTGGGACCGCCTTGAGGTTATAAACACAGAGTCGGTTAGCTTGGTCCAAAGCTGTTTACAACTAATTCAGCTGGCGGAAAAGTAGGTACAGCGAAATAAAACGACTTTTTCGCTTACTAATCAGAAAACAGATGTTTTCTAATGTGGTTTTAGGTCGTAAAGAAGCACTTTGGCATAAAATATGTCGATAAGTTTTATATTTACATACTTTAACTCGGAACCATAAATAATATAAGAATAAATTATAAATAAATATCCTTATTTTTTTATAGAACAAATTGTAAAGAAAGACGGGGAATGTGAGGGGATGGGAAGAATATACGTTTTAGAGGTTTGTAGTTATTTATAATTAGCAAACAGATTCACATGCTGTCTTGAACCGTTAGAAATACAAAATTTCCAACTCTGAAACCACAATGAGACAAACCTATATGATTAATGACACCATACAGATGTTGAGACTATAGCATGAAAGGGTAGAGTTAAACGATGATTGTCAAGAGAAAGTTAGCCTTGTCATTTATTCAGAAAATTGTAGATACTGATTTTACTAACAACCGATCATCCAGTCAAGCTTTTAAACTGAAAAAGAGAATGATGCATCTGCCAATACTATTTTGAAATTTAATAACACGTAGTTCCAAATATAACCTTAACCTATACTAATTGAAGTATTAACTTATCCTATACCTACCTTTCATTATTAGGGATTGTTTATCTTCAGACACGATTTTAGCCGAATTGGCTTGGTAATTTTTACTCTATATTTTGACAAACACATATGAGTTCAAATTGTTTAACCTTCATTAGGATTAAATATTTGGTTGTAATTTTAAATATTTTTTTATCAAGATATTTAAATTATTGTTTGAAAAATATTTTATAAGTCGACTGTTTTGTGACCTTGTGACTGTGTGGGTTTCAAATACATTCAATGCCTGACTTTATGGGCTCCTGAAATATGACACTACGATTTAAAAAAATGCGAAATATAAAAATCTTAATAACGGAAATGATTGCATCGAGTCAGGTTTAATAATTTTCGTACCGAACCAAAGCAAGAATCCTTTTGTTAGTCGTTAAAGTAATTACGTTCATCAACGACGGAATGTTCTCTGGTCGTTCTTATAATTGATGTTTTAGTTTGCAGATATATTGATTACATCTATGGATTATTGTTCTTTAAATCTAATAAATCCAAACTGTCATCTTCCACATCCATCCAAGCTATACAAATTGTAAAAGATATCTGTTCACTACGATTAAAAACTGCTATGAAAATACAATTCAATGTCAATAAAATAAATTCGTAAAATGTGTGAGTTTCATAAATAGTGTACAGTTAAGGTATAAATTCTTAAGTGTGGGTTTCCGCTGATGATTAAAAGAATACTAATTTATAACTTATTGTTTATCTACTAAAGCTTTAAGTTATATTAATTACGATTACTAATTCAATATCAATATAAAACTGTTCGTTTAATTGATTTGTGTTTGTATTCAACTAAAATATCGGAATTAAAGTTGTCTCCGAAAAGTTGTTTTGTACAAATAATTGTTAACAATTATAAATATTAGTATAGGAATCCTATACGAGATCCTGTACAGGGATGGATATATATTCTGTCGGTTACAACACCTGTAACTGTATATAGCTATAAATTGTTACTTTGAAAGCTCTACGTGAACTATTTAAAAGGTTTAATTAAGACCGTGTAATACTCCAGTCCCATTGCATTCAGACACCTGGTATGACTTTGTAATCAGATCCCGTTACTATTCCACAGAGGAATTTTAATGTCTGACGTATACAATCATTGAAACCTTTTCTAAGTGTTTTATATATATATATATATAATCAGTGTAAGTTACATTACTATATATATATATATATATATATTAATTTATCTATTTATTTAGAAGACCAAAACAATCAATTTTATTTCGTTAAAAGTAGTAGTTAGCCATATTGGCACTTTTCAACGAGAAGGAAATAATGTGAGATACTTCATCTGAATAATGGATTTTAGTTCTTTTTAACTGCACCCTTATAGTATTGCTTGTAGTATTTTACTGTGTTGTGACATTAAAGTATAGGATTTTAAGAAGTTTTAAGGTAAAATATTGTAGGTAGGAAGCCCAAGATTTCTCGATTTAGATACGGGGTTTCTCAACAATTTTGCCATAATTTATAAATCCATATTATATTATATCGTAAAATAATTTAATTATACTGGTCTTATTTTGTAGATTATCAGTGTTCCTTGATGGCAAATGAAACGTGACATTTAGACGCGTACAAATGGCTTTAAGGCACGTCATGTAAATATATGTTAATTCATGTATTTTCACGTTTTTATATTACATCTTCCATTTAATATACATCAGATTAAATGTTATCCAACATAATTCCAGAATTTCTTATCATTATATCAATAATACTTCCAAAAACGAAAACTTCGTAGATGTTATATCATTAAAAAGCCATTTTTGATCATTTTCCAAACTAGTTGAAACAATTATAATTATCACAAATCAATCAAGCTTAACAGTGATTTTACTCAGCATAGATTCCGGTTGGTAATTATCATTAGCAGGGTTCATGTGGTATTTAGGGTCCAGGCATGAAATGAAATAAATTGTTTTAAACATAACGAGCTGCTCCCCCGCTGAAATTTGCGGATATAATCATGAAAAAAGCTGTTTATTGAAATAAGTTTTTATGCAAATATCAATATAACTCATCTAAGTAAAGCCACATACCAAGTTTCATTCTTATACATTTATAAATAAGCGATTTATAACATTTTTATTATTCTTCATAAGAATAACATTAGACAACGTAATGTGTGTAGTAGCACTTGCAATATCTCAGTAACCAATTGACGTAAGCAATCATCAAGATACCAAATTTGTTTTGTTGGTTGAATTCAATGGTATAAATTAAAATTTAATTTAAAAAATGATTTCATGTGAAAACCCCAAGAAAACCCATATTTGGTTACAAACCCCAAACACCCCTTTGGATGGTGCCCCTTTTGGATTCATCTGGTTTTCGAACTCGTTCAAATAAATGGTACTTTACAAATTTGCACCAAATTTCATTAAGATCGGACCTTTTTTACGAGAGTTATCGTACTTACCAACATATACATATATACAAATTTGAACGAATGGTGTTTTTGGCATCTGGGGACCACAAAACAAAAAGTTATCATGGTCTCGGGCTTAAGTCTTACCATGAGACCTACGGTAATAGCTTCTTCCCTATAGGGGAAATTCGTTAAAAGAATCATCGAAATCGATTAAGTATTGATACTAATGCTTAGATGAAGTACTTTTAACTGTAAGAAATTATGAATTATAGAGAATCATAACTAAGATTTATGTCTAAGATGGCAGTTCAGAGTAGAATGTAGCCACTATAAAGGTGAGAAGACCGAGGTAGCTAAGGCGACTGGAGGAATAAGATTATTATGGAGGCCAGAGCCGACAGCTGGTTTGTAGCGTCATGTGGTAAGGTAAGGTAAACATTCAGTACAGTTCTCGTTTCGAAAAGTTAAACACTGGAGCTATTTAGGTTAATAATTTATTTAGGGCACATTTTAAATACTCCCTTTATTTTGATACGTTTAGAAATCAAACATACTCTAGTACTACCATGATTTTGTCACGATATCACGCTCAAACTTTGTACGGCACATTTCCCGTTTGGTAGGAAGTTTTTAAAAATAAAGGTTTAAAATAAAAGAAAATAAACTGCAAATAACACCTAAAACAATTTTAATTTTTTTATTTTATACAATTTTAATAATGCCATAATACAGCCGAAGCCAATTACACCATAGCATTAATATACAACCTCTTTAAATACAAACAAGAAAGAAAAACATGCAATGTATATATGAACAAATATATTGTTGACTGAGTCCATTAGTCGATGTTGCCACTGAAGTTTTATTATATTATAACTATTGACATAAAACTATACACAGTACTATATTTATAACTACTGAGACCAATAATTTAACATTAGTAAGCATAATAGTAAATATATTTAACATACAACAAACAATATTGAATACTAGTAAAAATATTCCAATAATAATAATGAAAAATAACAGAATAAGTACACTATGCAAAATCACTTTACTGAGATTAATATTTAAACAAATTATGCAACTAAACAACACCGCAAATGCTAAAATATTTCAGTTTCGCTCTATTGCAATTATCTGAAACTGACTTACAGCTTTTTCTGTTACAGTTAGTTAGAATATTATTTTTATCAATGACACTTCTTATTTTTTTTATAAAAAGGTTTTATTCTCTCAACTTTAGTTATTCAGACACCATCGAATTTGATCGTATAGGTTGGAACTATTTTGAAACCTAAAAGGGCATACCTACACTGTGTTTGTATGCACCTTATTTTAAATGACTCTTATATATATTATGTAGTACATATTATATATGAACAATAAATTTACTTAAGAATTAAGTTGATACAAGGCTGCATTCTTTACGCGTATATTTAGTATCCGTAGTATATCACCGTTGTTATCACTCTGTCATGTTTGGGAATGGAGAGTTAAACAAATATCATTAATAAAATGTGTCAAAAGTGCATTTCTCTACTTTTTAACAGTTAATAATTTGTATATAATTTATAATGATTTATTAACAATAATAAAACATTATTATTTTTAAACAATATAGAAAGGCGCTTTTGACATATTTCATCTATCATTATTAATGATTGATAATTTGTTTTTCTTATGATAGTCATAATTATTGTGTTTGTATATACTAATAAACCAACAAATATGTGGGTAAACTTTCAAAACCAACAAATCTGTGGGTAAACTTTCAAAACCAACAAATCTGTGGGTAAACTTTCAAAACCCAAAATCCTTGCATTCTAGAAACACAGAAGCCATAAAACACTTGTTGACAATAGCAAAGTTTTAATTGGTGACATTGACTTTGTTTTTATTGTTTTTACAACAAGCGTTAAAAAACATATTTGTTATAAGATCGCTTATGTGAATTTATTTCAACTTTTAAACAACAAAACTTAATAGTTTATTAATAAAATAATAAAAATATAAAATATAAAAATTAAAAATGTTTTAGTAGATTTTATCTTTTTGTTTATATAGTTTATTATTTTTCGTATTTATTTTCTTCACGCTGTCTATTTTTTATGGAAATGTAATTTTAAACCGGTTCAGGCCTAATTATTGGCATTTTCATACGAGAAATATTTACACTTGTAAAATAACTCCTTACCAACCCCCACTTACTAAATTAAAAATAGTTGAACACATCTCAGCGGAAGACCTTAAACCAAGATTTATTTTCTAAATTATTTTCAATAAACAATATTGCCTACTTTTTCATCAGCGTTGTCCCAGTAATGACACTGATAATTTCCTAGAGCCAATAACAATATCCCACAAACGATTGATATTCCGCCGAGATGTCTGTGATTGTTCTGTTGTTACCATCTCCCTTTGATCGTTCGTGCAACTTAATCTTTTATTGTGACTTATTTGACAACTGTAAAACTCTGGTCCCTTAATACGGTTTTCTTACTACTTAAATTTACTTGGGTCTATTTTAAATTGCTGAGAAAGTGACTGAATTAAATATTTGAGTCCATTTATATTTTACATAATCAAATCAAATCAAATCAAATATATTTATTGTCACAAAACAAAATAAATTGCAAGTAGAGAGAAACTAGCGGGGAGGGGCCGTAATCGGCGCTTTTTTCCCATGTTATTCTTATGGGGATCAGTTTTTGGACCGACGCCCGATCCTACCCTACACAAATTTTCTTTTTGGCCAGGACCCTTGCCTTAAATACATTTTCCCCATATCTTTTTTAAATTTGCTCTAAATTCATTTTAATACATCCTTTGCAGAAATCCACGAGTTCTAGCTACTTGGGAACCCGAGCCATTTGACATATAATAAATCACCCTTCCTCCTAATTACCTTCTCTACCAAATACATGTCTTTATATTTAGTCTTTAACAATTCTTCTGTATAAAATCCTCCTTTGATTATATTGCCATTTTCATCTTTCAAAGTATAAGTCACAGGCTTTGTTTTCTTAACTTCTGCTATTGTAAAAAGCTCTCCCGTCCAGTTAGGGGTATATCTTTACTAAATACATGTTTATATTTAGATATCCTTACACTATCCCCCACCTTATATCTTGGCTTTTTAACTTGTACTTTAGATGCTAACCTTTCATGTACATCTTTAGAGTTCTTAGCACTTACTTGGTTAGGCTTCATCCCTATGGATCTATGTACTTTATTATTATATATCCTTATTAACTTTGGAAGTAAATCCAACCACTTGTAACTCCCTTGTGCACTAAACTCTCTATACAACCAATTCTTTAAAGTTCTCTGGAACCTTTCCACAATAGCCGCCTTAGTTGTAGAGTAAGTGTGGTAGTGATTAATATTTAGAATTTTCATTAGTTTGGTAAAATCTTCATTAAAAAATTCTTTTCCGTTATCAGATTGAATATTTTTAACTCCCTTTGGGAGAATAGTTTTTATAGCTTCTGTGACTACTAATCCAGTTTTATTCTTTAGTGGAGCAGCATAAGCTTTTTTAGAAAATGTGTCTATTAAAGTTAAAATATATTTATTCCCACAATTTTCTCTAGCATAATTCCGCATATCTATTAAATCTATTTGAACAGTTTCGTTTATACCCAACACCTTAAAAGACCTTCTAACAAAATTCTTTCTCGCGGGCTTATGCAATTCGTAAGCAATTTTTTCCATTTTTTATTCTTTATTTTTAATGTTAACGTATCTACCAGTCTCTGTCGTTTCAAAAACACCTCCATTGCTACCAATTAACATACCATCACTCATTCTTTGATATACATAGTTTTTTGGCAAATATGCCTCTCCATCTAAAGTCTTAAATCCGCTTAAAGATGTAGGGTCTGCAACCAACAATTTAGGATTGTACATCATCAAATCGATTTGATTATTGTCTTGCATAAATTTATTAGTTTTATTGTTAAACCTTAATGCATGTGATTTTAAACAAATATCAAATTTAATATTGTCTTGTCTACAAGTTTTAATATTATCGTCATACCTCAAAACCTGTGACATTAAACAAATATCACTCCTATCTTTGCCTTCAGGTACATTCTTTATTAATTTTTCCTCTGCATCCCACATATCGCTATCTAATGTTAATAAATTATAATTTTTATCCCCCTGTTTTATTATGCTTTTCTCACCTTTTGTTAATATTTGATTAACAACAGCCACATCATTTGGCAATGTTCCAGGTAAAATGTTTGTTAATTGCTTATTTTTACCATCAAATTTAAGACCGTCTAAAGTCACAGTCTGATGTTTTGTAACACAATCGTTCTCATCAACAGCGGGTTTAACACGAACTAGCCTTTTATTATTAAAATCCCAAAAGTTTAGATCCATTTTTGGTACTTGAGAGACGTTTACATCATCATCGCTTTCTTTACCAGCCAACAAATTACTTATTTTTCGCTTTTTGGCATTCCAAATACCATTCTCCGATTCCAAAAATTCATAATTATTTTTGTCTTGTACAAAGACACCATCTTTTCTTATTAAAGTTTGCTCTAATGTGGGTACATCGGTTGAGCTTTCACCTCGTTTAACATTAGTAATTTTGCGTTTATTAGCGTTCCAATTATTACTCTTGGATTCTAAAAACTTATATTTAGTATTACCTTGTACAAAAGCATCACCTTTTCTGGTTAACGTCTGCCCCAAAGTCGATACATCATCAGTAAACTCCCCACCTTTAACACTACTAATTTTATAATTTAAAGCATTCCAACCATCATCTTTTAGATTTAAAGTAGTTTCTTTAAAACTTCTAGCTTCTGGTTTACTATACGGGTTATATACGCGATAAAATTTATCTATCATCTTTTTATTTAATAAACAATTGCACTTTCCCTCAATTCTTCTATGATAGAATCTATCTCATTATCCACTCCAGAATTTCCCGCCAATCGGCTTAACCAAAGCAGTCTTAACCTATCTACAAGCTCATTAGGATCGTCCCAATAAACATAGTCTATTTTATTACCAGTTACCTGCCTTAAACCTTCACCAACAGTCTTAAACAGGGGTTTAATTATATTAAGATATTTAGTGTGTTTATTACTTGACATCGCCGCACCTGGTTTATAACCCTTTAAATGTGCATTTGTAGCTTCCAAAATCTCTTTATAATTTTGCAAATCAACTTGACTATAGTTTACGGGTTCTTTTAAAGTTAACAATTCCCACATTCCCTTTGTCCCTTTATAAATTGTTTCTCCAACTGTAACATCATCATTGGCAATTTGAACTTCCTGATTCCCAATAAAAAATTTATTTCCTTCTCGCCTAATACTATATGTGGTGTCTGTCATACTACTTCTACTAAGGTAATTTCCTAAATAGTCTGATGCTAAAAGACCAAAATCTAATTTGTGTGGTGTTATCTGGGTTATTCTTGGTATTCTAGACGGGGTCTTTTCTAAAATCATTGGGAGAACTGGCCTCTCTGTTTTTGTGGCTAAATTTTTTAATTCTTGCAAAGGCTCTATTAACGGTTGAAACGTTTGGAAGCTCTCTTCAGCCTCTAGAAATTTACCACGTTTTAACGCCCTATATTTTTCTCTTATTTGTTTTGCCGACTCTACCAATTCTTGTTGAATATTTGTTTTCATTTTATTTACATTTTATTTATCTCATTTGTCAAAGGATTATACTCAAACACTTTATCGTGTATTATTAGGCAATATGCAGATGTGTTTGAAGGGACATTTTCTGCAGTTTCAATTTCTAATTTAATATCTACAACCCCCTCTTTGACTGATTCATTCTGCCTAGAACAATCTATTACAATTAGGGGATATTTCTTTATAAAGTCAGCTCTGTTAAACATAGGATCGGGGACGGTGTTGTAGTAACTCTCCCTAAACCTCACAAACATCTCATAAGCTTTAGAGGCATCTCCATTTTCAAAGTCGAGATTTAAATCACTATAAGGATAATATTCAGAGTTTAAAAACACTTTGAGATTTTTCAATTTACAGTGATCAAATTCATCAGTTCTTTTTCGTGCACTGTTGTCCCTACCAGTTTGGAAACCAAATATAATATACCTGGGCTTCTCCAAACTCGAAGACGTCTTAACTGACCATGTATGTCTCTTGGTTTCGGGGTATGATGGGAGTTCGTGTAGCTCCAAACTTCTAAATGCAATTTGCAAATTTTTATTTTGCAATAACATCTTTTGTAATTGAAGCTTCTCCCCATCAGATGGCACCACATGCGGCATCACCCACTGAATCGATTTAAGTGTAATTTTAGGAATAGGATTGACCCCAGTTGGAGCATTAGATGTTGTTAATATACAATTTAAGTCGTTTTTGGATCTTTTCAACACCAATTCTTGTTTAACATTTACTAAAACCTTATTAAAATCCTCAAACACACCCATTAACAGCTCTAACGGGACACAAGTACTAAACTTGCCGCTTTTATGGAACTCCTTTAAATTTTCATCAGAATCAAACGCTACATTTGACAATTTCGTTGTTTTATTGTAACAGCACAATATTTTCATAAGACTGGAAATTCCCGGATTTCTTACAATATCTATTTCTTTACCAGCAACTTCATATCTAACTTCGTCAAATAAGAATGCAAATGCATTATTTATAAAATTTCCTTTATCATGATTCTCTATTTCTCCTTTAATATACAGATAACTCCTACATGGGAGTGTTAGTAAATCTTGATTATTTATACATATTCGAATTTCATCGGAATTATTTATTGCTAAAGTGTTATGTGGAACATAGGAGTGATTTGTAATTTTAACCAC
The DNA here is from genome assembly GCA_963675035.1 of Allygus modestus. Classification (NCBI taxonomy): domain Eukaryota; kingdom Metazoa; phylum Arthropoda; class Insecta; order Hemiptera; family Cicadellidae; genus Allygus; species Allygus modestus. The sequence continues at coordinate 416,713,562 of OY776112.1, read as the reverse complement.
GCTATCGTCGTATTGGAATTTTCCTGTAACGTCTAGAAAATCTTCCATTTTTATTAATAGAAAATTTTAACTTCAACCCAATTGATCGCAGAAACCTGGCATTTTGCACACTCAGTCCGTTCTTGTAAATTCTCATATCTTTTTTATATGACAAGTAATTGTAGTTTCTTCTTTATTAAAGTCAATTGACTTGTCGTGTTGATCTGCAAATGTAATGCTAACAATATCTAAACTTCTCTTATTTACAGGGAAGTATATAATATTTCTGGGGACCTCAATAATTTTGTAGCCGGGAGGAGCTTCTGGGTAAAAACTGTGTATGGTGTGTGATTTGTCACCATTTAAATAAGACCCATTCGCAATATTACATTTTACTCGAATCACATTTACATTATTTATGTTGATTTTATTTACGGATTTAAACGCAATATCTGGAGTAGAAAATCCTTTAAATCCCAATAATTCAGACCCTAAACATGGTTTTGTAAAATCAAACACATGGCCAGAATGTAATGTGGCTTTCATAGTTTTATTATCGGCTATAAGTACAAAATCTGGGAGTTGCTTTTGAATTTCCTTCGCAAGCTCAAACACTTCGTATGTACCTTCAGCAATTTCAATTACATTTGGAGCTTTGTGATCGTAATAATACACATCCTCACCCTCGTCTATAGTTAATTTTGTGTCTTTAAGTTTATTTAATTTTGGAACTAGCCCTTTGTAAAATATAAGTTTGACTTTTGTATTAATTAATGCTACTTTATTTTGAATAATAACTTCAACTTTACCATCTAATGCCCGGTTTAATTCGTCAATTGTGACCTCCCCTTTTGGGGTTGTAATTTTGTGCATTTTGTAATATGTCAAAGTATTTAGAGGTTTTTTAACATTAAATATAGAATTATAACTTTGAAAATCTACCAGTCCAATTACATAATCACCATTTAATTCTATAGGAGGAAAGAACACCGACTTCAACTCTGGCTCTGTACCCGTAAATGTTATAGTAAATGAATCCAGTTTTATAAACTAAAATTTTTCAGAAATGATAAACATAAAATTCTACAAATGGAACTGTTTAAATCTTGTATTTGATCAGTTGTATAGTAAATTTTAGATGGTACAAAATATTCAATTACCTCTTTTGGAGGCTGTATTCCGAATGGGTCAAAATATATTACAAAATCTTTATTTTTACGATATGCTGTCCAATGTGTGCCCCTGTCACTGTCTAAATTAATAATTCCACATTCTCTTACTTTTGGTCTCTGTTTTCTTAGCTCGTTTTTTAGGTACACTCCTCGAAAGTGAGGCACGTCTCTTGCGGCCTCTAACAGCTGAAAGTTGTCCATCTTTTTTATTAAATTTTAATCCCATTCCCATTTTTGCCTTGGCCTTCATCAAATTTGTCACTGCATAAGCTGCTGCTTTTTCGGCTAGATTGGCGTCCTTTGCCGAAACCCTAGTCCAAGCCTGGTCCGCTAATCTCATATCTGCCTTGTTCCGGGCGGCTGTATCAGGATTATTCATGTAGAATATGTCGTGCTCTTTACAATAAGAGTCTAGCTTATTTTTTGGAGGTACATTTCTGGCTAAATTTTCACGTATCTTAGTTCCAGGACCACAATATGAATATGACGGTATGTGGAGGGGGAAAGGAAGGTTGTTTATAAGGGTATTTAACAAGCCACGGCCTCTATATGGCTTTAAGAATAATCCCTTACCTTGGACCTTTTTACACTTTCTCTTTGCCATTTTTATTATATAAAAAATGTCATTTATTCAACAAAAGAACAAATTTAAAATAGCACATAAAGAAAATACACCAAAGAAGTTGGGTCTATTTCCTAATAATATTCGCTGTCTTATAATAGGGCCTAGCGGTTCGGGGAAGACCGTTGTAATTTATAACTTAATTGTAAAAAAGCAAGGATTAAAGTTTACAAATTTATATATAATATCCAAATCTTTAGAACAAGAAAAATATAAAAAAATAATTGAAATATTCCGTCTGTGTGATGAAGTTAAATTACACACATATTCAAACTGTGAAATCACACCAAATGATGTAGAATCACACTCAATAGTTGTATTTGACGACATAAATAGTCCAAATATCACACAATTTTTCTCAATGGGCAGACACAAAAATATTAACAGTTTTTACTTGTGTCAATCTTACAGTAAAGTAAACAAACATTTACGTGACAATGTTAATTTTCTAATATTATTTAAACAAGACGATTTAAATTTAAAACATGTGTATAACAATCATGTGGGAAATGATTTTTCATTTAACCAATTTAGAAATCTCTGCCATCAATGCTGGGACAGGTCTAAATATGGCTTTTTTGTAATAGACAAGGAAAGGCCAAAGAATAATGGCAAATACAGATTTATGTTTGACCAATTTTATAATGACCAAGGGAAAGAGTGTTAATGCGATCCAGAATAAACCTCTTGTCATCATCAAAAGAGAGTACCTTTTTGTTCATCGTTAATGTTTGAAGATGGTGGTTTGTGGATTTAATTCTTGTAACATTCTCATAGTAATCTTCCCCGGTTGCAAGACAGTTTAAGTAATGGTGGTGTCTTAAGAGATGTTTAACTGTAGCATTGTCAGCCCCCTTTGCCTTTTTAACCTCTAGCTCATTTTGCTTTTCTTTTTCGTATAACCATTGTAAAGGAATGAAAGAGTATAATTTTGGCCTTAAACCACAATATTCATACATAATTTTACCATTTAATTCGTCTTTAAACTTGCCCGTAACTTTTTTATTTTTATCAGAGTATAAGAAATGGTCTTTACTACATGCAGAGGTGTCGAAACAGTCCAAGTCACATTGTATTTCCTTGTAAAAGTCCTCTGTTACTATAGAATAAATAAGACTGTCTGTGTCTGTCATTAAGAACTTTTTATTCTTAAATTTTGACATATAATTATAGTGGAAATCATACATTATTACTTTACTGATATCCAAAATGGTCATTCCTAAATATATTGGTTTATCAAACTTTACAATTAATTTATTTAAATGTACAGCATGCAAATTGTTATCGAACATTTTGCTACAGTCAAACCTTGGCTTTGTAACGTACTTTGTTAACTTAGACTCGTCTACAAGATGTATATCACGAAACTTACGTTGGTTCATAATTGTTCGACCAAAGAGACTGTTATTTAACAGTTTGTAAAAGTCTTTTTCAAAATCGTGTTTAGCTTTTTGTCGCTTTTTAATATTAAAATTAATATAGGGTGCAAGCCATTTCGACTGTCTAAATTTTAAAATTCTGTGGTATTTTGTAACTACCAAACCCAGTTCTTCGTATTTTTTTAGTGCTTTATAATGTAAAATATATTTAGTTTTGTCATTTAAATTTGGTATTAATTTTCCATTCATTTTTTCTGGTGCGAGTGGGTAGTCATTATGCAAATCGTGTAAACTTTTATCGTATTTTAAATCAACTTCCAAAATAAATCCAAAGTTTTCATTTTGATTGTATTTATAATCTTTCTCATTTGTCCATCTAAAGCCATCGATGGGCAACGACTCGCACATTGCTGTAGAGTACAGCGAGTTACAGTCTAAGTATACAAGATAGGTGCTTTCTTGATTTGGGTCATAATATTCGCCCATGTACTTATTATTGGCTTTAGCATAGCGCGTGGAAATCATACTTACACCGCCTCTAATGGCATGTTCTATAAACAAATGCATGTCAATGTCACGAAATAATTGTAATTTTATGCCGGTCATTCTAAGACATGCCTCCCATGTTAGTCCAGGCAGTGAGTACATATGGACAGGATCAATTTATAATCCTTTAAACATAAGTCCCTAAATGTCTCAAACACATCAGCCAATAACAACACATCTGTTTTAAGGTATAAATCGTGATATTCTTTTAAATTCTTTATATTAAAATGATTCCATACGTTTTTAGCATGTTCATATTGTGCAGGAGATATACATTCTTTAGTTAGACTACTGTAAAATGCCTCTATGGGTGGGAGAGGCTCTAAAAACTGTTCTGGTCCTGTCATGTATTCGTACGGAAATTCGCCCTTACGTTGTAGTAGTGGATTGTCTATAAATCTAAATGTATTTAAATTGGAAGCTAATTTGCTTAAGGGAAGGGACAGAAAGTTGTAGGAATCCAAAAATACTAAATCATCAACAGAGAATGAAATATACGTTTCCATATCTTTGGCTATGCAATTCAATTCGCGATTAAATTTTCCTAAGTGATGCATTAATAAATGACCATCATAGTTTTTAAGATTGTGGAAGAATACTGGAATTTTCTTAGTTACTTTATAGTTTAAATTACAAGAATTATGGGCGGGCCCTCTGAACTCGCCTGTTAAGTGACAATGGTCGCGCACTTTATCACACAGTAACGGCTGGCGGTATATGTGGCAGCGTGTAGAGTCTTGGAATAACGTCTCTTGCTCTGGAGTCATTACAAGGGGAACATATACTCCCATCTGACTTTTAATAAAGTCATAAGTTTTAAATAACTTTTCGAAAAACACATCCATTACATTTTTACCGCTGTACAACTCTTCGTAAATAATTTTAGAATCTCTCACTACAACATAAGCAAATCCAGAAGGAGTGTGTTTGCCAGAGTTTATAAAGCATTCGAAATCTGCATAAATCACAAAGGGAGCTTTAAGTTGATATTTGTAATTCGTAAATTGTAATGTATCTTTTTTAGACATTTGTACTCTTTGGGCAGCAAAGGTTTTACAATATGTTATGTGACGTTCCAATATATCTTTAGTGTAAAAATGTTGCACACAGAACTTGCAAAAATATTTCTTATGGTCATATTTTGTAGAATTAAACATTAACTTATCAAAATCACGAATTAAACAGTAATGTGATTTGCGGCCTTGTTGTAAAAGCAACAGGTTTGCGTGCGTATTACTATTTATTTTAGTTATTCTCAATGGATATATTAATTTTCCTTCAATTCCATATACATTAACACTTATATTATTTTGTTTTTCAAATTTATCAATGTCGGATATTTTTACGGGATATTTTATATTTGTCATATTTAACTGACCTACGTGGGGTTCGTAGTAAAATACTTGATTTGCATGTTCTCCATGATTCCTTGGATTTAAGTTTGCTAAAATACTCCACAAAAAACATTTATTATCACTGTTTTTAATATTTAAAACAGCATGTTTTGATTTTATATTTTCTGGTAGGTATTTTCTGGTGGGTATGTATGACTTGGGAGTTAGGGGTTTATACTTGTAAACATGCAGCTGCCAGTATTTAGTATGGTCATATATCCATCCGCTGCCTTCTGATTGAAATTTGTGTAAAGATGTGTCGATTTTTAAAAGTGAATTTTCAATTTGTGTCTTTAATTGTGCTTTCTCAATTGATAAATTAGTTAAACTTCGAAAGTTAGCGATAGTTTCTTTATCAATTAATAATTCACCTTTCTTACTAATTGTGTGTTTGATAAATTTCACTCTCCTAATAAGAATCCATTTTATTGGTAAAGGACATGATTGAAGGGTGTTTAATATATCCACAGACTCACCCTGAAACTTAAACACATTATAGGGTCGCTTGTCACATCGTAGGTGGTGGCGTTTCTTTTGACAGTTAATAGCCTTCTAACACACATGACAAGTATTGTGGTTCTCTAGCATATGCATTTTAAAATGATTGTTATTATCAAATATTTGATGGCATTTTTTACAAATTTTAGGAATAACTTTGTGAACAAGTCGATAATGGCGTAATAAATTGCTTCTGTTGGAGTAAGACATAAAACAGACTGCACAGGTCAACATGTTGTGTTGAAATGAGATGTCGTGCTCTGCTTTTAATAAACAAAAATTACCATTTTAAAAATTTAAATACGATCAAAATTCAAAATATGAAGATTTTAGACAAAAACACAAATTCAACATTTTTATAAAAACTAAGCCCTTTATCAAAAATCTGGGAAACTACTTTTTAGATAATTGTATAAAGTACCTCCAAACCAAATTTGAATTTTAATCAAAAATGAAAATGTTTTCAAAAATAACGATTCCCTTTCATCTTCAAAGTTCTTAAGTCATAAGAACCACTCTAAATATTTCTAAGTCCAGAGTAAAAAAAGCATATTTTAGCCGAAATTATTCTAACCACTGAATTTTTCTAAGTCCAGAGTAAAGAAACCATATTTTAGCCGAAATTATTCTAAGTACTGAATTTTTCTAAGTCCAGAGTAAAAAAACCATATTTTAGCCGAAATTATTTTAACCACTAAATTTGTCTAAGTCCAGAGTAAAAAAAACCATATTTTAGCCGAAATTATTCTAAGTACTGAATTTTTTCTAAGTCCAGAGTAAAAAAAGCATATTTTAGCCGAAATTATTCTAAGTACTGAATTTTTCTAAGTCCAGAGTAAAAAAAGCATATTTTAGCCGAAATTATTTTAACCACTAAATTTTTCTAAGTCCAGAGTAAAAAAAGCATATTTTAGCCGAAATTATTTTAACCACTAAATTTTTCTAAGTCCAGAGTAAAAAAAACCATATTTTAGCCGAAATTATTCTAAGTACTGAATTTTTTCTAAGTCCAGAGTAAAAAAGCATATTTTAGCCGAAATTATTTTAAGCTCTAAATTTTTCTAAGTCCAGAGTAGAAAAAGTATATTTTAGCCGAAATTATTCTAAGTACTAAATTTTTCTAAGTCCAGAGTAAAAAAAACCATATTTTAGCCGAAATTATTCTAAGTACTGAATTTTTTCTAAGTCCAGAGTAAAAAAAGCATATTTTAGCCGAAATTATTTTAAGCTCTAAATTTTTCTAAGTCCAGAGTAGAAAAAGTATATTTTAGCCGAAATTATTCTAACCACTGAATTTTAAGTTAAAATCTGCAACACTGAAGGTCTTGTTGGTGCTGGGGCTGTAGGATATGAAGTGAGGACCCTAGCCTGCAGCAGCTCTTTATATAGCCGACAATTCACAAAATTAATTTGTAAAATTACGCATCGGTTACTATGCATCGGTCGCTGTGTCCTTGGTGCCAATCTTGCAGAATCTTCTTCAAGGTTGATTGTCGCGCTTGTGGCGATAACCGAGTGCACTTCTAAGTTGTTTACATGTGTTGTTTATTTAGTGTGGAGTTATTTTTGAACTCATGGATTTTCACAAAGGATGTATGAAAATGAATTTAGAGCAAATTTAAAAAAAATATGGGGAAAATGTATTTAAGGCAAGGGTACTGGCCAAAAAGAAAATTTGTGTAGGGTAGGATCGGGCGTCGGTCCAAAAACTGATCCCCATAAGTATAACATGGGAAAAAAGCGCCGATTACGGCCCCTCCCCGCTAGTTTCTCTCTACTATTGCATTAGCATACGTCATTACAAACATTTTCCTAAAACTAAACATATTTCTTGTCAAAATAATCCTTAACACTATAAAAACTACTTTTAAGTAAAAACCTTTTTACATTTCTTTTGAAGGTCACTAGATTACATTCTTGTTTAAGAGTGGTCGGAAGGCTATTGAACATTTTTATACAATTATAAACTGTGTGGTTTTTGAAAAATGTTGATTTGCGTGGTGGTATATTATAATTGTGCTTGTTTCTGGTTTTACTATTTGACGATGGCAAAAATTCTTGAAAAATGTGCTGGTTCTTTTTTAAAAAAATAAGTGATTCAAAGATATAAATAGATGGAAAGGTGAGCAGATCAAAATCCTTGAAGTAGGAAGCACATGATACTGCTTCATCGATTCCTGCAATTATCCTCACAGCTTTTTTTTGAAGAATGAAAAGAGTCTTCGTATATGAGCTCTCAGACCCCCAAATCACAACTGCGTAAGAAAGAAATGGATAAATGAGGACATAATATGCTGAGAGAAGAACTTCAGTACTAGAGAAGACGTCTTAACACAAAAACACCTGAAGACAAACTTTCTAATTACTTTCTAATAGGTTTAAAGAAAATTATATTTTAGTGTCTTTGTTGGCGTTGTATTTGTCTTTTAATGATAGTTTATGAAGGTGTATTTGGGAGGATTACCACTGTTTTTATTAAAAGGATCGCAAAATAAAGCTATAAACAAACTAATAAGATATACTATCTAGTGAAAAAAGTAATAAGGCTAATAAGAAACATTGCTCATTGGTAAACAGACAGTATATCTATACAAAGAGCAATCAAGCAAAACAAATAATAAACAATTAGCTTATGTACAATAAATTATTATTTTTACTAATTATGTTCTAACATATCACTTTTAATTATTAGTTAGCAAACAATAAATGTGTTTTATCTCATTTATCATCCCCCACCACTGACTAGGTGCCATCTAGTGAGACATCGGACAGTAACACAATAGTCTTCAGCTGTCAGCTGTTATCTAATCTGTAGCTGTCAGCTGATCTGGTGACAAGGGAAATGAGTGGCGATATCACAGTTGGGGATTATGAAATCGAAAAAATAAATAAATTTAATAATTTAAAAATATTTCAGAGTTAATTGAGTGAGTTGGGTCATAACTAGTTTAACTGTTTAATGTTCTATCAAACTAAAACGTGTTCTAAACTTTATGAATTAAAAAAATTGAGAATCTTATTATTCGTGCAACATCCAACTTAAACGAGTGTAGTGTGAATCTTTAGTCACCTCGCACGTTTAATCAGACCAGAACCCTTTGTTCCCTATGTTTCCTCCTTAGTTCCACTTTCCGTCGCAGGGACTCTCGGGGCGACTCCTCGCCAAACTAGATCGTCAAAGTTGCACAACTTTAATATTAAAAGTATCCTTAGACTAATAAGCTAATCCTGTTCTTTTTCAAATAATAATGTGAGCTACGTACAGTAATTTTAATGTTTCTTGTAATGTACTTAAATTATACAAATCCTAAATATTCCTTCAGCTGTGCTTTTAAATGATGTTGAATCTTAGTTATTTTTAAAACATGGGACCAAAATATATTATCAGTTATTGGATCACAAGGATGAATTTCTTAAAGGGTTTTACCTAAATAAAACTAGAGTGTTTACATAAATCAGGTGATTTCACGTAGTCCTCACCCAGAGTGAATATTTGGAACAACGTAATGATACTGTTAGAGAGTTGAGGAAATAAAAACAGTTGTTGGTTCTTAAAATCTTTATCTATAGTAATTTGTATAAGTTAATAGTATATTTCACTACTAGTCATGAAAGTGACCTATTTTGGAGCAAGATAGCAACTTACGTGCGAGGCGAAGCCGAGCGTGGAAAATGTTATCGAGCCCCGAAATAGGACGAGCCCCGAAATAGGACTTTTGTGACGAGTAGTAAACGATAAATGTCATAACGGTGCAAATAACCACAAAAAACTAAAAGAAATATATTTTATTTTATAGTCTAGTAATTTTCCATAAGTAAAAACAACACGGTTTTACAATTAATTTTAATTTTAACGAATTTTAGTGCTGTTTAAACATAGAATTGTCAAAACAAATAACGAAATCATACTAGTGGTGTGCTCCTGTTGAGCGAACCGGGAACTTCATTTGTTTGGGAAAGGAAAAGTATTTTTTGGGACAGGTAACTTAATGTTTGGGGCAGTTAAAGTCAGCTGATTATAATATGTTTTGCTTCAAGGAAATCGATGATTTTCACAGATCTCAGCTGCATAGTAGTGGGCTAATTTCAAATACAGAGTTATGAAAAATATATTGTATAAATCATCCGTCGATTTCTCAAAATAAATTCATCAGATTTAATCAATTATTTTTCAATGATAAGGGTAAATTATAATTACTACTTTAGTTTGGTATCTTTAATATTTCCACAAACACTACACTGTAGCATTTCGAAACTCAACATACGAACTTCTCCATCAATCTGAGTGACAAGTTATGATTAGTTCTCAACATGTCTGTCTTTATGTGGGCCTGAGTAAGGATTAATTTAAATCTGAATGCTAATCGTATATGTTTTAAACTTGTACAAAGCTATAATTAATATACGAAAAGTCATAATTAATTAAGTTTTAGTACTTTTTAGCAAATTTATTGTTTGAAAAATGTCATTCATATATCAACCAGAAATCTGTAAAAAGGTAGTTTTTAATTGTTAGACCCTAGCTTATCAAGTTAAAAGTTATTTTATTTTACAATATAGTTTAGTTGTGTAACTGTGTTTATTATTCCACGTAACTTACCTTATTTGTGTCATCTACAATGCAAACCTTATATGTATAATCCGCAACCAATAATCAGAATTTATCCGTTATTTTTTCCCAAAAAATCGACGATTCTTAGAAATTGTATAAACAAAGACTCCCGCCCAACCCAGAACTCTAGTTCTTCAGAATGATTCTCTGTTTTCCAGAGTTCTTATTAAGTGTGTTTTTTAATGTTACTCTGTCCTGACTTGTCTGATTTATTTAATGTTTATGTGTTGAAAAATAATATGAGAGTATGATCAATACTTAAACAAAGCATATTTTGTACCTTTAATTTGAGCCACCTCCTGGAGTCCTGCTATTTGCTAAATTTCCACAATTTCTCCTAAAGAATTAAAAATAAAGATGGATAAATAGATAAATAGATCAATACTGAAGAAGCCCAGAGTTCCAAAGAAGAAGTGCAAACTGGGGTGAAAACTGAAGCAGTCAAGAAAAGGTTGGAAATTTTTATCTGTAGACTCAAGATTTAATCTTATGAATATACATAAAGAAGTGAAAAAGGAAGCGTGGCACAATAAGTCTCGGAGCTACTTTTGTTACAGTTGCATTTTTAACAGGTGCTCTATATATATATATATATATATATATATATATATATTATTTCACCAACGTTTATTCATTAATTGTAATTGCTTATCTTCAGGGCTTCAGGATTCTTGGGTTTCATGTAGAGCAGAGAATGAATCAAATACCATGCGTGTTATGAGTAGTTTGGCAGTTTTAGGATCAAGTTAATTAATTTTTACATTTCACAGACACAGACACAGTGTATAAGTTTGAGTTCAACTATTTGAGTTTCCTAGCGTTCCGAGTATGTTAGAAGTATAGTATTGAGAGTGTAATTATCTTAATCAAAATTATGATTCTCCAAAAACACTCGAATAAGTTTACTATTATTTCAACATTTTGTTACATGTAATTATATGTGCAATTGGAATTGGCGTTAAAATAAATGTCTTTGTAAACTCATTCATCCGTGTTAAGGATATGTTTTTAAATCACTGTTAATCACTATCTAAAACGCCATATAAACTAAAGCGAAGTTGCTACGTGAGGTGTTTTACTGTCTAAGACCGGTAGATGTTTATAATTATAAATAAAATCCGTAAATTTGTTTGGTAATTTAAGCAGAGATAACATGGTCTTCAAAATGAAATATCTCGGCACAGATTTTCATAAGAAATAAATTGAAATCCCAAAAGTATTGTTTTTAGAGTTTAACTCATTAGCAAAAACAAAATTGATGTTTAAAATCAAATTAACAGTAAAGGAGCTAACAATGTTGTTCCCATATAAGATTAACAAGGAACATTTTTTTCCTCACCACTATTTTTAAAACACAAAATTAAAAATTATTTTCCATTTAATTACTTATCCCACAATTACGGAGTATATTGTCAACTAAAAGACGTCAATGGCTGCATTGTTATAGGCATTCTTTGACGACGAAGGGTGGGTTACAACTGAGGTCATTTTAATAACTGAGGCCACACAAATTAATATATAGATCCATATGCAACAGGTACGACATAACAAACGGTAAAAAACATCAAGGGAATCACTTTACTCAGTTTTCCAAAACAACGGGAAATATACATTAAATACCTAACATATTGTAACGAAAAATTTGAAGAATCAAAATCTACACAAACTTGCATTTGCGAGTTCGCTGTAATTGCAATGAGTTAAAAAAAAACGTTTATTTTCTTCTAGCAGACACCTCAGATATGGTGACCAGTAAACAAAAAGCAAACTGACACTTTAGGGCACATGTGTTTGGTTGCTATAAAGCAATGTTTGGTCAAAGCTGACCCGTCATTGGCCAGTCAAGGCGCTACTGCTCTATGGGTTTCCACTAGCCCTAACAGGTGTCACTAGAGTCAATCCTAAAGCTACTTTAATTCGACTATAGTATAACTAGTGTTACCCATCGCGGCTTCCACGCCCACTACATAGCGTTAGTAAGATATATGTTAGCCGACTTAGAGTCGCGTCAAGGCAGCAATTTTAAAGACGCCCTACGTATTTCTAGTGATCGTTTGCTGCCTTTGGACATAGACCTTACAGCAGTAGCTCGTGTGCGAGCTTCAGCTTCCTCAATATTTTCTGTAGATCACTGCTCTGCCATAGTGCCATTTCAGTTACTTTCAAATTGAGCCTGCCGCTAAGCTTGCTCTTCACGCTGAAGCTGCTGTTACTCTGGCGTTTCTTTTACTCTGTGTGCTGCCTACCGTAAAGCTTTCCATTTAGGTTTTAAGTTTCTTGACTTCTAACCACTAATAAATTGGTTAATCGGGTCACTAATAAAACTTTATTTACGTTTCCCCGGCATTATTGTGATACTGGTACCTTCATGGTTAATGGAGTAAATAAAATTTAAACCGAAATATAAACAAATAAATGAACTCAAAATATAAAATGCAGAACACCTTTTAGCGAATTTCCCCTATAAGGAAGAAGTTATTAACGTAGGTCTCATGGTAAGACTTAAACCCGAGACCATGATAACTTTTCATTTTGAGGTTCCCAGATGCCAAAAACACCATTAGTTCTAATTTTTATATATGTATATATATATATATATATATATATATATATATATATATATATGCCCGTAAGCAGTATAACTCTCGTAAAAAAGGTCCAATCTTAATAAAATTTGGTACAAATGTGTGAAGTACCATTTATTTGAAGTTAGAATACCCCCCGTCGCAGTAAACCTGCGTACTCAGCGAATTTCCAATGCATTTATATGTTTCTCACTAGTACATAAAGCAACTCACCAAGTTTGACAAAAATACATTCATAAATAATTGATTTATAACATTTTATTTATTCCCCATAAGAATAACATTAGGACTGAGTACGCAGGTTTGCTGCAACGAGGAAGATGAGAAATGAGTTTTTATGCAATTATCAATATAACTGAACCAGGTGAAGCTAGTTACCATGTTTTATTAATTTATGTTCATAATTAAGGTAGATATAAAACTTTACTTATTCTCCCTAAGAATAACATTAGGGCTGAGTATGCAGGTTAGCTGCTACGGGGACAACCAACAAAACTTTTATTTTTTGTGCAAATATCAATATACCAGTACAACATGAAGCCACATACCAAATTTCATCAATATACATTCATAAATAATCAAGATATCAAATTTTATTTATTCTCCATAAGGATAACATTGGACAATGTACTGTGTTTAGCACTTTGAATATCTCTGCAACGGTTTGACGTAGAATCACAATTTAAACACCAAAATGATTGTTTTGTGGAGCTGAAGTGATTGGTAAAAGAAAATGTGAAGTTTAAAGTAAAACTAACTGAGGAAAAGCCAAAAACCTTTTTCCCATAAGATTAACATGGAAGATTTTATGAGCATGTTTTTTGGATTTTTTCCGCAACCACTTAACCTAGGTTAATAATTCAAAATACCATATTATTTGTTTTTTTAAGCTCTATAACATGGTCAAAACCAAAATTAAGTGTTTTAAAAATTTTAGGGTGAAAAAAGCAAACAACAGATTTTTGGAAAATTTAAAACTCGAATAAACCCCCCTTCCCATGGTCCGATTTTTCTGGTTTTCGAACTTAAAGTCAAAAATGTCAGTTTACATATTTGAGCCAAATTTAATCGAAATCGGACGTTTTTTACTCAAGTTATCGCATTCACGGACACACATATATATATATATAGATATATATATATACATATATATATATATAATATATATATATATATTTTGAACGAATAGTGATTTGGACATCTGGGGACCTCTAAACAAAAAGTTATCATAGTCTCGGGCTTAAGTCTTACCATGAGACCTACCGTAATAGCTTCTTCCCTATAGGGGAAATTCGCTAAAACCAGATGAATCGCACCATCCGAAGGAGGTTTTTGGGGGGTTTTGTACCCCAAAACTGTGTTTTTTGGGGTTTTTACATGTAATTGTTATTTAAATCAAATTTTAATTTTTATCATTGAATTCAGCTTAAAAAACTAAGAATTTGGTATTTTGATCATTGTTCGTCAATTGGTTACCGAGTTATTGAAAGTGCTAAACACAGTACGTTGTCTAATGTTATTCTTATGGAGAAAAAGAAAAATTGTATATCTCGCTTATTTATGAACATTAACTGACGAAATTTGGTATATGGCTTCATCTGGTTGTGTTTTATTGTTGTTTGCACAAAAAAACAATTTTTCGCCTATGGTTCCTGTAGCTGTAGTACTTGGTCCCCATGTTATTCTTATGGAAAATACTTAAAATGTTATATATCGCTTATTTATGAATGTATATGGATGAAACTTGGTTCGTGACTTCACTAAGATGAGTTCTATTGCTATTTTCATAAAACCCATTATTTTGTGTGCCTTGTTGCAGCAAACCTGCGTACTCATCCCCAATCTTATTCACGGAGATTAATTAATATTTTAAATATAGCTTGTTTGTGAATATATTTATTATTAATCCTGTTTAGTGTTTTAATGTGTTATGTTACATATTCATTGCAAATTCGCTGAGTGTGCAGGTTTGCTGCGACGGGGTTACTTTATTTATAATCTGATCCAGTAAATGTTAATACTCATAAGATTAACATGGGAAGTTTAGTAGCCATTGGGGCTAAATCATGAAGGAATTTTAAAACGTGAATAGGCCTATATGTTACTTTAGGATATTAGCAAACTTCCTACCAAACCAGCTCAATCGAGTTAGTAGTTAGAGTGTGATTGAGCCACAAACTAATAAACAAACAAACAAACTCACAAACCTTCAGCTTTATAATATTAGAATGATTAGTATGATAGCTGGTACTTCAAATTTTGTTGGTTGTCTCTTATCTCTTAAATTTGTAACATATTTTAGTTGTCACATTAACGTATGCTTGCGGACCTTTGCAAAGCTCCTTAGTTTTATAATATATCAATTCAAATTTTCTCTAAGTATTTTTAAATACAAGTAATCTGTTAAAATCTTTAGTATTTGTACTCGTACATTCACACATTTGTAATCTTTCTCTGTCAGATTACAATATGAAGAAATTATAATTATTTAGATATGTTGCATATGGTCTAGATATTTGTTGACCTATTGTAAAAGTGTTTGGCTAAACAAGGTGTAAAAACAAAAGCTAAATATTTAACATGTCTATTTAAATATATAATTACAAATTCAGTATTCGTTCATCCTCTTACGGGAAGAATGAGCGTACACCTAGTCTATTAAGACTCGTAAATTTTCCTAGGAAGGATTGAAAGTACTTTGCCAAATGGATTATCGCACTTTCGTGGGTAGAGATACAAATCACATTTTGGACATCCAACAAGGTGCAGGTCTTCAAAATTGCTGTATCTGTGGGCCAATTACCAAGCATATAATTACATAGTACACCGTTATTATATGAGTGGTATCTTACGGTGTCAGAGGGGCGATTGTTGAATGTTAGACGGGGTGAACTTGGCTGAATGAAGAGAGATACATTTGTAACCTGTTAGCTCATTTGAATTAGGTACTGAAGTAAATATCAAGTATATGTGTGTTTAGTTGCTGCCCTTAAGCAATACAATAACTAAATTTAAATTATTATTTTGTTACTTTTAACGTAAAATGTGGTCTTTCTTCTATGAGATTAATTAAGTAAATTAAATAGTTTTACATAATTAAAGCAAGGTAAAATTGGTAATTAAAATGTCCAAAAACAAGAAAATAACCAAGGCTATAGTATATATTATAACATAAGCAATAGAACCAACGACTTCAATTGTGCTCCAATAACACAGCACTTTTACAATTAATCAGTGTCATTTAACAGTGTCATGTAATCGTGTACCGTTGAGAGAAGTTATTTGACTCAAAATAGCATCACCATGGACCTAGTAATCAAGCACATTCGACCCATAACCACTAAAACATTATTAAAATTGAATGTAGCTGTTACATGTTCTTCATTTACTTGAGCGCAAACATGTGCAATCCTTCACAGATGGCTGTCTACATTTTAAAGCAATTTATGATTATTCTGAACCAGTCGTATATATTATATATGGTCTATTACCTGTGCTTACCGTGTGGTTTTAGGTACTTTAGTTATTTAATGAAAATTTCCGTTGAGCTTTTACATCAATGAGAAGTATGTCGTATTATAAACAACATTACTATATACTACCCAGTTGGTTGGGTAAAACTCATTATACCTCTTGCATTTTAAAGAAGCATGGGAATGATAAAATTATGGTTTTAATCACTTGAGAACGAAACCTTTTGAAGCGGGTATTAAACAATTCTCAAAATTAAACAACTTCTTAAATGTGCTCTTACCCATAAGCAGATAACCAGCATTTTGTAGTGGAACAGTGAATGCAAATTACAAGGTACAAGCTGTCCATGGGTACGATGTTGTACGCAGCCAGTCAGAAACTGCCCAGAATATGATGGATAGAATATAAGGGTGGCAATATCAGACCACCCTAATGATCCATTCTTTTTAACTTTCTTATCGAACCCCAATCATTAAGAACTCCTCTGGCATTATTACTTAGCTCTTAAGAAGTTTTCCGATTTGTATTTTTTCTGAGGAATTCATACTTTTATTGCTAATTGATTAATGATTAATGAATTATTGTTACTGATTTTATTCCTTTTAAAACTGTAATAGTTCCTTGTTGTTTTGTTAATGTTTAAGTTTGTAATTATTAGGCATTATTTTTTATCACAGCTAAGATATTATCAAAGAGTTACATTGTGGTAATTCTTAAGTCACTTTTTATATCCACTTGTTTAGCAGTAGTCACATATAGTTTAAGTATCGCTCGTTGCATATATACACATATAGTTTACAGATACATACTTGACTACTTTATTAAATTAAACAAAAATGTATTTACCTTGACAACATAATATTGGAAACTATTACAAGGAAGATATGGAGAACTTCCTTTTGAGAGAATTCCAACTGTAATTTCAGTATTGTGAACACATGCAAAAGTCATCTTGAACCTTCAGAGTTAGACAAATGTATCAAGGCTGTAAGCGTAATGAGACAATCCCATCTGAGTAATGAAGTGCCTGGTCTCACACAGATGTTGGGATTAAACTGTGAAAGGATATGATAGGAGGGTAATTGTTTAGAGAAAATGGCCTTGTCATTTGCTCAAAAAGTTATGTAACGTTATAAAAAACCTAGCATTCAGTCTAGCTTTTATATTATAAATTAGAACAACGTCTACACTACTACAAATCAAGGCAATACTGTTATAATAAGGCCCAGAAATTAGTCAAATGTATTCGATTACAAAAACTCCTATTCGTCCAGATTGCAAAAAATACTGTTTATGTACATTGTATTGTCTGAAACCTGAGCTTTGTAGTTTCAAATCTACCTCAAAGGAATAACTGAACATTTAGAAGTGCTATGTTAGATAGAGGCCTATCTTTGATTACAGTTTATTTTTGAACCCGCAACCTATTATTTAAGCTAGTCATTTGTGCAGGTGGCAAGGACGGGGACATTCCTTATGCCAGCCGGGGTTTCAACTAGAGAAGTGCTGCAGTCTCAGCCTTCGTCAATGACGCCTCACCACGCCGGAGATGTCCACGGAATGTCCACGTGGGGAAGGTGTCCACTGTGTACCACCAGGAGCCGACCAAGGCATCATGGGTCCACTCAGCACCGGAGCCCATGGTGCTGACCTTCGACTGTCAACACCATATCAGGAAGCTGTTTCGAATTTCCGGAGTGGACCTTCCACCAAACACCAGTCATTGTCCGATATACGCTTAATTTATCCCAGTTAGTATTATCCGGAAACGAGAAGAAATGAATCGGTTGGCCGGCTACTGTTAAACTAACTATCATTGAGTAAAATCTGCATATTTAGTAGTTTCGCAATTTTAACAAAATCACGCTCATACTTATATTGTAAACTTAAGCTGACAGAAATGTATGAACGAAACTAAACTAAAATTTGCGCCTGATTAGATTTATATAAGTAGAAAAACTATGCCAGAATCCTCGATGTTTTTAGGATATCACGATTTATACAGCAACTTTGTCGGAGTGAGGAAGCGGGGGATTCCATTCTCCTCGTTGTCGGACAGTAAATATCGCACTTCTGACACCACTGTTGAACCGGCATCACCCACTACCAATTATTATGCTATTCATCTGTGCGGTTGTCAGGGTTCCGGTTCAGTGAGTACGCAAGTCAACTTTGTGGCAGATAAGCAATGTTTTATTGGTTACATGATACTAAACCATTAAACAAAATTCAAACCAATTACATTATATAGTTAAATATGCATTACAGTAATCAAGATACAGTTCATAAGGTTGTTAGGATCAATACGATTGTTTAGAATGTATAATACAAGCAGTATTAAGCTCGAGAAACAGTGGAGCTAGTTTACTACTTGCATAGGGTCAGCGTCTCGGCAACGTATGATAGATAATGAAGGCGGCGATCTGCCTGGGAAAGGACTTCAGCTCCTTCTGCCCGTCATCCGCACATCACCCATATTTATAGGATGCACATCCTGCACATCCTGGTTTTGGCTCAGAGTTTTTGGCTGATGGTCCTAATCATAGACTGTCTCAGGCCACATCCTCCAAAACCTTTCCATGATCTAGTCACGCGGTAGGAGGTATCTTTTTATAAATCGACTAAGTCGAAATATAAATAATTTATACCTAATCAAGATTATTTGATATGTCAAGATTCCAGGATCTCTATTCATGATATAATTTAAATGATTGATTGTTTGATTGATTAATTTTTGATTATACAATAGTATATGACTTATACCGAAAGCAGCCAAAGGACTAGGCAAAAATATCAAACATATTACAAAATGGCTCTTAATTAAAAATCATTCGGTTTTTTAAATAATTAATATACAAAAAAGTTATATTAATCAATCGGTGTTTTGAGATCTTTATCAGAATTCCAATTTAAAACTGCCCCTTTGAATAGGGATTCTTAACGACTACAGCAGTAAAATACCGCGAAAAGGTAAAACCGATACAATATTTCGATATTATAATTTGAAATTAATAACTATGCTATTTTTCCACTATGCGGAGCGGGAAAAACAAATCTACGTATTCATTTCAGGAGGGCCATGCAGTAAAGCCTTTTTTAAGTCATTGTTCATGATTTTAAAAGACATTAATGTTAAATTAAATTTCAAAGTAATGTATCGTTTTTATATATTTTTAAAGCACAAACTAGCTCAAAATATTTAAAAATAATGTTTTACCTCACTTACATCATTAAAAAAAAAAACTAAATGAAAAAACCTAATAACAGCAAAAATAAGTCGAGTTAAATTTAGTAATAATTGTCTTGGACCAAAGCAAGGATCCTGCTGTTAGCCGTTAAAGTAATTACGGTTATCAACGACGAAATGTGCTCTGATTGTTCTTGTGATTGATGTTTCAATCGGCAGATATATCTATGGGGACAAATTCTTCAATCATAATTTGCTTAAATCTTTATTTTATTCGTGGCGTTAAAGTTGTTAATTATAAAGCACGTAAGGCCTGGACTCAACTTATAAGACTAAGTCTATGATTACCAAGCACATGGAAACTTAAATCGCTTTCTTAAAAATATTCTGAAAATTATATTTAATAGTGTGATGTATTCATTTTAGATTTATTTGTACATGGTAAAAAAGGAATTGTAACCTAAGTTGAAACGTTTAGGCTATATTGTCTCGTAGAACACAGTAACAGAGTACATAGCTATAAATGCATTGCTTTGAGAGCTGTACGTGCACTATTTATACGCTTTAATTAAATTCGTTTAATTTACAACTTCAGTCCCTCAGCGTTTAGACACCTGGTATGACTTTGTAATCGGATCTCGTGCGTCATAAACATGTTTGTGACTCACGTACACTAACATATTAAATCAATATTTTAATTTGTGTGAACTAACTAATTGTTAAGAAAATTGTAATTATAATGGGGGGTTTCAATGAGGAAAACGACAGCCTGTGGTACAACTAATGATTTGATACCGACTTGTACTACGTATACTTATTCCTAGATCGTGTAACGTAGGAACGAATAAGTAGTTACAGCGTATACAAAGTTGGACTCAAATCACAAAGGAGCAAAAGCAGAGAAAAGCATCAAAACCGACAACATTTCAGAGATTAAAACAATACTCAAAAGCAAGTCACCCTGATACGAAGCCCTACTGCTCAGCGAGGAGGACTCAGTCACCCTGATACGAAGCCCTACTGCTCAGCGAGGAGGACTCAGTCACCCTGATACGAAGCCCTACTGCTCAGCGAGAAGGACTCAGTCACCCTGATACGAAGCCCTACTGCTCAGCGAGGAGGACTCAGTCACCCTGATACGAAGCCCTACTGCTCAGCGAGAAGGACTCAGTCACCCTGATACGAAGCCCTACTGCTCAGCGAGGAGGACTCAGTCACCCTGATACGAAGCCCTACTGCTCAGCGAGAAGGACTCAGTCACCCTGATACGAAGCCCTACTGCTCAGCGAGGAGGACTCAGTCACCCTGATACGAAGCCCTACTGCTCAGCGAGAAGGACTCAGTCACCCTGATACGAAGCCCTACTGCTCAGCGAGAAGGACTCAGTCACCCTGATACGAAGCCCTACTGCTCAGCGAGGAGGACTCAGTCACCCTGACACGAAGCCCTACTGCTCAGCGAGAAGGACTCAGTCACCCTGATACGAAGCCCTACTGCTCAGCGAGGAGGACTCAGTCACCCTGATACGAAGCCCTACTGCTCAGCGAGGAGGACTCAGTCACCCTGATACGAAGCCCTACTGCTCAGCGAGAAGGACTCAGTCACCCTGATACGAAGCCCTACTGCTCAGCGAGGAGGACTCAGTCACCCTGATACGAAGCCCTACTGCTCAGCGAGAAGGACTCAGTCACCCTGATACGAAGCCCTACTGCTCAGCGAGAAGGACTCGGTCACCCTGATACGAAGCCCTACTGCTCAGCGAGGAGGACTCAGTCACCCTGATACGAAGCCCTACTGCTCAGCGAGAAGGACTCAGTCACCCTGATAAGAAGCCCTGCTGCTCAGCGAGGAGGACTCAGTCACCCTGATACGAAGCCCTACTGCTCAGCGAGAAGGACTCAGACGAGACTGACGTTTAGTTATCGTTAAAACAGACAACACGTTTGGATAATGAGAGCATTTTGCAACAAAACTTAATATGACAAATTATAAACGATAAATTCGTTCAATTTTAATTTAAGTTATACTTCATTAATACTATATAGTAGAATCGCTTAACAAGTAATCTTCATACGGAATATGTTCTTGTTCCTGATATGCAGCAAACGTGTGAATTAAGACGTTTATATTTACTGAGGTCTCCACCAGTTTGTGTTCGCTGTTCCGATGAGAGCTATTTATAATTGTCGTACTAACACCGTTTGTTGGATATATCTTTCACAAGAGTCGTTTACAAGAGTTGGGTGTATTCAACAGCCCAACAACAATTATAAAATGAATTGATGGATGATTATCAACTAAGTTTATAAAGCGAAATGTAAAAGTAACGAGGTAATAGACACACGTGTTTGCCAAATTAGCACTAAACTCTTATAAATGACCAGAACCATTTTGTATAAAACTTGTTCTAACATTATTAAATTAGATTAAAAACCCTAAACGTATAATCCAACATAAATTTGGGTATAGGTAATAAGCAGGAAAGGGGAAAGGGGAGAAAGGCTCAGAAGGGGATGGCGATGGAAGGACTAACCACTGAATGTCTCACGGACAAGTTAGAGTTTGCCATTAAACTGATAAAGTGCTGCTGAAGATCGCTCTGTTTGGTAAATCAGACTTGACTGACTGTAAGCGCTCTGATCACTATAGGTAATAAGCAGGAAAGGGGAAAGGGGGAGAAAGGCTCACTCAGAAGGGGATGGCGATGGAAGGACTAACCACTGAATGTCTCACGGACAAGTTAGAGTTTGCCATTAAACTGATAAAGTGCTGCTGAAGATCGCTCTGTTTGGTAAATCAGACATGACTGACTGTAAGCGCTCTGATCACTCTTCCCTCTACTATAACCATGTCTTGTTCATTTGTCATGTTTTATTTTTCAAATTGTTTAATATTGGTCTTAAATGGTGTAAGAAAGCAAACTTATTTACTTTGGAAACACTGAGCATTAACACTAAAGTGCAGAAAAAAGACTCTCGGAAAATAAATTATCAAAAAAATTCACAAAAAATAACACAAAATACTAGTTATCCAATTAACATCGCCCACTACTTCTCAGGATGACGCCATGCAATGTGGCTGCCATTACCGAAGAACATAGCCTACTACATAGTTTGAATAAAATTAAAGCTCACTTACCTTTCAAAATAATAAGCTGTAAATATAAGGAGTTCGTGGATAAGTATGCATGTAACAGTTAAAAATAATTAGTCAAAAATCTTATATTGGAGTTTCATATATTTTGAAAATCCATCCGCCATGTCAGAGTTCTGTTCTTTTTGTGTAAAATTCTTTGACTAGATAGTTTTATTTTGTTCGTTGGACCATTAAAGTAATTATAACTAAAAAGTAACATCAAGAAGGCCTTATTTATGTATACTATATTAGGTATAATGTAGTCCTAGGCTATTAGCTTGTGGTATTTTCTTTATCATTATTTCGTCAAACGATTTCGAAAAACTTAAGTTGTTACTGTTTTTTAGTAGAATATCAGTATATAACTAATTATATATGCAATCACAAGCATTGTTTAAATGTTCTTACAAAACTGCTACGTACACATTTGTAATCTAAAAAAATTCCTCTTGTTGTATAGATAAATTTCAAAATTTGGATTATTTTGCAAAAAAGGACGTATTTGTCTTCATTACAATCAGCCAATTTGGCTATTCATAAATTTACCATTTCCTAATAAACATTTGATATACGATAATAATCCTTTCGGTTTTTAAGATAAACTACAATACATAAAGAGTCACCTTATTTCCTATATTTCAAAAATATTGAATCTGTTAATGCGAATAATGTTCTCTAATAACTGATTACTGCTATGAATAATTTTCTAAGTAATAATATAAGTTTTCATTTCTGGAAGGAACTCTTCTTAGAGACATTTAAGTAAATTTAAATTTGGAATATAACTGGCAGCGAGTACAATTATACCACTGACTTGACGTTTTTAATTTAAAACATAACAATATAATTGGTTTACACAAAACTGAGTAACTGTTATTGAACTTTGTTTAGAAATATAAAACCCACTTATTGAATTCGTTATGGCATCAATCACAAAATACCTCTTCACTCATGGTGTATCATCTGAACATTCTTCTGTACTTCGTTTTAGCTTCCTCACAATCCAATACAAATACATAAACTCTTCTTGCAATGAAAATAATCAATTAAAACCTGTTTCATAAAGTGAGAATGACATGCACGTAGCCGCCAGCTCTTGGATTCGTATCAGATGATAACCTGTTTTGCTGATTGGTAAAGTTCATCACACTGCTGTTATAAAGTTTTAATTAGCATTCGTGTACGTGGCAACCCCGCCTGCGTTTCAGTGTCAACTTGTCATTTTTATGATTATTTTAACATGTTCTGCCAAGCTGTGTGTAGATTATGCCCCCACTTGGTGAGTAGTTTTTATTAGTCGTTATTGAAAGGAAATGTTGTAGTTGACTAATGGTGCCTTTAATACTAAACAGTCAATTTATTTTCGATTCGTCACTATGTAACATTCATTTCAGAAAATAATACGAGGAAAAGTGACTTCATGCTGGATTATGTGAAAACTTTATACAGCAGTACTTGCTGGATTTGTTTGGAGATATCAAATGTTGGCTAAGCTTGCAGTTCAAATGGTGATTGAAAAATATGTCAGAAGATTTGTAATATATTATATGAACTGTTAAGAATCTCTATACTTAGGTAATAGAGTAAAAGGATAAATTTCCTGAAATCAAATGTCAGTGTCAAAAACAGGAAAGAGAGCAAAATAAAACAATTAAATTATTAAATTTCTTTTATAGATTACATAACCACATCCGCAGTTAGATCTACCGTATAATCACAAAAACGCTTAGATCGAGGGTTCAAATCCCATCTTGGTTGACAGTTTTTAAGTGCAACTTATGGTTGGTCCACCTGCCTGTAGAGTTAGAGAGGACCAACACGTTTTCAAATTGGAACAATGGTGGTACTTCATTCTAAAGGACTTGGTAATGCTGTGCCACGAAAAATGATACAACGAACATATGTTATATAAACTGGGTGGCCCAACTCCAAATGGCGGCCTTAAATGTATTTTATTAAATGTAACCTGTACGTTCTGTATGTTAGCAAACACAGCAACACAAAAAACCTGCATACCTGTTTTTCAAGCTTTGTAACACTACTATAACCATGTTTTTTATCATAGTACAAAATACAACTTTTAGCGAATTTCCCCTATAGGGAAGAAGCTATTACCGTAGGTCTCATGGTAAGACTTAAGCCCGAGACCATGATAACTTTTCATTTTGAGGTCCCCAGATGCCAAAAACACCATTCGTTCAAATTTTTATATATGTATATATATATATATATATATATATTTATATATATATATATTTATATATATATATATTTATATATATATATATATGTGTCCGTAAGCACGATAACTCTCGTAAAAAAGGTCCGATCTTAATGAAATTTGGTACAAATGTGCAAAGTACCATTTATTTGAACGAGTTCGAAAACCAGATGAATCGCACCATCCGAAGGGGGGTTTTTGGGGGGTTTTGTACCCCAAAAATGAGGTTTTTGGGGTTTTCATATTTAATTTTAATTTAAATCAAATTTTAATTTATATTTTAATTTATACCATTGAATTCAGCTTAAAAAAACAAACAATTGGGTATTTTGATCATTGCTCTACGTCAATTGGTTACCGAGATATTGAAAGTGCTAAACACAGTACGTTGTCTAATGTTATTCTTATGGAGAAAAAGGAAAATTGTATATCTCGCTTATTTATGAACATAAACTGGCAAAATTTAGTATATGGCTTGATCTGGTTATGGTTTATTGTTGTTTGCACAAAAAAAACAATTTTTCGCCTATGGCTCTTGTAGCAGCAAACCTAGGTACTCGGTCCCCATGTTATTCTTATGGAAAATACTTAAAATGTTATATATCGCTTATTTATGAATGTATATGGATGAAACTTGGTATGTGACTTCACTAAGATGAGTTCTATTGATATTTGCATAAAAACCCATTATTTTGTGTGCCTTGTTGCAGCAAACCTGCGTACTCATCCCCAGTGTTATTCTTATGGAGAATAATTAATATTTTAAATATCGCTTGTTTGTGAATACATTTCTTATGAATCCTGTTAAGTGTTATAATGTGTTATGTTATATATTCATTGGAAATTCGCTGAGTATGCAGGTTTGCTGCGACGGGGGTATTTTAAAATTATGCCATTTTGTTTTGTTTATGGTGTAAATACTGTTAAGTACGACTGTTAAGTCCTATAATCTACCCCACTATTTTTAGAATTTTTATCTTTTAAAACAGCGAACGCTAAATCGCGAATTTTTATTTACGGTAGAGTATTAATAAATACTATTAAAATCCATACTTATTGATTATTTTACCAACATTTAATTTTTACAACTGCAAACTTGTTTTAGAGTATTTTTTGGATCACTTAAACATATTACTATGTGTATTTAATTTAAAGTGACATGAATGCACGACTAAAATATACTTTACACATACAGTTGTTACTACAGTATTTTAAACCAGATGAACAAAGATTGACATACCAACTATTTTAATTAACTTTCCCGTTAAATCTTTCCCCTTTATTATAATGACGTTTTATGAATTCGACAAAAACCAAACTTAACTGATGATTTTCAAAATGTAATCATAATAGCCTTTGCAGTTATATATGGTACTTTATCTATCTAAGAATCAAGGTTGGTGGAACTTTACAAGATTATTTGCTTCATACAACTGCCTAACATAGAGTAAGTCGAATAACTAGTTACTTGTTAAATACACAACAGTTTAATAACCAGTTTAACAATTTAATGCAGCCTTTATATAGTTGTTTAACACAACTGACTGAACTTTATAACAGGCAAGTGATAATTTTCCCGCCATTAAAGAAGCTAATGTCAGGTTAATAGAGAGGGTTGGCAGGACTGGTAATGTCAGGTTGGCAGCGCAGCTTTGGTTTCCCGCCAAATGTCCCCGCATTAAACTCTTCATTAGGATTTTTTATCGAAATGTCATTTGATAAATTTTCTTTTTCTTACAGTATAGTATTTGTTGCCTGATGGAAGAAATACCATAGGATACAATCGTTGTTAATCAACCCAACACCTTCCCTGATTATATTAAATTAAAAAGGTAACAATTATATATATATATATATATATATATATATATATATATATATATATATATATATATATTCATATTTCAGCCCTGGCTATTCTCTAATACAGAGTAAATAATATCCCTATTTCCAAGAAAGACTTGTTTATAAAAATATTGATTTGAATATTATGGGCGGTTGCATCAAACTAAATCAAACATTTCCACAATAAGAATAAAAAATCATAAGCAATTATTAATTTTTGGTTCATCATTAAATTTTATTATTCACAGAATTGTGTAAATATTTGTGCATACAATTCAATTCAAAGCCATGTCTTCCGTTGGAGACGTTTAAAAAGCCACAACCGGAGCCAGAGATTTGTAGAAAAGTCCCAGATGTTCAGCAGACTGCGGTACTGTCAACTTGATTTATCTTCTTTCTGCAGGTTACGTGTAGTGACGAATTAAATTGTCCTTGAGCTTGAACGTGCTTTCATTTTTACATGCGTATTTATTAGAACAAAAACATTTGTAAGTGTTAAATTCAAACGTGTTCATAAAACCACAAAAGTAGTTCACGTAATGGCTCACAATTTCTCAATCCAATAATACAACAAACACGTTTCCAGTTCACAATCCATAACTCACGATTATTTTTTCTCAACAACACGCAGATTTCACATATATTACGTTCATAAGAGTTTAAAACGCCAATATAAATTAAAATTTAAAAAAATTTAAACATACAGATTTGGATTATAAAGAGTTTGATTGAACATTTTAGAAATACAATTTTGTTTAATAATTCACCTGTCAAAGGAATGCGAACTCTCCGAACATTTATTTAAATATATGTTAAGTAACAATAAAACAACAGCCCATTTATTTTTCGACATTAAAAATATGTGTTAAACAACTTATCCATCAATAAAGGGTTATTACTAGGTTATAAGTACTGTCATTATTAATTTTTCAATAGCTGGGACACTAATATTAAATTAAATCATAGCATTAAAATATTAAATTAGCAAGATGCTTTTTGTGGGGAGATATGTAATCCATGTTACCAAGGTAGAGTCTGACCTACCAGAAGGTGGTTGCATCATCATCGTAGCTGTTTGTCCCTGGTAATCGTCTGGTTCAAACACAAGACAGTCACGCGATCTACCTCCACGTCAGGCCTCACCACTTTGTTAACACAATGAGACTGGTTATGACTTAGTACATTTCTTGACAATGATAACATCCTGAAATATGTTGGCTATAAAATGGCCCATTACGTAAGGGAATACTACAATTCAAACAATAGCCATTTACGTTTTCTTGTAAATAATCACTCACTGAAACATCCATATAATTTTCAAATAATGGATCCTTTTGTCCAATTAAATGTTTCTAAATACCCGTGCTCGAATGGCGTGACAGGAAACATAAACGAAGGTCGTTTAAGTTAGGTCACAATGTCTCGAGGAAATTATTGTTTTGCAAGCGAGAATCTATAATTATTTAGCTCGCTAGAGGTTTTTTCCGTGACAGGAACTCCTCCTACAGTTTAAAGTGTTTTTATGTTTCTGGTTCCGATGGATAGAGCTATTGTAAACCTATAAACAGGGCGAGGGCCTGAAGCTGCTTCCTCCCTAATAATAAAAATCTAAACTAAAGAAACCCGCCCTCAAAATATGTATTTTATCCATAAGATTAGCATTTTGAATGATTTTAACTGAATTGTATACTAAGACGATTGATATAGTAGAAAATATTTGTAAGAAGAGATGCTGAAAGTAAAATATAAAATAAAACAATATTAAAATTCTAACACTTTTTTAGTGTTATGCTCTGAAGGTGAGTGAGTGGTTGGTTAGCAAAAAGTTTTTTAGTCAGCAAACATTCTGAGGCGGAAAGCCAAGGTATCATTTTTCAAGACCATTGTTAGATTCATATATCATAAAGGCTAAAGATAGCTAAGATATGATCAAGCTATTTTAGCTATCTTGCAAGTTTTGAGGCTATTAATTTTGATAACAAACTTGCTCGATTTAATCATCATATTCCCTAGTAATTTTATGAGGATTTATTAATAATAATGTCTTTGATAAATATATTGGGCAGATCAAAACTAAAACAACGTTTTCGTTACAACAGTCATCGTTATACGTTTATGGGTAAATGCTCATGACACTGTAACTCATACAAATTTAATGACACTGACTGTTTATGTTTTTCCATCGCACATCTCTATCTTAAATTTTAATTTAAAACTGCTTTGAGCTTGGTCTCTTTGATATTCAAGCTATCATTATGAACATTGGTTTATATTGCTTTGGTAACATTCAAAGGAGTTTGAAAATACTCGTATCAAAATAGTTTCTTAATTCCTACGAGATTCCGTGCGAAAACGCGATACCAGCAGCGTATGTATGTAATAAGTTTTATTTCATTAAACTAAATCGCGACCAAAATTTAGGATTTTTTCTTATAGGGGCAACAAAATCATAATTTAAATACCCTTTATAAGAATCTCTATGGCCGTGAGTCAATTCTTGACCTCCGCATAGCATAAAATATATCAATAAAAATATTAAAGAAAAGTTATTCAACTTACAAATAAGTGCACTTTTTCAGATTTAGTTTTGAACTAGCCAACCCGTTGCAGCTTCGTCCGCGTAAACTATGATGGTTGTGTGTGCTTCAATCTGTAGTTAGCCCGTGGAACTAATACGAATCAAGATCAGCTGTTTGAATTTTCATTAGCTCAAACCAAAGTGAATGTCCATAAGGAATACATGATAACTTTGGGACCCAGCGGGGCTGAATGCAGGGGGAATTTCGTAATACGGTTTTTTAGCAAGCACCTAAGGCCAAAGAGGAACCTATATGTCAAATTTAAATTCTTTAGGCCTTATAGTTATGGAGATTTCGTGATAGGTCAGTCTGTGATATTTGGATTTGATGTATTAAGAAGATTAATATTGAGTGCCCTAATAAAACTACATAATCGAACTTCATGTGTGTCTGTTCGCATCTGCTTGGACAATTCCTTAATGGGACTCATTGTAGATAAAATATCACACGTTATAAATGACACGAGGTCCATTTCCTTAAAAAATCTACGCGAATTTTAATATACAATTTTATTTGATAGCATTGCATTGTCTGGACAGTTCTCTGTTTAGTCAGTTGTTTATCAATCTTCTTGACGAAAAATTAGATTTTTCAAAGTCAAGAAACTGATTAACACTGACCCGGTTATTTGGCTGCGTTATTGTTACTGTGTGATAAGATAAATGCAAAGTAATGCTGCGATGTATGACCTGAGTATAGATCTCTCAGTCTATGGTCTTTTCTAGCCCCCTCTGTTTCTCTATTTCTGTGGTTAATCGTGCTGCAATAGTATTTTTCTAAACAAATATGAATTATGCGATTTACGAAGCTGGGAACGATTAATATAATCGTTGATAATAAATTAAAAATCTTCACTGCATTAGTTTATAAGAGTAAGACAAGTGTCCGACCGCTAAAGTGGATGACATATTAAACATCTCTCTCTCTCTCTCTCTCTCTCACTCCCTCACTTATCTCGCTCTCTCTCTCTCTCTCTGCCGCTCTATCTCTCTCGGTTTTCTATAAGCTGCAATCATAGTTGTAAACAAATATCAATTACCCAGTCAGTGTCGCTGAGAACTGCCAGTCACGGTTGTTGTTTAGAAGTCTCAAGACCTACGTTGACCCTACTCTCTTAGTAAGTAGACAAAAACTATTTTAAAGTAACTCATATTGTTCATTTGATTTATATTTAAGTTTAATTAACCTTACTTATTGGAATAATATTTACTAATACCATAAACCAATTAGCTGTATGTAAAAGCTTAATATTAGTTTTTCTATCATAAAATTTTAATTAATTTTACCTAAAAATAAAACATAATGTATCGATATGGTCACGACAAAGAAAATCGTCAAGGCTATTATTTGGATCACTTTTATTGTTTAAAATTGTAATATTTTTACTTTATTACCACTGTTGGTTTATAGTAGCAAATTAATATATTTAATTTCGTTTATGTAATGAACAAGTTTGGCCCACAACGGCTCTCTGACTGGTCTATCCTAGTACAAAGGTCGGCATTGGGTACAGCAAAATGAAGCTGTCACAGTATTGGTAAGTCTTTTGGCTATCCAGTGTGACAACTTCCCTTCCTTGGTTCCTCCTTGCCTCTTCTGGGGGCTTGACTCCCAGTTGAGCCTGGATACCCAGTCTAGTCCAAGTCCTTGGACGGAGTAGTGGATTTTCCTTGCAGCCTGGGACGGGTGCCTGGGAGGAAGGGCCCTTACTCGATGGTCTTCGGTCTGCCGGGCTGGGGGACGAACCGTCCTGGGGTCACCCGACCCCTGAGAGGTTGGAGGCTCTGTGCGATGGCGGTCCCTGTCTGTTGGACGTAGGGGGACGTTGGGTTAGGGGGCGAATCGTCCTGGGGTGTTGTCACCCACAGAGCCCGGGAGCTAGGTAAGGATCTCTCTCCCTTTCTGGAGCGAGGCGGACTGACCCCATCCTACCACCTTTCCCATCCAACTTTTCCCTCTTTCCGGTGGCTGTACAATATACCAAGGGAGACGTGCCTAGCCGGCTATGCTGGGGCCTCCTAATCCTCCAAAAAGCAAAAAAACAAACAAACAAACAATGACCAAGTTTAGCAAGGTTGAGTACTTGTTTACTTTAAGAAAGATTCCTTTATAATTCTCAATAATTATTAGGAATTATAAAATAATATAAACTTCACTAATGGCTGACAGTTTCAACAGTTAAAATTACATTAACGTTGTCGGAGGAATTAAAAATGAAACACTAAAGTATAATACGTAGTGTTCAATTAAAGGAACACAGCTAATAATTAATTATAAAAAATGTGGTTTTTAAATCATCGTTTTAATGTCTATTGCCTTTTATTATTAAACATGTCTGCGACTACAATTTATAAAAATAACAATAATACAAAAATTAAAATCAGGTTCAAATCGGCAGGAATTGTGGTTGAACCACTTCTTCTTGTTTTTAGATCTCAATTTATTCAGATTTATATCTGAATGCCAGTTGAAGGAGAATTATTTTAGTGTATTTGAATTATCGTGTATAAGAATAAGAATAATGATTAATTCCAAAAAAAATGCTACACCAATACACAACCGTTTTATAATAGGTTTTGTAGACATCTCACAATGCCTATACATGACTACACAATCATTTGCTTATAGAATAATTTATATTTACATTAAAAAAACATAGTGATAATATATACATAATAAAATTAGACAGTCAAAAATACGTTTTCTCATAGAAAATATATATACAAGCAAGTATGTTCACAGTAAAGGTACTTTTATGTTTCAGAACGATTTAAGTTGCATACATAAAGTATTATAAATTATTAAATTCGTTCGCAACATTTTTAAAGACAAAGTTCGGGCCTTTGGTAAAATGCAGGATGATGGGAGATGGCTCATACTAATGGTATTAGCTTAAGGGGAAAATGTTTGTCTTCTTTGATTACATTGTTATATGTGATTTAAGCGTCTGCTTTGTTTAAATATAAATTTGTCCTTTCATTTTGGTTTATTTTCCTCAGCAAGTGCATTAAAAAGTACATCCACATTTCAATAAATCTTGAACAAAAGAAAAGGACTAAAACCGCCACAAGCCACTTGTAGTATGATAATCGTGAAATAGTTTAATGCAATGTTTAAGGGTATTATTGGACTTGGGCAATAATGTTTGTGTTTGTGAAAAGATGGAACTACAGCTTAAAGTGAGGCTCAGTCCACTGGGCCAAGTCATAATAAAATGTATACATCCATTGATAGTTGGTGGGAATCGAACCTGGGATCTCTCAGTCAAGAGTGGCTTGCTGTACAGCCATATCTGGCACAATTGATAACAGTGTGGATCATAGTAATCACTTCATCCTGCCGTTTTCACCTTTTAACACGATATTAAACAAACTGCTGGACAATGAATATTTATCGAACAATTAGTCAAGGTCCCTGACCTCAAGTTAGACATTGCTTTGTCGATCACGGGAATAATTTCTTCCATGTTTAATTCAAGTTATTTCAATAATAAACGGTGTTAATTAAATTGATTGTTGTTTTTTGAATCTAGAATAATTAACTGTTCTCTTAAACTTTGAGACAAGCGTCTTCCTAGGAGATATCTTGCTACTACAAACCACACTACATTTTAATGTATTAATTTGCCAATCAGATTGTTATCACAATGTAAATATGTAAAGAACCGTAATCATAGTGATCTCTTAAACATCAAAAATCCCTTTGTGCAAACATTGGGAATCGAAGTGTAGGTAATGCATTTCTGAGCTGTATGTTTTATTTATTTTCAAGCAATCAGGTACACTGCATTACGCACACTCTAAAACTCCTTTTTGTTAATTAAGATAACAAACTCCATCCATTGTTAATTCATTGCATATATTTAACGGTTTTGTAATAAACGCAATTATATCAGCTTTTGAAATTGTCGTTAACAGTTTAAACTGAATCTATGTTGTATGCCTCAGCATTGGTTAAATTGTTTCTTCTTTAAATTTAAATCATTCACAACTACAAGCATAAAGTTAATTTGAAGGCAAAATGTGTACTTCGGCTTTAACTAATATCTTCTAGTTTAGATGTAGACACACCCATCTAGGTAAAAACATAACCCTGGACGAAGGTGGATTTTCCTCCTGGTAAACCTATTAACTGTAAAAAAATTTTCAGAAGAATTATGGTAAACCTAATACATTTTAAGAAATTGTGGTATCGCATAATATAAGGAATGTTTTCACAATGTGAGTTATATCTTCGCTCTACAAACTTGAGTAATGATGCGTTTTGACTATTGATAATTCCCTCTAATATCATGGGTATATCTTCCACACATTGTTATATTCGTCAAAAAACTGCGTTAATCTATGGTTTTGTCAAATTTCCCCTATAGGAAAGAAGCTATTACCGTAGTCGGCATGATAAGACCTAGGCCCGGGGCCATGATAACTTTTCGTTTTTAGGTCCCCAGATGCAAAAACACCATTCGTTCAAAACTGTATATATATATATATATATATATATATATATATATATATATATATGTGTGTGTGTGTGTGTGTGTGTGTGTGTGTGTGTGTGTGTGTGTGTGTGTGTGTGTGTGTGTGTGTGTGTGTGTGTGTGTGTGTGTGACCATGAGCACGATAACTCTCGTAAAATTAATCCGATTTTGACAAAATTCGGTATAAACGTGTAAAGCAGCATTTATGACTTTAATTTCGAAAACCAATTAAATCAACCTATCCGAAGGGGTATTTTGGGGGGGGTTTTGTACCTAAAAAATGGGTCTTTTGAGTTTTTTATATATAATTTTTGTAAAAATCCATTTTTTTTATTAGAATCAGCTTAAAAATACGCACAATTTTGTGTATTGATCATTGCTCTAAGTCAAATAGTTACAGAGATATTGAAAGTGCTATACACAGTACGTTGTCAAATGTTATTCTTATGGAGAATAAGAAAAAATTATATCTCGTTTATTTATCAACTTGTCCTGATGAAACTTGGAATATTGCTTGATATCGTTGTGGTCTATTGATATTTGCACTAAAAAACATTTTTGGGAAGATAGTTCCCGTAGCAGCAAACCTGCGTACTCAGCCCTTATGTTATTCTTATGGAGAATAAGTAACATGTTATCTCCCTTAATTATGAATATAAATGAATCAAAATTTGGTATTTGGCTTTACCTACTTGAGTTATATTGATATTTGTATGAAACCTATTTTTTGTGTTCCTTGCTTCAGCAAGCCTGCTTAATCAGCCGCCATGTTATTCTTAAGGAGAATAATTAAAATGTCACATATCGTTTATTTATGAATGAATATTGATGAAACTTGGTATGTGGCTAATGTGGTACTAAGATACATATATATAAATATGCATTGGAAATTCGCTGAGTACGCAGGTTAGATTCTACGGGGGTATTTGTTTTATTAATAAACATCACTAATTAAGAAATTTGTTAGTCCTGTGAAATCAATAAGCTAATAAATAGGCTATTTAATATTCGTTATATAAACATAGTCATATTTTTTTATTATTTGTCAAAGATAACTTATTAAATTTGTTAAACTCTCACTGAATAAGTAGGCTTGCTGCAACAGTGTTATCATCTAATCAAGAGCAAGTTTCGAACTCTCTGCCTCCCAGTTATCAACAAGCTCAGCCCAGTTTTAATGGAATACTCAAGTTTCTGTCACTCTGTCATTAATAAACCCGACACTCCATTGTGGCGAAACTAACTGCTGGTAACAATATCTCTGGGAATCTGGGTATGAAACTTTACAACGTTCCAGCCACCGTACAAAACCTCAACTACCTTGGACCTGTGAATCAGATGTAAAGAACTTTACACTAAGATATTGGTATTAAAATATCGAGAAATAATTATTGGCAGTAGTTGGAAATTCCACATACCAAACCACGTATAAGGACCAGGCGTCATTTTCAACTACCTAACTGTTTTTTATTATTTGTCCCTTATACCTTAATTACTCTAATGTATTCATCTGAATTTATTCTGAGACATGTTGGTAGAAATCTATAAAAACGTAATTCTTTTCCTGTTATCTTCATTTCGCAGTGTCCCACTTGATAGAAAGTTACAAACACCGTTAGTCTATATTTGTTCTCCGTTTTAGCTCCAACATCGGCATACAGCTTCTGTGTCCCGAAATTTGGCTAAACTCAATTCTAATTATATTAAATACAGTCCCTACCTGGGCCAAGCTTTGTTCAAAGGAAAACACATATTAATACTTTACTAGTGTCAGCTCACTGGTTGCTTTTTACCAGATGTTAAGATTGTTTCTTTATGATTTGAAACTGCTATACCCCCATCCATTATCATTAACAGTTTTTAATTTTCAAATGATGTTTCCAACAACATGTGATTCTTCCTTAGGTTAAGGATTTTTACATTGTCTGAGTCCCAAAAACCCCAAAGGTTTAAGCCAAGTCTTTCTATAGGATTTCAAGATCAATTGTGCATACTGACAATGCTCGTTAAAGATGATATAATACTCCATGACTGCTTTTACGTTCAGCCTACGGTCGCTCTATCTGCGATATTATGCTTGTACTAGATTCACTTTTACAATATAAAAAGTCAATTCCTAAAATAAAATGGCAATTTGACATTCCTCTTTTTAAGTAATTGGTTTAAAAACAAGAATTATTACAAGGGTTTTAGTTTTTAGTTGATATTTTAGGCTTAATCATTACCCAATAACATTGACAGATTATGATAAAAACGTATAATGATACGTTAAGATAAAACAGCGTTCATATTTTCTCAGTTGCCTGCATATATTAATAATTATTATTTTATCGAAGTGAATGTGCTAAAATTGTTGGTAGACGATGTAAAAACCATTTCTAGTTTTATGTTGTTATTATTTGTTTCAGATAACTTTGCAATGATGGGGATTCTAACTACATCATTGCTATTTCTGAGTTTCATTTTCTCTACAGTAGTGTTTATATTCTACCTATTTGTGAAACATCTTTATAGATATTTTGAAAAGAGAAACATCCCTTATGATAAACCGACATTTCCCTTTGGAAGTTTCTATTCATCAGTCCTCTTGAGGAAATCGTTCCCCCGGGTGATAGCGGACATTTACACCAAATACAAAAGGCAAAGGTTGGTGGGATTTTACTCTTTCTGGAAAAAACAAGTGTTGATCACCGACCCAGAAATAATAAAAACTATTCTAGTCAAGGATTTTGACGTGTTTGCCGACAGAGGAATATACTACAACAAACAAAAAGATCCATTATCGGCGCACCTATTCGCGTTGGATGGAAAAGAATGGAGAACGCTAAGAGCCAAAGTGACTCCAATCTTCACGTCAGGAAAGCTCAAAGGGATGTTCGCGAATATCGTGCACTGTGCCGACGAAATGAACAAGTACACTGAGGCGTTGATTGGTCAAAGTAAGAGTGTAAACTGTTTGAAGGTCTTCTCAAGATACGGACTAGCGGTCATCGCCAGTATCGGGTTTGGACTGGACAGTGATGCTTTGAAGATCGAAGACTCCACGTTCGTCAAGATGGCCTATAGGATGGTGGAGCCTACAGCGGAGCGGGTTATGGCGTTCTTGTTGCTCTTCAATGACCACATAGCGAAGATGCTAGACGTACGGGTGACGCCGACAGCGGTCTCTGAGTTCTTCCTCGGGATGGTCTCTGACACTATCAGATACAGAGAGGCCAACAACGTGGTCAGGAATGACTACCTGCAGCTGTTACTGCAGCTGAGAGAGTCCGGACTGAAGGATGCGGAAGGTAAGTAATCGTCAGGTTTATTTTTTTGTATATACAAATACTGATTCAGGGGTGCCCAGAAGGGGGGGAGATGGAGCTCAGAGCACCATCAAAACAAATTTTGGGGGGGGATTTTTGAAACTATAAATAAATGTGACAATTCGTGAATCACAATTGCAAATTCGTGTTTGTATGGGATGATGACAAAATTAAATAATATTATTGGCACAGTATTGTTATAGTAGAAAATGCGCAAAATAACCTTTCTTTTGACAGATGGAGTGTTTCTGTACTATAATAATCCTAGACATTTATGCCCCTGATTATAGGACCGGATTGGATTGAATCATAAACCTAAAAAATCACTTGAAACTGTTTTCTCTTTAAGCTCGCAACCTAACCACACTTTTCTGAGCTCTAACAGTAATTTTATTAAAAAAAAAACAATAAGTTTTTGTGAACAAACCGGATTGATATAAATTTAGTCGCTTATATTATGTTTTTACCTTATTGAAAAACTAGGCCTATTGAATGCAGGTCATAAGCACTTTGTTTATTCATAACCATACTAAAAATTAACGGTTTTGTTTCTAGCTAATGTAAAAGATGGAGAGTAGTGTATTATTCAACTAAATGATTTGTGATTTATAGGATTTATACATTATTTGTATTTTGGCCCATAATAATACACAAGTGTGCTGATAACCTGCTCACTTCCAAATAATTTATCTTAACTAATTACAATATTCATGGTAATTAAATGTTTATTTAGGTATATGAGTGTAGTATAAATTCTGTAGTATAAGCTAAATAAGTTGTACAATTACTGGCCTACAACATATTAATAAAGGAAATTAAACTACGGCAAAATAAGTACATATGAACGTTTAACTGTGAACATTTTCCGTATTGACTGTCTTTAAATTAGATTCATGGAAAACGGCTTAGTTAAAAAGCCTAGGATTCTCGTCAGTCTCTAGTGAGTTCGTTATAACTGTCAGTAAAATCATTTGTCAATCTAGGAGCTCCGGGCTAACTATAATCCTTTCACTTAAACCTTTCACTATACTTCCATCAATCGACATATTTTTTTGTGGTATTAATTTTATTTTGTCACCCCACACACTTCCTCCCATACATTATGTTATTATACAGTCTTTATACTAGTGTTACCTCCAGTAATACTAATAAACTTCCTTGCCCCCCGCACACCCCTCGACAATCGTCTGAATGGTTTTTGTCAGCTGTTCCAGAGGAAAGGTTTTTCTGCGTGAACTCTACTATAGCTAGTTCAGTAGATAATCTACCTAATTATAACTAACATTTTTTTTTTCATTGTTGCCATTATCATTATCTGTGTCTGTGTGTGTAATTTTTCGGCTTTGGTAGAATCTCGGTGTGGCCACCACCCCCCCCCCCCAATCCAGGCGCTTTATTGTAGGTATGTAGGTTCAGTTCATTCACTGTCACGACACAAGAGCAACTAAGGTTTATTCCTTATAACGGGGGGGGAAGCCACATTTGTGGGGAGTAGCACCATGAGGCTTGGGGGTGATGGCTATCCCTGTACTGATGTATATGGTTGAGTATATGGGTTTGTATGACAACGTACCAAACAAGTACCTGATATTTATCGATTCTTTAAAACCCAGGGCAAAGTTTTTAAGCAATAAAAATCATCCAACCAAACAAAACCACGTTAGTCTAACATATATATGTTAGATAACATGTATCACAAACTAATTTTATTTTACTTACATATTTCAATCAAATTTTTCAGTGATAGCCTTAAGACTTTTGCAACTTAGTCGGTTGGGAAGGTCTGGTTGAAAACTACGTCAGTTTATAGTTTCCACAATCTTATTGCACCCTCAAATCGAATTAAAACACAAAATCCAATACATATCTCTGAGAACTGGCTAGCAAAGCAGTGCCGTTATTATGGTGGATTTTCTAAATCGTATTGACATGTGGCTGTATCATAAGTCACTCCTTGTCACTTAGTTTTCTTTATAATTATGTTCTCAGATATTGGATTGGTGTGAGTGTAGGTCAATTATTCAAATATTTTGTCCTCGTTATTTTGTGACCGATGGTTCTGATGATTCTGCTAAGGCAAAAACGCATTCATCATTAAACATTTGGATTGACGGAGTCAGGACTGTTAAATCAGATCTGACTAGGTCATATCAATCGATAGCTATATATCTCTAATCTCTCCTCTCCATAGACAATAGTTATTTCATAAATTAATACATTTTATTATTCCAGGCGCAGGCTACAACTTTTCAAACGAAGAGATAGCAGCGCAGTCGTTCGTGTTCATCCTAGCCGGGTCAGAGACGACGTCGGCGACGCTGAGCTTCTGTCTGTATGAGCTGGCGCTGAACCCCACGCTGCTACAGAAGCTGCTGATGGAAGTGGACTCGCTGACGTCAATCAGCTACGAGAGCGTCAACTCCCTGCAGTACTTGGAAATGGTCATTGACGGTTAGTTTGAGCTCCTAGTAGGCAATCGTATTCGGTATAATTCGTCAAAAACGTCTCAAAGGTGATCTAAGCAATCATTTATGTATTTAGTCCCAAAACTATAATTAGACATATTAGGATATATAAATACGGTACATCCATCATTAGTTCAAATATGAATCCAAATGTGTTATATATGTTTCGGCTTTACGCCATTTTCAAACACCAGGACAGAAAACAAAACTCCGCTTGCATATTGTTTTCTAAAACCTACACTAAACACATAGTTCACATAAAACGCAGATGCCACGGACAATATGAGCATGTGCTTAGTGTGGATTTTAGAACACAATGTTAACGAAGCAATGCAAGCTGGTTTTTGTTTCCTGTCCTGGTGTTTAAATATGGCGTAAAGCCGAAACAAAGAAACACATTTTGATTCATATATTGGATCTGCTGATGAAGGCATTTATCTATCATAGTAAATCATGTTATGTTTACAACTAAATTTATAAGAAATCACTCTAAGTTTTGATGCTTTATTTAAAGACATTAAACATCTTGGAAGACTTGGAAGTAGTTATTGAGAGTTACAAGAATTCCCAATAAGTATCAGATATAGCTAACTAAGATGCAGAAAACATGGGTCCGAGTTATAGCTCATAGTAAATTCTCCTACTATGATCCGCGTACAATCAGGGAAGTAACTAACATGTCTTGTGTCTACGCTAGCTGTAGTTGACAAAACCCGTGGATGACAAGGTGGTGGGAGTGAGATCTCTGAATCTCTTTACTGCCTTGCACTCTTCATCCCCTATGATGTGGTTTATGAGCATCGTTCCTGGTCTAGTTAACCGCGGTGCGTCCTCAAGCAATCATTCAACATGTGACTTCCCTATGGGAGTTTTATGATAGCACTCGTACTTAGATATATTCGCTACTTATTCATATCAACCGCTTTCCAGAAACCCTGCGCAAGTATCCCCCTCTGTCCTTTCTGAACCGGCTGTGTTCACGTGATTACCACGTGCCCGAAACCGACACTACCATTGAGGCTGGCACGCAAGTCTTCATCTCTGTACAGGTGAACTTTCAGTTTAATGCTTTGTAGTCTTCTAGCATTATAAAAATATCATGGCACATAGAAATAACGGTGTTACCAATAGAACCTTCTACTCGAGCGGGTGCAAATGTTCTTCATAGGCTTTTGAATTTGCAACACTCCTCATAACGCACTATGCACACTGCGCTGCCTTTCCAATTGTCATATTAAACCGGGTGTTCAAAGAGTCTGGAAACCCCTTAACATTTATTTTAATAATAAACACAGATCAATGAAACTCTAGGATTACGTCCTCACTATAGTTACTGACATTTTTGCCATTTTAACTTTCTTCGCTTTGGGGGGACGTCATGCTTAATTAGACGTATGCTTACATTTAAGATTTTTTAGACTTCCTCCACAGGACGTCCCCCCAAAGCGAAAAAAAGTTAAAATGGCCAAAAAGTCAGTAACTACAGTGATGACGTAATCCTAGAGTTTCATTGTTCTGCGTTTATTAATAAAATAAATATTAAGGGGTTTCCAGACTTTTTGAACAACCGGTATATAAAATACGTGTAATATTTTTTCTTTCTGATATGCTATATTTTATTAAAGTGTCAATAACTGTTAAATATACGATTCATTATATTTCTTATCTTTCGTAATATTTAAATTACAGCTTTGAAGGCCTGTGTATCAGGGCCCTAAAGACGTATTCAAATTAAAAAAACATCATTATATTTATAGGCAAGCAAAAAGCTGTCCCTCATTTTCCCAGCATGTATGCTTTGCAGGGTAAATTCACGTATACCTTTAGAAAGGTATTGTCGTGTATACGTGTAGAAACGCCTTTTAATTTATATCGACCCTCAAAGCTACGCCCCAATGGGTTTCCAAACTTTAATTTTAATTTGATGTAAGAGCAGTTATTGATTGAATTGTATATTTTACAGTCGATAATATAACGAATACTAGAAAAACAGCAAGAACAGATGTTTCAGACATAATGTACAAATCCGCTAATAAGACTACTGTAATGATAACACCACTCTCTTATCCGTTTTAACATCACATTAAACTAATTAAACCTGGATGTGAGGGGGAGAGGAGGAGTGGAAGAGGAAGTGAAGGAGATAGAGAAAGAGTGGTTATTCGTAAAGTTCAGCATAAGGACACTGGTTCAAATGCATTTATGTAACTGCTCACGCAGGATGTGGCTAAACATTCACGCAAACCGTCATTTCTTGTATGTGCCACTTTGAGTTTACGTAGAATCATGTTTGGTCGAATTTTGACCTCTGGGCGATCGCTAGTGTTCAAAAAATCTACACTTTGATCTTCTTTTATCAACTCATTAAGAAAAATTCTGTCGTTAAATCTGCACTAAAAACGTTATGTGAGTTTTATTTTTCAATAATTATATATGTGGAAGCGTTGGTGACAAGCAAATTAAAGTAATTTACAAGATAAATTAAAATTCTAAAGAAAATATAGAATTTCCTTTAGTAATTCCGTTATGTCTATTGATGGTTTTCAATGTACAGGGGCTTCACCACGATCCGGACTTCTTCCCTGAGCCGGAAAAATTCATACCAGAAAGATTCAGTAAGGAAAATAGAGAGAAAATAAAACCGTATACCTACATGCCTTTCGGGGAGGGGCCACGGTATTGTATTGGTAAGTATAAAATAGGTGGTTTGAGTACTAAAGGTTTTATTTTATCTTAAAGTAAAAGACACTAATTTATCTTAGATAAAATTAAGAGGTGTTCATTTTTAGTGAGTAATATAAAAATAAATTTATTTTTGGATTTATTTGGACTTTACCCATCACTTCTAGTGTTTAAAACTACACTACGTTTCGGGAGGTAAGGAAACTCCTCTCGTTATCAAGTGAACCCTAATTACATCTAACTATCAAATTCTTACACCTAACTAACCTACATTTTTTTTAGATTGTCTTAATCTTTTTCTTTTACATTTTAATTACACTAACAGAAAAATAACAAATATATATACAAAAAAATCAAATACAATACACTAACACAACATTTCTATACACATACAAATGGTAAACTGACAATACATTACCTGTTCTGCATCGTTGCCTCCAAGCTGGGCGGCAAACATGGAAAACCTCACTCTCACGTCCGCTCATCATCAGATCGCGCACTCGACTAAGATTAAGAAAATCCAAAAAATGTAGGTTAGTTAGGTGTAAGTACTTGATATTTATATGTAAGTAGGGTTCACTTGATAACGGGAGGAGTTTCCTTACCCTCCGAAACGTAGTGTGGTTTTAAACACTAGCAGCGATAGGTAAAGTCCAAATAAATCAAAATCAAAATTCAAATCCATCTCTATTATGAGTTTCAAAAATACAATAAAAAGAAAATCAAGTATTGAGAAGTCTACAATCTACAGACTTGCTAAGCCATAATAACAAATAAAGATACAGAATATTCCTTTGTTAATGTCTGTAAACACTGGTCCCTCTTGCAGAATGGCAAGGCCAACAGATTACAAATTACAGATTAATATTCCACCTCAATGAGTTTCCTTGAATATATAATTAAAAATACAATCTTACCTGTAAAATGGTTAAATTAAACCACGTTAGAAGGCCCCGTTGGTTTTCTGTGTAACGGTACTAACATATCCGGTTTAACCTTTACAGTGGCTACACTAGCGTACCAAACAACAACAACACTGCTGGTTTTTCTTGTACCATATTTTACAATTTATTGGTATATGCAATGTGGCTATGCTCACAGGCCTATTTGAAATACGTAAGGCTTTAATAAGTACGCCGATCATCATTAAAATCATCATTATACAATTTTATGTACCACACAGGCCGATTTCGGGTACTAAAATAATAATAATGCCGGTTGGGAAACATATTATTATTTATTAAATCACACAATCAACTTCACAACTTCACAAC
Organism: Allygus modestus; assembly: GCA_963675035.1. Classification (NCBI taxonomy): domain Eukaryota; kingdom Metazoa; phylum Arthropoda; class Insecta; order Hemiptera; family Cicadellidae; genus Allygus; species Allygus modestus. Next base: position 416,670,128 of record OY776112.1, on the reverse strand, counting down.
AATTGATCTAGAACAATTTACACTTCGTTTTACATTAGGTATTTCCGCGGTCAATTACAAAATAAGGTTACATTAAATTTGGAAAAGTATTAATTTAGTTTTACTCTAATGAGGAACGATGAGACGCGTATCACATCCTCGGGGGTCAGCGCGCAACTCTTCTCTCACGCCTCGGCGTCGCGCTGAGGCGACGGGCCTCAGCCAATCACAGCGCACGGCCCGATGGAGGCTAGTGCTGACGCCCGCATTCTCATCCTGGGGCGAGGCTACAATCTCTCTCTCGAGTCAGAAAACTCTGGACTCAGTTTATAATGCAAATATTTGAATTCGATTTCTGGGCTGTTTGAAGGGATTTTTAAATGGTTGGTGGTCTTCATGATTACTGTACTGATTTATTAATCAGTATACTTTAGATAAATTATCCCAAATGTGGTGTAACTAATATTTAATAAAATGACAAACAAATGTTGCTGAATCCTTAGATTACAGCCGCTGATGTAAATTTGGGAGTGGGTCGTTACACTCCCCCCTCCTCTAGTTCATGCTGGCCTCAGCATGAGGTCTCCTCTTTATGCATGGGGACCTCCCGTCCTCAAGGGCGGAACGGCCCTTCTGTCGATGAATCCTTGCCACCAACCTCAAATTAAAGCGGGCACAAGTCACAATGTGACGTGAAACATGACAAGAGTTTACAAGCCGCAGTATAACCGAAGTCAAATTTTAAGGGGACAGAACAAAAGATAAAGGAAACTTTCCTTTAACTAGACTTCAGCGCCATCAATATGAATGGGACGGTATTTACTTTTATGTTCCGCAATTTCTAGTAAACATGCGTCTCATCTCCTCGTACAAATTTGCAAACTTTTCAAAACAAGTATGACAAAAATGTATATACACCTGATGCTCCAATCATAAATCAACAAAATTATTACAACAAAACACTCCAGTTACATACTCTATGTGGTTACAAAATATCTGACAACTTATTAACATTCCCCTTCTCTTTGAACTTCTTATAATCATATACAATGAATTTCCCCAGTTAACACCAAAAATAAAATATACACATGGTACGTAGACCAACAGCGCACAACGCTCGACAACAAGAGAATGAGAAAGAGAGAACAAAGTGGCTTAGACACTCATCACTGTGCAAAATTGTGAGTCAGTATTTTAGTCAATTGGAATTTGAAAGTAATGCACCGAACTGTGCCTAATTTAATCGACAATTTATAGTTCAAGAATATCAGTTGGTTCGGGAATTTTGGTTTTATTGAGATTTGGAACGCTACTCACTCGATCTGGTGAAGCCGCACGAGCTTTCACTTGGGGCCGGTCATTCACACTGTCACCCCTACGGTATGATGAGTGATCTAGCCTGGTCACCTATTTACCTGTGCTTTCTGCTTCTCGAGTACAAGTATACTAAGTACATCAACAGTTAACTACACAAAGAAAGTCCCTGACTTCACGATTCACATTCCCCAGTTAACAACTACATTAATCAAAATCCTGTAACTCCCAAAATAAAACATATAAAATTCCGCTCATGATATTATCATAGTACACTTAACTTACACATACAGCGAAATATTACGACACTTTAACTTTGGACTGAGGTACCGGCCTACTCTAATAATAACAAAATTCTTATTCTCCAGGGTGCTCCTGAGGTCTTATAGCAAAAAAAATAAAAGGTTAATACTTTAAGGGATAGCCCGCCCACACCTAAGGACTCAGACGCCAAAGGACTGCCCGGGCACCTTAGGGGTGCTTGGGTGCCGTTATGCGGAAAATGCGGTGGGCTCTTGTAGCAATCTGTACTCGGTTCTCTCACCACCCTGAAACTTGCTCTACAGGCATGGGAAAGTTTGATCCTCAACGGAATAAAAAAGATGAACTTAATGAGTGTTGAGACACTGCAAGTGTCTACTTACAAACTTAAAACTAATCACAACCTTCGTTGCTTTTAACCCACCGCTTGGTATTTAAATGGAGCTGCGTTTAATTCGCCTCGCCTGCCTCTGGTTGCGAGACCGGCCCACCGTATATCCCTCCCTTACACAATCCTATTGGTACCTCAGCCAAACCAAAAACAAAAGACGCAGCAAAAAAACCTATCTTCATTATACGAGGCCTGGTAGTGTCCCATACGCAGTCTTGCTGGGGGGTCCGGAAAATCCCTCAGCAAGGCATTTACAACAGTCAACCGTACAAACTATCTCTTTAAAATTTGGTTTTGAGTTGGTCTCAGATATTCACAGTCCAGCGGAAGGAGTTGAAGGGATGGGGGTTTTAGGGGTTGTGGATTGCGCGCTTACCTTCCTGTGAACACCAGATACCACTCACCAGCCTTACCTTTGCAATGGTATCTCAAATTATAAAATAAATAAAGAAAAGGGTTCACACTACCATCCTCCACGATACTTACACTCTAAACACAAAACCACAGTTGCAACACCTCGTTACAGACAACTTAAAATAAAACACAACCGAAGCTTATTACTAAAGGCCTTACTCATCACTGTCGAAACAAGAAAGGGTCCACTGTCCCCCACGTCGCATCCTGATGAGCACTCTAAGTCCGATCGCTAGTCCGTTCGCGAATATTCTCGTATCCTCACGCGATACCGATCGTCTTGACGCCGCACGGATTCATGGGTCCTTCCACACCGCGGTAACTTTCAATGCTCCAACACGGTTTATGAGTTCTCTTAGGCTAGCCTTACTCACGACGCTTTCCAGCCGAATTCCACTCTACGGTTTACCGGTAGCCGAAGCTCTAGTTACTGGCTCTGGGGCTGCAGTCCCCTCGTCATCTCCAAGTCTCGGAACAGCTGTTCCCATCTCAACATCAGGATTGGTCACATCACTCAGGTCTGCGAACGTCTGCGGCGCTCTGGTCAAGGTCGCAGTCCTCTGCTCTCTGCGCTGGAGTCTGGAGCTCGGGAACCAGGCGGCAAGCACCTCCCAGTACCTACAACATGCAATAAACAGCATCAGGGTCATCACCACACAGATTCTCATCGTTACTATCAAACTTACTCTCTGTGCCCTATCCCTAAAATCATAGTGGGACCGCAAAAGGAAAAGTGCCTCTCCCAAATGGTATTCCCGCACATTCACGGTGCCCAGCTCATTGTCGAGTCCTTCTAGGACTTCTAGGGTGGCATTCACATCGATATTTATCAACTCGGTCTCTTCGTCTGAGAGCATTGACTTCAAATCAGGAATAAAAACTTTACTTATCTGGCCGACATGAGTGTTGCTGCCGTGTATACGGGCAGGCACCTTAAACTCATCACTAATAATATCACATTTATACGCCTCGGAGATCACTCCCACTCCACTCATCTGCATGGTGGTCACGTTTATCTTTCCGCCATCCTCGTAAAAGTTCAGAGTTACCTTGTAGGGCTCGGAAGCACTTCAACAACACGGGGGACCTCAAATCGGTGGTCAATTTTCGCTCACAACTGTAAGAAAGTTTTCCAACAAACAGATCGGACACGCAACTTGGCCTCTTGGCCATGATCATTATGACTTCCTCAAGCGGGCAGATTACAAGTCGACCGCTCAGACAGTCACGATCGAATTTATCACTGCTATACCAAGTATATTGTAATCTATCCTTGCTCACTAGGAGCTTCTGATTTTGCACACCCCATTGGGTCCATTTTTTTTTAAACGTCCTATCATATATTGGGTATGTGTACCCGTCATACGCCTGAAAAAAACTTATCGTCACTTTTCAACGGGAGCTGCAGCACAACCCTGAGGGTTTGCTCAGTCACGTAACTATGGGCAACCAAAACCAAGTAATACTCAAGAATGTTTTCTAACTCAACGCGCAGGTGTAATTTGGCTGGAGGGGGCACAACCTCTTTTATTTCTTTTAAAAATCTTAGAAACTCTGAGGGCGAGAGCAAGTCACTACTTACTTTCCCACCACCTAACTGTTCTACTGCTTTGTGAAACTGGATTATTTTGCGAATAGTATCTGAGACCGTACTCTAAGTCTCAGAAATTGCAGAATTTAATTTTAAATAACTAAACACGTCTCTTAACTGATGTTGTGTAATTTGGTCCGTTTTAAAAAGTCTACTAAGGGTCTGATACATTACTGAATGATAAGATTTGATTGATAAAATTACTGAATTTAGAGTTTTTGAATGATTTACCAATTGATGCGCCACGTTGGCCAGGATCGTCATTTTCTCTTGACGAACAAGCAAAGACACCAAATTATTTACTTGCTTTACGTATTCATGGACGTCTTGTTTCAAAATGGCAAATTAATACCTAAAACCCTCCTCTAATTGAGGTAGTTTAGAGTGTATACTTACGCTATCACGCAAAAGGTCAGAATAAAATTTGTCAAGATACTGTTTTACCTCTACCGCCAAATTGCTGAGTTTCCGGCTCTGTACTTGCATTTCCGTAAGTTTGTACTTCAGGGTGACCCTCCAGTGGCTGTCAGACAGGAGGACCTCCTGGTCTCCTTCGAAGATGATGCCCTGGTGGAAGCAGCTAACTGCCCCCAATACTAATAAAATGTACCCTATAACAGATTTGAATCATGTTAAATTTTTGTTATATCACTATTACTTATTTCACTCTTTAGTTTTGTTTATTAATCCCCCATGCGTTTCCGATACCTCCCACACTTAACTAGTGTAATCCTGGAGATACGCGGGTCTCCTACGGGCCCTTTTTGAGCTGTCCGGGACAGGCTCCTGTACTTCCTGTGGCTCGTCTATTCCGTCGTCACTCACTTGCGGGTCGTTGACCCATTCTTCCAACCCTACCTCGGGGTCCGCGTTTGTTTCTACCACCGGCGGAGGGGGCACTGGGGCGCGCCTCGGGCACGGTTTTATACGGTTCACGTGTACCGTTACTTCTCGCTTCCTGATCTTCAGCACGACGTTGAGCGGAGAGAGCACCTTTATGACCTTATAGGGACCCTTCCACAGTTTCGAGAGCTTTTTAACCCTGTGTCGCCCTATACTAGGAACGTGCAGCAGGACCAACTGCCCTTCGTGGTACTCTACTTCTTTCACTTTCTTATTGTACTGCCGCTCATACCGTCCGCGGGCAATAGCTTTTCGTTTCGCCGCTACTTCAAAAGTCTCTTTCAGTTTACTCCTCAGGGTCTCCACATGATCGTTGTACAGATCATCACCTTCCGTGATGGTCAGATCTGCTTCCAAGGGTGTTTCCATTTTCCTACCGAAAACCATTTCAAAAGGTGAGAACCCTGTAGCCTCGTGACCTTGCGAATTGTAGGCCATCGTAACGTACGGAAGGTACTCGTCCCAATCGGTTTGATGCCGGTTCACGAAGTGGCTTAGCATGCGCGCGATCGTGGAATGCACTCTTTCCAACCGGCCATTCGCTTGCGGGTGGAAACCAGTAGTCTGAATTTTACGTACATGTAAGAATTTACAGAGCTGACTGATAAGGTCGGAAGTGAAATTCGCGCCTTGGTCCGAAATCAAAGCTTTTGGAACGCCAAATTTTGTGATCACGCGTTGTACTAGCGCTCTTGCGATACTCTCTGCAGTCTGGTCTGGTAGCGGGATGAACTCGCAATACCGAGTGAAATGGTCCATCACACTCAGGATGTACACATTCCTGGAGCAACTAGTGGGCAGAGGGCCCACAATATCCGCTGCGATAACTTCAAAAGGAGCCTCGGGCTCGTTGAAAATAGTCCCTAGGGGAGCTCTAATTTTCCCGTAGTCGGTACGCTGACTACAACTCTTGCATGTGCGAACATAATCATAAACCTCTTTGTCCATCCCTTTCCACCAAAACTTTTCCTTAATGCGTTGAAGTGTCTTAGCTACACCAGCATGCCCAGCTGTAGGCAGGTCGTGGTGAAGGCGCATGACTTCCCTAGTAAGACTGACTGGTACTACGATGCTCCTTTTACCTCCACTTAGTCTATACAAAATCTTTTCCGGGCTGAATTTGAAACTTTTGGCCTTTCCTAACTCCTTACAATGGGGATCATTTTTCTGGTGCTCGCGGAGCGTGGCCAAATCCATCACGGGGAGCTCGTCCCTGCGAAGGGCCGCGCACATGGCTCTGCTGAGACCATCGGCGTTAGTATGTTTCTTGCCGGGCTTGTGTTCTACAGTGTACGTAAACTCAGCCAACCTCAGAGACCACCTCATTAGTCTGCTACTTGGGTCTTTTAAAGACAGCATCCAACGTAAGGCGCTGTGGTCCGTAATGACTTTGAACGGACGACCCAACAGGTAGCACCTGAAGTATTTCGTACTCCAGACCAAACTGAGGAGTTCTAACTCGGTTGTGGCGTAGTTCTTCTCGGCGGGAAAGAGGGTTCGTGAGCAATACGCGACCGGGTGTTCTTGCCCGTCAATTTCTTGGGAGAGCACGGCACCCAAGGCTTGCGTGCTAGCGTCGGTGGACAATACGAACGGTTTGCTAAAGTCAGGCAATATCAATACAGGCGCAGAGGTAAGCAGCTGTTTTAGCTCATCGAAAGCCTCCTGACAATCCGACGTCCATTTGAACTCAGTTCCCTGCTTGGTTAGGTCGAACAGTGGTTTTCCAATCGTAGCGAATCCCTCTATGAAACGACGATAATACCCCGCTAATCCCAGGAACGACCGAACGTCTTTGACTGTCTTAGGTACAGGGAAGTCGCGAACAGCTTTGATCTTATTCGGATCTGGCTCGACACCTCTTTTGGTGATGACATGACCGAGGTAGTTCACCTCATCTACCACGAAACTACATTTGCTGAGCTGTACACTAAGGTTGACCCCTTGTAATTTGTCTAGCACCTCTCCTAACGCTATTAAGTGAGATGGCAAATCCTTCGAAAAGAGGATGATGTCATCGAGATACACAAGACACTTATCACCCTTGAGGCCCATCAGGACTGAGTCCATTAAACGCTGAAATGTGGCAGGTGCGGTGCTTAGGCCAAATGGCATCCTTTGGTACTCGTAGTGTCCACCTGGTACGTTAAAGGCGGTTTTAGGCCTACTTTCCTCGTCAACTTGGATCTGGTGATAGCCAGACCGCAAGTCCAGGGTCGTGAACATGCGACAGCCTCCAAGGCTATCCAACGTCTCCGTGATGTTGGGAAGAGGGTATACATCGGCCGTGGTAATGGCGTTAACGGCACGGTAGTCTACACAAAACCTAAATTTAGGGGTTCCGTCAGGGGATTTCTTAGGGACTATCACTACCGGAGAGGCCCACTCACTTTGGCTAGGGGCTATGATGCCCTTTTCTAGCTGATCTTTGATCAGTTCATCTAGAACAGCCTTTTGGTGGTGCGGCACTCGATAGGCCTTCTTATAGATAGGCGCTGCGTCACCGGTGCGAATGACATGCTTCACAGCAGAAGTGCAACCCAACGGTTGAGTGTTACTATGAGCGAACACGCTCTTATACTTCATAAGCACGGGCCTCACGTGATCTCTCACATCCTGCGGGAGATGAGTTAACTTCGCATCTAAACAAGTTTCGAACTCGGCCTCATCAACCTTTTCGATCCTACCCACTCTAGCTTCGGGCACGGTATACCCTTCCAGAACTATTCCTCGCAAAATGTCAGCCAATCGTACTTTCCCCAATTCATTTAAATGCAACCCATGCTTCGTGTACATCCCCTTTTGAAATTTATCATGAATATTATGAAAGACGATATTCCCCTTAGTTCGTTGCCTCACGTTTTGGACTATTACTTCGACAAGGCGGTTCGCGTCACTTAGTTCTTGGTGGAGGTTTACATCATAGCGATCAAAAATCGATAACATAGCTATTTTTGCTTTCCACGAGGCCGGCAGGGCACTAAAGGCTTGTTGCAGCGTCAACGAATAGGGAGCAAACTTGTCGTCAACATCGTTAGTCCCGCCAATCAAAACGACCAAGTCCCTCTCCGTCAGTTTCTCAAGTTCCCATTTTAAGTTCGACATCACGTGTTTTAATTTCCCATTAGGCATAAACATTACGCTTACTTCAATATCTCGCGGTAATCGTTCAGATAGAATTTCTTGCAGCCCTCGCCCGTGACTATCAGCCAAAATCACTACTTTGCGCCGCGCTTGTCCAAATTCTCTATCATCGACCAGGTCACTATCCAGGAGTCCTAGCTTTAAATTCTTCGCAAAGGCCAATTCTTCCCCACTAACGTTTACAACTTTAACCCAGCATCGATTGTTGACTACTCTCGTTAGGGTCCTGGCAAGGTAAACACCATGAATCGTTAATTCTATTGGTTCGACAACAACGTCCTTTCCTTCTAGTTCCTTAGACTCTATAGCGAATTTACTAATTTTAACCTGAATCCTCTTCTCACTCCGCGGCGGGAGCTTAACGTCCTGATAGCAATACACAAAAGATTCTTTGCAGTTATTACGTTCAGATTTACTCTCGCGGCTGACAGAGGGGAGCTTAGGGGCTGATTCCATCTCGTGATCAGGCACCTTCGCCCCGCGCCTCGGGTCAGGCACGCGTTCACCCTTAGTTAATCGATTTAACCAAATTTCTTTCCCATACAATTTCAAAACCCCTTTTTGTACATCAATTTTTCCGTTACCCTCTTGCAGGATGTCGCAGCCTATCACGGCTAAGTAGCCCTTTGGTAGGTTACTCACTATATACTCTCCAGGTACCTTCACGCCAGGTTTCAAAGTAAGGGACACTTTTTGTTTACCGTAGACCTTAAGGGTTCGACCCGAGATACCTCGTAACACCACGTCGGGTTTGTTCATCGGTGCGGAGGACACGTCACGTTTTATTAGGGATACTTGAGCTCCGGTATCTACCAACACCTTGCCCTCAGCGGCCTCTATTTTCCCTACAGCCACAAGTTCCTGGGCTAGGTTCCTCACCTCAGGGACTATCCTAATAGTCTTCTCAACCATACGACACTTCTTTTTCGTCGCCCTAGGCACATATCGTTTGACAGCAGATGGCTTCATTGGCGAGGTCCAGCAGCGGCGAGTCCGCTGGTCCCGGCCTCGTTTCCCGCTCGCGAATTGTTTGGGGCTGAGTCGAACACGACATTCGCGCTGTATATGTTTCGTCTTTCTGCAGCGCCAGCATATTCTTCCGCCTACTGGATTGGAATTCACCACCATACACTCCGTGGTCACATGTCCTTTCGCGTGACATTTAAAACAAACAATCTCGGGATCATTCGTCGCCTGGAATACTTTGCGCTCGGGTGTCGTGCGAAACGCGTCATGAGTCTGCCTACGTCGTACAGGCGTATAGGCTAGGTCTGGCTCCATCAAGTCGGGATTTCTATTAGCAGTGCGCAGAGTGACAGATCGCAAACGGCCCGCTTCCGCTCTCCTGCCCATCGTACGCAGCTGTTCTACCGACGTAATATCAAACATTGCTAGTCTGTCCTGGAGTTGGGGATTGAGGTTATGGTAGATCTGTTTCAACCTAACCGCCTCTGGGACATTAACGGCCAGCCTACCATACAGCCCTTCCATCGCCGCGATGAAGAGATCGATCGATTCGGCCTCTCCTTGTACCCTATTAAATATTTCTTGCTGCAGGCTTATATCGTGGTCCAGTGGTTGAAATACCGCTGCCAAGTCAAGGCATAGCTGTTCCCACGTGTTAATCCGGCCTATTGTGGAGCGATACCACATTAGGGCAGGTTCTGAGAACAGGTCAACCGCGGAATCAAAGAGCTCGGCAGAGGTCACGCCCCTGGCTCTACGTAACTCTTCCACTCGTTGGAGGAACGCGCCGACACTTTGTGACTGCCCATCGAACTTAAGGCCCCATTTATAAACCGGCACAGGCCTAGAGCGCAGATAAGATTCCTGAGATGCCTGAGGAACACCAAAACTTGTGTGTGGCTCGCGAGGGGTGGATGGAGGGAGGGGCTGGGCGCATTTTGTCACCACCAGTGCCTGTGAAGCGGCAGACAAGGATGGCTCTAGCTTATTTTCTACCGGCGGTTGTTGGACGGGCGCCGCAGTAGCAGGCAGCCTAGCAGCTGCTGCCGCTTGGTCACTGCTACTCCCACTAGACTGACTCGTGTCCTTCGAAACTTTAAATTTACCTAACAACGCCCTAAATCTACCAAGCAAATCCTCACGCTGTTGCTCGGTTTCCTCCCCAGTCGTACCATCAACGACTGCGCGCTCGGCCCTCAAAAAACTATGCCAAGTTCTGGCCTGGATCCGCTGACCCTCGGTATCCAAATAATCACCATCATAGTCCCGTATTAATTTTGTCAATTCGTCAATCTTTTCCTCACATTCGCGTAGCTCGTCCTCGATTGCCAGTGAGGCTATTACGGTGTCGTCGACCGGTGTATTCTCTTTTATACACCTCGTCAGCCGCCTCCTCAAATCGTCGGCATTGCCCTCCGTGCATTGCCCTCGAATTTTCAGTTCGTAAATGTTTTCCGACTTCTTCAGATGGTAAGCGTTCATGTTGATCAATGCGACTAGTTTCCACAATGAAAAGGTAAATGGCATTCACCAATACCACCCCTAATGCAAGCAGAACAAAATGTTTTTGTCAAAGTTCAGTCAATTTTTTTCAAAAACGCAATTAAAAGTTTAAATAATTTATTTATTCTTCATCCACAACATTTACTGAAGGTTACCGTCCATTAATTCTCTCAACATTCAAATTACTGGATTCACCGGAGTAGAACCCTCAATTACCCCCTACTGATGAGAGCTTCTGAAATAATTAAAATTCGCCCGGTCCTATTTAGAATTTTCAATACTTAACTGAATCATCAGAGGCTCACACGCCTAAGTCCACACGTTGTTTTGTTTCTAAGACATTTTTAGAAAAATTCAAAGTCCCAACTTAAAGTTCAATAAAATAAACTTAAACCCCAGAACACGATTACTCTAAGTCCCAACACGGTGAATTATCCAATTAAAATCACGAAATTAATTTCAAACAAAAATTCACAAGTCGTTTGTAGTATTCAGTGAAATTTTGAAAATCCGGCTAAGTCCGTAGCTCAAAATACACAATAAATTTCGAAAATTATTGTCAAACGCCTATTTCCCCACTACTAACGCTTTGTTTCGTCGAGAATTTTCAAAGTTCTGATTTACTTAATTTCTTTGGTAAATAAAATGCAGTGGTATCCTTTGTCCTGACAATGAAGATAGGCCAGAAAATTGACACAGTTTATAAGTGTCAGATCATTAATTTTTATTAATTTGTAACAATAAAATTTTTCAATTACTTGATTTTAAATTATTGGCCTATTTCCAATGACGCCCAGATTTTTTCCAATGCATTTATAGATTTACCACTTAAATATATAACCCAGAGTTAATCACACATGCAAATAAACTTAGGTTAATTTAGAAAGCATTTATTCTAAGGTTAATATAATTAATAAATCCTACAAACTCCCGTCCTTGGACAAAACAATGTTAAATCAACTAAATAAAAATATAACACTTCAGGAATGAATATCTCATCTACTAACTGCAACAAGTGTGGGACTCCGTTTAGATTAATCTATTCAGACATCTGTTTACAAACACGGCAAACCCTACTGCCTTATAAATCACGGCGTCACGGTTATCCTGTGACGTCGCCCAGTTTTGATAATTGTTGCCTAAGTCTCGCTTCGGACAATTCGGATTAATTACAATATAGTATTTCTTCAATTTAATTCCCAAATAATTTATAATTTCATTTTAATGTCGTCCTCTCCCTTTTCCACGATAAGTTGCAACAAAACTCGCTTATTTGCACTTCAATCAAACTGAAGTGGCAAATCAAATATGGCGGATTAATCCGAACGCAACAGAGACACAGAGACGCCTTGATTGCAAATGGCGGCTCCAAGCTTCCTTCCACAATTAATATTCCAAGTCACTTTACTTTTAAAATAAACCTCCTTAGTCACAGGTAATACTTAAAATCAACTCTACCTTCATTATTTATCAATATCTATTATCACTAGGCTCAACAACAACTCTGATAGCCTAATAATTTCGATTTAATATGTCTTCACAAACAATGACATTCTCAGACATTCTCATAACACCGCCATGACATCTCGGTCTCGTCACACAATGAATGCAAAGTGACGAAGGAGGGGGAACCGACGCTATCTGTTCCTCTCACAAAGAGGCTAATGGCGACTTGAGGATTTATTCAAATTAATCTAATTACTTTGAAATTCTCTAATAATTCGAAAAATGCATATTTCTTTACGGGAGTTGCGCTAAAATGAGTTTAATTTATTGCTTTACCAGATTAAGCGGTTACCTACTGTTAAAACGACACATATAAAATTAACAAGATTGCACCAATTAATTCAAATAAATTTAGTTACTTACCAAAATCCATTCTCCGTCCGTCGGATTCTTCAAGTGGTGTTTTCTTGCGACACTTACCCACAAACCTGACACCAATTGTACCACACAGGCCGATTTCGGGTACTAAAATAATAATAATGCCGGTTGGGAAACATATTATTATTTATTAAATCACACAATCAACTTCACAACTTCACAACAATTGATCTAGAACAATTTACACTTCGTTTTACATTAGGTATTTCCGCGGTCAATTACAAAATAAGGTTACATTAAATTTGGAAAAGTATTAATTTAGTTTTACTCTAATGAGGAACGATGAGACGCGTATCACATCCTCGGGGGTCAGCGCGCAACTCTTCTCTCACGCCTCGGCGTCGCGCTGAGGCGACGGGCCTCAGCCAATCACAGCGCACGGCCCGATGGAGGCTAGTGCTGACGCCCGCATTCTCATCCTGGGGCGAGGCTACAATCTCTCTCTCGAGTCAGAAAACTCTGGACTCAGTTTATAATGCAAATATTTGAATTCGATTTCTGGGCTGTTTGAAGGGATTTTTAAATGGTTGGTGGTCTTCATGATTACTGTACTGATTTATTAATCAGTATACTTTAGATAAATTATCCCAAATGTGGTGTAACTAATATTTAATAAAATGACAAACAAATGTTGCTGAATCCTTAGATTACAGCCGCTGATGTAAATTTGGGAGTGGGTCGTTACATTTATAATGACGATTGTTGATACAAATTTACTAATGCTAGGTTGTAGATTAATTTACAATTATATCTGATCGGGACAGTTACTGGATTTCAGATTGTATTTCTTGTCCGGTATGAAATCGTCCTGTGTAACATAGGTGAACTGCATACACCACCTACTGTCTTATGTTGCATTCTTGATTGTTCAAGGCATGAGGTTCGCTCGGGTGACGGTCAAGACAGGTCTGGTGATGTTGTTGAGACACTTCCAGTTCCGTTTAAGTGCTGAGGTTCCAGTTCCAGTCAAAATAGAGCCCAAAACCGTCATCACACTTCCGGCGGGCGGTATGTGGCTCATTCTAGAGCCCAGGACATCGGTACAGTCTGGTGGTGTGTAGAGTCAACGTTAAAGCTGGAATCTGTAAATATAGCGACTGAGAAGCAGGATGGTGAAAGAAACTATTGTCTCGACCAGTAACGATGTACATTATTAGCTATCTAGAGCAACACTGGAATCCAATTTGGGGAATGGAATTCAAACTGGCAACAGTGTATTTTTTCTAACCTGTTTTCTCTCTATTATTACATCCCGTGTACAGTTGAAGGTACAAGTGTAAATAATGTTATTGCAATGCAATATTTATCCGTATAACACTTCCGACTTGGTAAATTGTTCGAGTTCATAGTTAAGAAAATGTTGTATGTGATATAACATATATTTTAAGCGATCTCAATATGTACAATATGGCGTTTACCCATCTACATCTATAATTTGATAACGTTATATGAATATATATTAGCACATAATGAGTGTCCTAATAAACACTGTATCAAAATAACTTGAACGTTCAGATTACTCTTTTTAGACTCATTTCATGTACAGGAGCACATAATGTAATGTGTTCGTGTCTCCATTGAATAAGTTTATAAGTTCTTAACATAATAATAGTTCTTAATGAATGTTGCGCTGGTACGTGGTATAATACTGTAGGACGATATAGATTTGACCTCTTGTAAATGTGTATCAGTATTCAATATGAACACTTCGAAATGTTCTAAATATATATTACTAATTTTAGGTATTGAGTATTACTTTGATCTTAATCCGATTGTTAAGAAGCTGGCGATGTTCCCCCAATTCATCGGCAGATGGCCGGGATGGATCTCCGGGAACAGGCAAAATCACGCAACACTTGACAGGTTAACCGGAGGTTTTCCCACAACACTTTATCATAACCCTAAACGTTTTGATATGACAACTCTAAGAAAAAGATGTTCTATACTTTTTAAGGGTAATATTTTTAACATTTTTAAGTTTTAAAAGGTAATAGCATAAAACTAAAATACTTTCACGAACATTCCTGACGAATCGTTGTTTTTTTCTAAACTTGTAAGAAGTTAAGTCAGTTCATAGTAAAATTGTACTGAACAATCGATATAGGCAATGAATTGAGAGGCAAAACAAGACCAAGGTTAGCTATATTTTATTGGTAGTGACGGATATATGAGGGGGATTGACAGGGAAGGTAACTGAGGACTTTAGTATGATTATACGTTTGAAGATGTTTTACTCTGTGATAAAAAATATGCTTTATGGGAATTAATTGCAACATAATCATTTATTGACTGGTATAATAATAATATAAAAAATCCAATGCAAATGCAAACCGTATATATAGCAATTTGTATACATTAAATAATTATATCCTTGTATACAACACAATCGTTGTATACTTATATGTCATTGCGAGTTTGCTTTACTGCTTGTCTTTGATGTAAGTAAAGTTTCTCGCATGCTAAAAATTAGGTATTTTGGTTATATTCTTAACTTACATTTCCTAAAACGTTCGAAATACTCAATTTAGTTAAGGGATTCTTTCCTCTGATTTCTTAAAATGCTATTGCTCTACCCGTGCGGCGTGTGTCCGTTAATACAATAAATTAAAAATTGTACACTGTTTTTCAAGTTGATTTACCAAAACCATACTATAACTATTCAAGACAGGTATGCAAGCGGTACTATTTTCAATAATAAAAACATTCGGCACTTGCGTAAAGGCTCACAAAACTTTGAAGTTATTGCAAATGTTATAGACGTTTTTGATAACCCAAACTTGTATTCACGTTTTATCGCGTAGAAGTCTTCTGAAGTATAACCAAGAAAAGACATTATTACCAGATGCTACGAATGATAAGGGAAGTAATCCTTCCTTCTAATGAAAGGATTTATTTCTATTTTACTACCTTCCTCTGTTGATTCTAGTGCAATATATGTTGAATACTAAAGGTTTTCACAAAGGGATTTCCTATTCTTCAATTGTCAGTCATTCTTATTATCTTACTTGCATGCATTCTTACACAAAGGAGAAGCAACACCAACGGTGCTGCTAACATTTCAATAAACCCATTTATGCAGAAGTGTAATTGAATGTCTCAATAATATAACAAACACCAATACAAATTGTGTTTTAAAATGTAAATACTACCCTCGAGAATTCTTTGATAAAAAATAAAGAGTCATATCAAGTGTTTATTGTAGCCAGTGAAGTGTCCACAAAATTATGATTGTGAAATAAATTAATGAAAATTACTCGCACTAAAAAACGCACAAATCACCCCACTACGTAGTACATATGTATAACTTAGTATTGTATTGTAGTATTAGAATTTTTATACATATTAAAATGTGTATGGTTTATTAATTTAGTGTACCAGTAATGTCAAATGAAATGTTCACCAGGTTATTTCTTTTGGGTGCAGTCAGGTACAAATTTATTGATTTATGGTGTGAGGTTTTGTCTGTATGTTGATTTAGTGTGGCTGATGTTTAGTGTACTAGAGGTGTATATTGATTAGTGTGGCTGATTAATGGTGTGTTTAGTGTGGCTGATTAATGGTGTATTAGAGGTGCGTATTGATTAATGTGGCTGATTAATGATGTATTAGAGGTGTATGTTGATTAGTGTGGCTGAATTATGATGTATTACAGGTGTACTGACTGTGTATGTTGATTAGTGTGGCTGATTAATGGTGTATTAGAGGTGTATGTTGATTAGTGTGGCTGAATTATGATGTATTACAGGTGTACTGATTGTGTATGTTTATTAGTGTGGCTGGTTTATGGGTTCTTATAGGTGTGTTGGATTATTGATCTATGGTGCTTTCGTGCATTTAAAACACAGTGGCGTTGTGAAGCTTATCTATTTTTGGATGACTGATTTAGTAAGTGCGGGCACGATCACCAATATTTAGTAAGCCGGTGGCATCGTTCAGTTTAATGGTTTAGTTAGTATATTAGGAGTTGTTGTAAGGTTAATCTATCATCTCATTAGGGTGCACCAGATGTTTAAGATTCCAAATAAACCAAATAAAATGTTAAATAAATCAGAGTGAAGCCCTTTCCTACAAGAAGTTTACACTTGTATCAGATTTTTAATTTGGATTGGTGTCACCCCACGTAATCTACCCACCTCGGGGTCTGTTGTCAGCCACGGTTCATAAACATTCCAATTAGGATCACGGTTACAACAGCGGCTGTACCTAAGACTGGCCGAGTGCCACGTGAAGCGTTGGTTAAGTCCTTGTGAATTGTTTGAAGAATATCCCTTCAGCAACTACAACGTCAATGGTTTATTTTCCAGATTTGTTTACAGCAACTTAAAAATCTGCAGTAAGGATAATGCTTCAGCTACTCGTACACAAAACTTTAAAACCGCTGTACAGTTACTTTGAGGTGAACAGCAAAGTGAATTCACACGTCTCGAATGTAAATCAGAGAATACGCTCTTTATAAATACAAGGCGCCTTTAAACTACAATAAAACAAGCATATTTAGCCTAGTCCTAAAGCTAATATCCTAATGTAGCATGAAACATATAGAATTGAAGCCTTGAAATTCCTTAAACAACGTCTTCATTTGTTAATTTCTGACGATACTAATCGTGCTAAAATAACAGAGACATGTTAAATAAGCTATAACATTATTAAAGTAAATTAATGAAATGTTGTACCAAACATCCTTATTTCAATAAAGTATTGCTATTGTTATTTATTAACAATAATTATGCTTTTGATTTAAAATTATCCTCCTAATACTCGTTCCATTTCATTTGAACTTGCTAATAACATAAACTTTCCATTACCAACAATGACGTTTAAAAAAATATGTGTGTGTTCGTAGCCGAAAAGATTCACTCAAAAACTTCACATGTATATGAACGAACGTCGTAACAAGTATAGTATATCCTTGCCAATTACCTTATGTCTCCTTTCAAAGTTTCCTTCCATTTTAAGTGCCTTTACTTTTTATGTGAATACTTTCGTTACATACTAGATGCCAAAATTAAATTAAAATTACAAGACTTTTGCCGAGATGAATAAAGAAATAAAAGGTGCGGCGTCAACAGAGCTTTGGCTTAAAGAGTCCTTAGCTGACTGGAGACAGGTAATTTTACACATCAACACTCACCGACTGACGTCATTTCATTTTATCATTCCACCTCTTCCACTGTCTTCCATTCATTTTACGTTAGCGTTTGAATAAGTGGTGTTTAAGGCTGATTTTGTTAGTAATGTGAATGTATTAGTTCAACACAAAGCTACTATGATTTAACCATTTTCTTCAAAATATTGATTACTGTGTTAAAGTTTATGCTAACTAGAGATTACGTAAATATCATATCTGTAACCCCTACAGAAAATGAAATATCAGAGGTGCAGTAGTTAGTAGCTGTGGGAGAGAGGTGGGTTGATGTGGGCTAAAATTTTGGGTTTCAAATCTCGTTCGGTACATTTAAAAAGCCTCAACCCGTTACGATCAAAAAAGGAACTTCTGCCTTAACACTGAATCCTAAAATACTAAATTTAACTAATCATCTTTTTATTACAACTCATTTCAACAATGATTAAACAAAATAATACTTTTATACTTCTTTTACTGGTTTATTTAAATTAACAGCTAGGTTTATGACTAACTTAAATTCTAGCCTCATGTCTATAAGTAAACGAATACATTAAATGTTATTATTTTGTTTAGTTAGAGGCTAGAAAAGAGTAGGTTACAGTATCGTATCATTGTGTCTTTCACATTATCACTCTTGATACCCTAAGGGTACTAACAATGGAATAGGCGTAAATTGATACAGCTATCAAATCATCTTGACCCCAAACAATCAACAATGTCGAGCAAACATGTCCTCGACTTCGACACTACAGCCATTGTAGCACGATAGCTCCACCCATAGCAGCTGCAAGGTCCTGCCTACGCATTATTGTTTCATAACCTGTTGATTGGGTTGTAGTTGTGTTGACTTTGGTTGTTTGCCCGCTGAACAGATCCCGCATTGAACACTCCACGGTGTTCATATTGCAACCGTATATTTTTTTACAATATCCACAATACACACCGATTCGATCACAGGTTTCCAACAAACGTATTGTGCATGTTGTAAACAAATACGTTTAACTTCGTATTGTGCGAGTAGTAAAAACCAAGCAATAAAATAATGTGATGCTTAGTGTAACATACTTTTATTGTTTGCTTCAAAGCGTCGTATGACCCTTTAAAACAGCAGCTCTATTAGCTAAAACAAAAAACTATTGCGTAGCAAAACGGGTATTTTATGCTCTTTTGGACTAATTTTAAAAGTAAATAGTTATTGACATATTTCAACTGTTTTCCATCATTCCGTAACACACAAACAAATGGAGATACATTACTAATTATAACCCTTAAAATTGTTGTAATAAGACGTATCATTGTGCTTAGACAATTATTTTATAAAGTCTTTATAATGCTGGTAAATTTAATATCAGCATAAAATACCAGGGAAAAGACTGTTGATTTTCTGCCCAGAGCAACTGCAACAACATAGTATGAAATTTAGATTTCATTTTTTTTACAGCCAGGGTTCATTTAAAATAATCATTTACGGCACATGTATCCGTCTTTAGAACGTAGTCCATGGATAGTATGTTTTTTTTAGAAAATGGCTTTAGAAAGTAATATTATTAATGTTCAAGAAAGTGGTGGTGACAGTAATATTTCACGTAATCTCCACCAGATAACACGGAGCCAGACCTGGCCGGTCGCCAATTTTTTGACGGATGAACCCTGGGTTTACTAGTTTTGCCAAACTTTTTGTCCCAACTTGTGTCACCTGCAAAGTTTGAGCAATTTCTTGTGTGTAATACATTACAAGTTAGCGGTAATTTGTTTGTATGTACTCTTTTGTTTATTTAAAAGTGGATATTTTGGTAATTTATTTGATCAATAACCAAAACTAGAGTAAGAAGTGTAAAATTATTGAATTCAAAATCCTCTTAATGGGTACACAAACTATAATCCTACGACCTTTTTAATATAGCGATAAACGTAATCCGTTTAAACTTTGCTTGGATATTTTATTTTATATACTAATCATACTTTATAAGATAAACTGTTATATTTGGTTGATGCATTAAGTTTTGTATGTTCTTGACTTAATTTTAAATGTCTGCCAATAGTGATTTCTTCGGTAGCATCAGGAGATGTAATACAATATACTCCTGTTAATACCTAGTATCTAGGTGCTTTACATGCAACTGCTGCACAAGAAATATGTTTAATTTCAAGAAAAAGATTTTTGATTCCTTATACCCCACAATTATAATGCTGTAATAGTTTTCCAATGATTAGTACACTGTTCATATCGGAAAGAAACCACGACTTTAAGACTTTCCTGAGTTCAGCACAATTATTAAAATAAATTTATTGATTTAGATAATTTCGGTATTCTTATAACATTGGTGTAATAAGTATATAAGTAATAAGTGTCCTATTTTCTTTTGGCCTTTAAATAAAACAATTGAACTAAATTGCATCACTATAAAGTAACATTATTGATGTAAGATGTTCACCTCAAAATTGTTAAAGAAAGTTAGTTTCGCATCAATGATAGAGTGTCGGGATTATTAATAACAGAGTAGCTGGAAACTTTCTCTTGACAAGTTTTAAATCTATCATCTGAGTTTGCAAATAGAGACTACCCGTGTGTATTTCTAAACAATTAATTTAACTAAAATTTCAATGCTGAATTTTCTGCTGCGTATACCTACACCAAAAAGGAAGAAAATTCAAGAGCGACGGCATTGTTAGGTTGTGTTAGTCAGATCGGGAAGTGTGAGTTGGTTCCGTATAGCCCTGGTGTTAGAGTCATGCAGAAATATTTATTTAAAATAAAAAAAACGGTGCAACAATAATGTTATAACAAGGAGATAAAGTAGTAACAGTAAAAAAATAATACTCCAAAATTGTTAATAACTGGAAAACTCTATCATTAGCATAGTGTGAACATAACAGCGGTGAAATACTTTATACTATTGAGTTTAAAACTATTAATACTAATTATCCTCGGCCATACTCCCTGACACGTACATTTCCAAATGATTAGACAAGGGTCGTCCTTCTGTGATCCTATCCATCCAGATGGCTTACTCAAGTTACTCCGTAGGGATTTCACTTAGCTCTTTTATGAAATACTAGAGAAATCATTTGGAGACTAAATCCAATAGGTAAAATACGGATTAAAATATAATTAGATGAAAAAGGGATTTTTCTTAGTGATACAACTTTCTTAATCAAATAATAAATCAAAATGGCATGAAGCTCGAGGTCTGTACATCCTTCCTTTGTGGGTGGTTAAATCACCATGTTAACATCATGATAAAATGTCGATGCGTTTTAGGGCAATCATGAGATAAAACTTGTACTATTATTTACTATTAGTACTTGGAGGGCCGATCTTTGCACAGGAAAGGTCAGCCAGTTTTTTATATGACTTGGAGTAATATTAAGTAACCTTGTCCCCCAACTGACGAGCAAATTTAATTATCTCATTTACCTCTTGTCTGCATGTTTAAGGTCACTCCGGATGTATGTGTACCTCAATGTCCTTTTGATTCATTTTAGATATGACATGACCACACTGTATGGTTTTAGTCACTGCTCTCAGGAAACTACAATGTGTTAAGACTTTAACTACATGAGTGTTACAATGGTATTACTTTGACAATTCCCTGGTTGATTATAAAGAGCTATTACAATTCTTTTGTTTTGTTTTTAATTTCCATAAGCCCAATGATATGTTGTTAACTTTCCATTTTCGTTTTTTTTTATTATTATTTTTTTCCTGGGGATGAGACCTGTCTATGACTTATTTTTATCCCAGAAATTAGTTACTTCCAACATTTGAAGAACATCGTTTGGAGCCGTTTTTGAGAACAGAGTTGTGAGCAAGCACGCACGCAAGAAAGCAACGTTACTCATATTGGAGTGTAGGATTTATCTAATATTATTTACTACAGTAAATAAATGTCGTATTCTTTCTCAGCTGTTCAAAATTGCCTTAATTTCGATAAAAATTCGTAATTTGTTCATCTAACAGGCAGTAAAACCACTTTAAAACTACGTACCAAAATGCATATTATAAACCCCCAAAATGTAAATAAAATTATCGATAGTTATTGGGCCAGATGATTGGTGAGTCACTAGTAAAATTTGATTATTCAACAAACACCTTTCATGGTTATTGAACATCTTGTATTACGTACAGTGTAACTGTAGACATATGCTATAGTGTTGTTTTATTGTATACACGCACCAGTGGCATTATTCAGCGTTTTGAAAGGAAACACTCTAAACAACTTTGACAACAACGGTCGATCTTGTCTTCTTTATTAAGGTCAACCGTTTCATAAAAAAAATCTTTAATAAATAGTTCAAAGTCAAATTACAAATAGTTCCAATTTCCTTAAACACATTTTCAGATTTTGCTAAGGGTCAATCTAACGAACCACAGATTATGAGGCGAGCTCTCTAACCACTACCGCATCTTTTATTGAATGTTCGTACATTTTACATAAATAACTACATCATGTTTGACTGTAACATGTTTTACAAGAAGTTTTGATTTTTTTTATAGAACAACTTGCCAAGATATTGCAATAAAATGGCATTATTTTATTCAGCTAAACTGTGTATTATTCTGTACAACGTTACGAGCCCAGCCAAGAGACCGGTGGCTGTCTCTCTCTTGTCGATTACAAAGTTTCCCCGACAGAGCCACAGTCAGCCCGCATCGCCCGGATATGTCCGATAACTTGGTGAGGCGACTTCTCCCCTAGCAATTGATTTCATGTTTGAGTAATAGGAAATTACTACTCTCACAGTGCACTAACGTTAGGGGACAAATGCAATACAATTGCCGATTAATAAACTGTCAGGGGCGATTAATAAAAATTGAATTTTAATATTTATATTTACTTTGCTTACTTTAGTTATTTTCATTAATATTATGTATATTATTTAAAATCTTCATAAAATAATCAAAATTCCCTCAGGTTTTCGCCTCATTGGCCTTGACATATATATCCAATGATTATCTATGATAGACAATGATTTCATTTGGTTGACATAAACATGAGTATGCTAGTCGTAACAGTTTATCAGTTTCTCCACAGAATGCAGTTCAATCAAAACAGTTGGCCTGTCCTCTACTGAGTAAGGTTTGATTTCCTATACCTGGGTAAGGTTTGCTTGCTTGTATGATTGCTTGCAACTCTGTTCTCAAAAACGGCTCCAACGGTTTCCTTCAAACATTGTAATTAACTAATTTCTGGTTTACAAATAAGCTATAGACAAGGTCTCATATGTAAAATAAGAATTATAAAAGTTATAAAAATTAACATTAGGCTCATGGGAGTTTCAAATCAAAACAAAATCATCATAAAACAGCTATTTATCAACAATCAGTGAACTGTCAAAAGTAATTTAGAAAAGTAATAACATGTGGTTTCCTGAGAGCAGGGACTAAATCCATTGAAATAACATTACATGCAGTGTGGTCATGTCATATTCAAAATTAATCAAAGGGACATTGAGCCATAATAACAACTGGAGTGACCTTAAACATTCAGAAAGAGGCTAATGAAATAAGTAAATCTGCTTGACAGTAATAGGAAAAATTACTTCAAGCCATCTAAACAAACAGACTGACTTTCCCAGAGCAATGCTTGGCCCCAGGTACTTTAAGTATTAAGAGGGTAAAGTATGTCATTATAGCTTGAAGGAAAGATGTTAATTTTCCGAAAGCGAAGAAGACATTTACACTTGAATTGATTCACAATTTTGCAATTACAACTACAATTTTGGACACCACCTAACATACATAAAGCATTAACTTTCATCCATTTCGGCTGTACTCACGAGATTGAGGTTAGAAACATCGAGTCGGTTAGCTTGGTCCAAAGCAACAATCAGTCGGCTGTTTATTACTTAAGGGAGCGGAAACGGAATGTACAGAAAACAGCTGTTTTACGATGTGATTTTAGCTCGTAAAGAAGCAATTTAGTATTTCAGTAGTACTTTAGTGGTTGTAGTCAAATATAGTTTGCTCTTTATGAATCTTCTCTGTGTGTCTGGGATTATCAGGACTAGTCTAAAGAAATTACAAACTCAATTACGAAAACGTTAATATTGTATGTATTCTCTGGATATTAATGGTGACATATTTTGTAATTAAATAAACGGTATGAGGAAACTGACACATATTTTCTCCCTTTTAGCCCAACTTTAATGAATAAATTACCTTTTAATTTACTAAATGTAGAATACAAAACACGGTCGAATGTATAGAACGTCTAGTAAACAAGTTTTTTTTCTTTCAAAAATATCCACCCAAATGCCTGTTTAGGAGGCACTACAGAATCCATCGATACACACATGGTTTTAAGAGGGGAAATTCCCCCTATTCCCCCTCTCAGGCTTATTAAGGAGCAACATATTTCGAATTGCCTGTGTTGGTCAATGCCTACTTGACAAGCATATCAAGTTTGATCGAAATTGATCAATAAATAAGAGAGAAATAGTAATGTTTGTATTCCCCATAAGAATAACATTGGACAACGTACTGCGTTTACCACGAAATGGAAATTTAAATTTTCTCTGCAACCAGGAATCGTATAATAGTAATTAAAATAATAAATTATTCAGTTTTTAGCTCTTTTAAATAGTGAATAGTAATTTTTTTATATTTATGTTTTTTATAAAAATCCAAAAAACTGACTTTTTGATATTTTAAGTCTTGTAATTTCTAAACCCGAATTTTTACAGAAATGCGGGTGATGTCATTTTGTTTGAAAACTAAAGTTCTACAAATGACTAAAGTTTAATCAATATCGTTAGAGCTGTTTTTGAGAAATCTTGATTTTTCATGTTTTTGGTAGTTTTTGTAGGATAATTACCCTTAAAAATAAAAAATTCCAAAAAGAGGTAAAAGGTCTGGAGATATTGTGGATTATTACCTACATACCAGATTTCATAAAAATCGGACCATTGGTTAGGGCTCTAGCTCTGTACACAATCAATACAGACAGACAGACACACAGACATCACGTAAAAATCACTTTTTTTGGTTTCAGGGAGCACCAAAACGAATATATCCACTAACAACTCAAATTCAAAAATTTTGCGAAAACAATACTTTCTACCTACACTATGTGTAAGGGAGAGAAAGTAAAAATACGACTCTTATATATAAAACCAAATCGCACCAGGAACCTTTGAGAAACCCATATGTCTGACTCTCTCGAACTATATACTGAATGAAATGTTTCGGTAAGTAAATTGGAGGAAAATTATTAGATTCTTCCTTTACACAACCTCTCCTAAAGCCATAGATTTAATAAATGTCTCTAGCTAAAACACATATTTAAATATTAATCAGGTGTGTGATTTGGTTTGATAGTAAAATGACAGGTGAATCCCAGTTTAACAAGCGAAGCTGTTGGGAATAGCTAGTTTTAAATACAACTTAAACTTATCTTTCTTAATTTGAATAACTTAAATAGATTTGTTTTGTTTAATACGCAATGTTGTTTTTATATTAAACAAGAGATTTCTAGTTAAAGTTCCACTCTTAGGACGATATATTGTCAAAACAGCTGATCCTTGATTGAAATAGGTTCACCCGAGTTATTAATTACCCAAATTTGTACTTTAATGTTCTGCTGTTGAGACTTCGCACTAGGAGCTCTTCAACAATACATGAATGATCATTAAACTGGTTATAGTTCCTCCAGTGCTTGCTGGACGAAAATCTCCTTAACATGTTCATACATTTTATGACGATTGTACTGCTGTAGTAGCAGTAACTGGTATCTGTTTCTAAAGTATTTTACATTTATTTTAAATTTATTTACTGTTGCATTTGTTAACTAATGTCCAAAACACATAACAAATATAAACAAAAATACTTTAAACCATTTTACGACTGTATTTAAATGCATAACTATTCAAAATAATTAAAGCACACAAATATATTAACAACCCATGATGTGGATTTGCGTATACGTAAAATTAATATAATAACCTACAACAGCGTTGGATTACTTAAAACCTCTTAAGTGCATTTTTAAATTTCCTTTCCTGTGCTAGGTATGATTTCTATATAAACATCTATAGAGTGCACCTAAACTTATGGTCCCCCTTTTTAAATTAGTTCTTTGGGTCATTGCAAACATATAACCAAAAAAACCTATATCCAAATCTAAACCAAAGTCTAAAATAGCTATATTTGTGCTTGTTGTTACTTGTTATTTTTTTATCTCAAAGGTTTTCAACATATAAACTTTAAATTTGGCATTACTGCGTGCCTGAAGTATAACAAATAAATGTACCGTTATATAATTTTGTTTATTTAACTATAGCCGTTTCAAGAGTGTGACTACATTAAAATTGTAAGGTAAGATAAAATGAAAAATATGCTGGAGAGAGAAAAGGTTTGGAATTTAAAGACAAAATAAACGGAATATTGTTTGCTGAAATCAGAGAAAAAATGCCTGAGTTATTTGATTTACTATATAGATTAAGAAAACAAGTATTTTAGTAATTATTTTGCATATAGCTGGTAGTGTCAGCCGGAAAACGTTGACGTCAACTTGTTATGTTCATTGCAACTTACCTGAATGCCTACTGTTCGCAAGTTCTTAATTAAATGCCCTGGTTTTCGAATGTGGTTGGGATTTAATTTAGTTCATTATAACATACATTTTAGGTACCATGACCGTTTCATTTGTTAGCAAGAGCAATAATGGGAATTGACATGGGGACGAACCGTTAGCACCAATATCAATATGTTGGGTTTTTTAATAAAGACGCCCACTATCAATATTTGTAAAGTCAAACAATAATGTGAAATAGACCTATTTTCCTTACTCCGTGTAATTTGTAAAACAGCGTATCAACGTTTTTTCTACTTACAATCTATTATCGTAATACATTAATTATGATAAGAATTGTTTCTATAGACATTTAATACAAAATCACAATATTGTACATAGGCATTTAATAAGAAAATATAACAAGTTATTCAATGTGCAAGACAACGTGGCTAAAAGCTACAACGGGGATAATCAGAAGATTTCCGACCAATGTGGTCACACAACCTTTGTAACTAACTCTTACACTTTTATCGATCTGATGTTTGGCCAAATTAAATCACGGACATTCGGTATTAGTATTTACTACAAGTTAATACATTATCGGTCTAAATCACCTAATGTGTCAGGAACTTAAAAAGGGATGGTATTAATTACTGTAATACTCTATCAAGAGGATAAATATGTTTAGTAGTAAATAGGCAAATATATGATGTCCATGTACAAAGATGTCTCAATTTTATTACATTTATTTTATTTGATCGAAAGAGAATTACAATCAACATTGAAGAAATTAAGGTTGAGGAATGTTAAGTCAGATTTGTTAATCGCCGACTGGAATTACAGCAAATATCCGTTTATTTCTTGATTAGAGAAATTAAAGCAATCAATATCAAAGGTTTGTTCTGCAATATCCTTTTTGTCATTCGCTCAGAGAAGAATATCATTTTGTGTTCCAAGTTTTTAAGTTTATTATTTTAATTTAAAGTATATATACTCGTGAGAAGCTCAACTAATGGAAATAATAGTTCCTTAATTGTAACGGGAAACGTTCCACTGAAATAATATTATGAAATAGTAATATTTAACGGTAGCACACAATAAAGTAAACGAGCGAGTTTGATAATTCATTGTGTGTTTACTGCCTTAACCGTTCTACGAGGCTCAGTGGCATAATACAATATATATTTTATGTATATACACTGTAGTTTACTAGCGTATATCATTGCAAATAGTCATGCAGATGTTAAATGAGCGTAACTCCTTTACCACTCTAAATTTGATAATAGAGAACAAATAATTTAATTTTCCCTTCCACTTGAACGTTTACTACCTCTGCAACCATCCGTTAATGAGCGGTAAGATAAGGCGTCGTACTACGTTCTACTTTCTTACCCTGCAGTGTTCTTGGGTAAAACTAAGATCCTTATTGATTTATTTTGTATGAAAATTCCTTTGAAACCACATTTTGATGTGTGCTATAGAGGTTTTTTTTATCTAGAGGCCTTAAGAAGGTTATGTAAGCTAATGACCTCAGGTCTAACCATGCCTCTATTAGCTAATTGTTTGTGATACGAACTTCTAAAAATACGATTCTAAGTATTTGTTGAACTACGGTAATTTAAACTAATATTATCCATTACTCCCATTGGTGAAGA
The DNA here is from genome assembly GCA_963675035.1 of Allygus modestus. Taxonomy (NCBI): domain Eukaryota; kingdom Metazoa; phylum Arthropoda; class Insecta; order Hemiptera; family Cicadellidae; genus Allygus; species Allygus modestus. The sequence goes on along the minus strand of OY776112.1, from coordinate 416,642,482 downwards.
ATGGAGTAAAAAGAGTTATGTTTGACTTTTAAATGTATTGAAATAGTTATTTAATAAAAAGACTGAACAGAGTAATAGAGTCTACAATTTATTTATCTAAATAAACCTAAGAAAGTAAATAAATGTGAGAAGAGAAAAACGTTTAATTGTGTGGAAGTAATAAATATCCTTAGCTGTTTCCCGGTACGTTGGGTTGGCAATCCTGGTTGTGTGGTGGGTAGGTTGGCTGTTGGCTGACTTTTTGTTGCCACATGCAGGCACTTATTTTTACTGAAACACATTTACAAATTAGCGAGAAATAAAACTGTACTTATGAGTAAATGCCATGCAAACCAATATTCTTTACTGGTGGTTTTAATCCTTTCAAATCACTCCTTGTAAATCCTCCTGGCCAAATATTTGTTAAATATAGCTGCATAGTTATTGTATTTCTTCATTTTACTGCAGGCAAGTTTTTGCCTTAACTAGGGGCTGTATATTTTTTTTAATGTTACAAGGTTGAGGAAGTAGATGGAGTTGTTTTCAAGAAAATATGTTCAAAGTTGTACAAGTTTTGAATGTTAAATTAAATAGATCTTGTTCTTGCTTGCATATGTCGCAAAGTGGACCTAAATGAATCTTTACAACAGTCTTAACAACTATGACTTTCAAGTCCGATAAGAATAAACTGTTAACGTGCGGTGATTGTAATATCGACTCTTTAGAAAATGATTATTTTATTAAAGATTTGAACATTTATTCAAATTACATTATATAAAGTTAGATGATATATAGTTAGATAAATATAGTAACAAGTTCAACCAAAATTACCAGTAGGTCAGAATCTGGATTTGATAGTTTTTTAAATAATTTAATAACGTAGACATCCATTACGTGACAGAACATTCCATCTCCATAAAAATTATAGTAAATACAATAAAAACATTTCACTCTAAAGAATTGTGAAGCTGAATAAAGTGAAGTCATAAAAAGTAATTTACTGTATAATAGAGAGAAAGTACACCTAAAGCTGTTATAATTACAGAGGCTAATGTGAGGTTAATTGGGAAATTGGCAGCACTGTCTCTGGTTTGCCGCCAAATGTCACCATTCTTGAAATAATTGTGCTTAAACAATTCGCTTTACAGTTGTGTAGGAAACTATTATGGTATTTTTGCAGTTACAAGTCCTCTATAAAAATTGTACAAAGAACATTAGCATTTTTATGGGAAAATATTGTTGTTTTCATGATTTTTTTGGGAGGTCAGAAGTTATACTCATTTATTTACATAATTACAATTGTTTTATCTGTTATTAAAAGAAATGAAGGATGGATAATCTCAGGACTATTAATCAACCACTATTATTAAGTCAGCATTAAAATTAGTTGCTTATTTTGTTATCGTGTTGAAAGTATAGCAGTCACTCACTCTTATAAACAATGCAGTTAAGAATAATAATTTAATTAAACTGCAGTAACCAACCACTAGTTAATACAAATTAAAATTTATCTCTGAATTCGATTGTAATTAATCACATAGTGTCAATATCAAACCGCTATACATATAAACCACAACATTAATTACTATTTTTAATGTACAATAATTTCCTGAGTAGCATTTTACGTGTTGTTACAACTAAACAGGATAAAATAAACTAGGTATAACAACTGTACAAAGTATATTTACACTTATTTACTTACATAGATGACGGTTAATATACACAAAAGATAGTACAAGGTGATCGATTTTCGTTTATTTTTATTGTTATGTTTTGTGCATGATTAGTGCTGCATGGTTTGATAAGTGCTTATGAGTCAAGAGGATGACTATTATTGAATTATTATGTAGTTATTATATTGATTTCTTAGATTTAGTAACTTGGTCTATTGTAAAAAATACTGAATGGTTGCAATAAATCATTTGAATCATTCAATCAGTTTCACCGTTCATCATCATTGCCAATCAGAAAATTATTTTATACTATAGCAATATTATTCAGCATTAGCAAATCCTGTTTTGGCTCAATATCCTGTACTTTGTGTATAATTCGCTTCTTAGTGTAATTGTTTTCCTGTCTGCTTGAATCTGCTCGACAAGGTAATGGAAGGGTATTTCTTGGTCCCACGCCTGCGAAACAGGTCTACGGGACGACGACACAGGATAAGTAAAGTAAGTCATTATCAACTCAAAACTCATAATATGAAAATAAAATTCATATACGGGCACGGTCCGGACCGTAGACGGTAGGCCCTGGCCTCACAAGTTGGACGTGGTAGGGTGGCAGTTCGGTCCCGGCTGGCTGCTAAGATATTTCTCATTGGTCCCTAAATGATTGGTTACTAAGATTGGCTTGTTAGGGACAAGCCAAGGGGTCGATTCGGCAATGGGCAACGGTAGTCTCTCGCCGGGTCACGTTTAGCGGGGCCAATCAAACGCGAGTTCACTGCAACGATCTTAGCCAATCAGCTGTTAGCTCGCTGAAGCACCTGTCAGTCGAGGGTTTAGCCATTGATAATTTTTACAATCAGTTCTGTGAGACAGTCATAAATATTGGGGAAAAAATATCTCAAAACTAGTTTGGATACAGAAGGTTTATTTTATTATTTTAAAATTATAGTGCATTAAAAGTAGAATAAACATTAAGATAATAAATACCCCCGTAGCAGCAAACCTGCGTACTGAGTGAATATATATATATATATATATGTGTGTGTGTGTGTGTGTGTGTGTGTGTGTGTGTGTGTGTGTGTGTGTGTGTGTGTGTGTGTGTATCTCAATACCACTTAAATCCACATACCAAGTTTCAACAATATACATTCATAAATTAATGATTTATGACATTTTAATTATTCCCTATAAAAATAACATGGCGTCTGAAGGTGCAGGTTTGCTGAAACAAGGTACACACAAAATGGGTTTTTATAAAAAATTGTTTATAACTCAACTAGGTGAAGCCACATACTGAATTTTATTAATTTATATTCATAATTAAGGGAGATAACATCTGACTTTTCTCTATAAGAATAACATAGGGGCTGAGTACGCAGGTTTGCTGCTACGGGAACTATCGGCAAAAAATCATTTTTCGTGCAAATATCAATAGACCACACTACTATGGACGCCCCCTCACTGCTTTTTGACCTTTGACCCCTGACGTCACGCCCGCTCCCCCTCCCCCTTCCCCCTCCCCGCCACTCCCTCTCCCCCTTCCCACCCCTCCCCCTCCCGTCCCCCTCCCCCTCCCTATCCCCCCTCCCACCGGACCCCTCCCGACCCCCTCCTACCATTTCTTCTAACCTACTTTTGTGAAGGGTTGCCAACCTAACTTGTTTGCGTAGGATTGCCAACCTATATATTTTTATCCTTGCAATACTATGTCGCGCTAAATTATACTGACTGTTATATGTATATAATTATTACGTCACGCTACTTTTGTTTGCTGCGCTCGGCCCCCTCTCACCCGCTTGTTTACTTATCCGACATCTTACTTATCCGAACATGATACTTATCCGAACATCTTACTTATCCGAACATGATACTTATCCGAACATGTGACTTGTCCGAACCTGTTACCTATCCGAACATGGTAGTTATCCAGCCAGCCCCCTGGACCACCCCCCGAGGCGAAACTCAACTCCTTGAGCAAAGCTCGGTCCCCTCCCCCTCCCCACCCCTCCCCTCCCGACCCTTCCAATCATTTTACCTAACCTACATTTGGACAGTGTTGCCAACCTGGTTTCTTTTCTGTGTAGTACTGCCAACCTAATTTTCTAAGATTACTTCACCCTAAGTTATACTATTTGTTATATATATATATATATATGTGTGTATTACGTCACACTACTTTCATTTTCTACGCTTGGCCCCCTCACACTGTTTATATACCTTTTAATACCCTTCCTCTGTTAAAATATATTAGTAAAATATGAAGTAGTACCAGGTGTATCAGATCAGACTGAAATAAAATCTATGCATTTATAAAACAAAAGTTGATATTTGTAAGTAGTGATTTCTCTTTACGGTGGAAATCATACCTTGTGGATAATTTTATATCCTTATCGGGTTCACCACTCCTGTTTCAACTTGTCCAGACCTGTCACTACTTGTTCAGTAGATATGACCCCTATAGAGCTCTATAACTTATTTGCTATGCCAAACCTTTTTCACCTGTAATACTGTTTCATTATATGCTTTTCAAAACTAATTTCATCTAAATTGTACCTTGTGTAAGTCCAATACTAAACTATGCAAACAAGGGAAAATAATAAGTAATAAATTACAAACCAAACTTTATTGATACATTTAATTGGTCTACTATTTACAAAAACAGTAATTAAGTGAAAAATCAAACAAATTCAATTCCTTTTCCGATTCCCCGGTATACCGGAGACAGTCTGTCGCCCTCTCCTTTGTTGTAGCTCTCGATGGCGGCGTCCGAGAGGATAGCGAGGAACCTGTGTGGGAGGTAGACGTTCAGGAGTAGGTCATCGCCGGTTATACCTTCAACGACGGTGGTGCGGATTGTTTCGCCGAAACGTGTTTGCGCTTTTCCAAACTGGATGATCTTGTAGGGGATCATCGGGCTGAGATCGCTGATCCTGGTATATTGCGGCACGTAACAACTGTTCAAGTGTACTTTCAAATCGGCAGTGTCCATTGTCGATTGATTTTATCTCCCCGTAACTGCTGCCTCTCGTCCAGGTGGCGTGGAACTGACTGAATCTCAACTAGATAATTTACTTTTGGTAGTGGTGGGGGTGGGGTGGTTGGAGGGAGTGGGGGAATGGTTTGGGGACAAAAAAAGTCCCAGATGCAGGGAATATTTCCCTCCGATATACTTCTTTTTTATTGGTTGTGGTATTGAACCAGTTTCAACACGTTATTCAATGCGCACATCTTTTTTGATTTTCCGTGAAAAAAACAATACACATTCGATGTCGTCAGCACCTTTAAAGAAGGGTAGGCTTCCAGGTCGATCACTAGACACGATCTGAAAAATTCTTTAATATAGTTTGCTTTTTCCAGTCCCTTTACGTACACTACCGAAGAATACAGAATGGAGTACAACTGTCTGTGTAGCGCTTGAATGGTTGTGTCACCGTCCTGCCAGCGTAGCCCGTGATAGTGATTGGTCGTCCACGTACACTGTTTCTTGGTTTTGGCGTCCAAAGTGGTGTATGGGCACGGAGATTTCACTGTCCAATGTTGAATGGTGGTTCCGTCCGACGTGGCAACTGCAAATTCCTTAACTACGAATTCGTTGTTTGGGTTTTTAAAGCCTTGAAAATCAACAAACAGTTCCATGTTCCGCCCGAAGCGACTGGCACCGCCTGAGGTTAGAATGAGAATGAGGCCTGCCGGGCTAGACAGCGGCTCGTTCTATCCCCACTACTACCTCCCTACCACTAACTCCTTTCCAATACCTCTCCCCACCACTATTGCCCCCTCCCCACCCGTTCTCCTCCTCCTCCTCCAACTACAACCAACTATCTTTCTAATATTCAAAATCTTTTCAAAAACTGGACAGGGACAAGGATTAATAATAATAACAACGTTTCAAATACAGACACAAGTACGTATTTAATAAATCAAATCTTCTTATATATATATATACGCCTTTTACAAACACACACACACACACACACACACTAATTGTATACATTTCATTATCATATTAAATTCATGATAGTTTTACCATGTTATTTTTAATTTTTCTTTGATAAATAAAAATACCCCCCGTCGCAGCAAACCTGCGTACTCAGCGAATTTCCAATGCATTGATATGTTTCTCACTAGTACATAAAGCCACTCACCAAGTTTGACAAAAATACATTCATAAATAAGTGATTTATTACATTTTATTTATTCCCCATAAGAATAACATTAGGACTGAGTACGCAGGTTTGCTGCAACGAGGAAGATAAGAAATGAGTTTTTATGCAATTATCTATATAACTGAACCAGGTGAAGCTACTTACCATGTTTTATTAATTTATGTTCATAATTAAGGGAGATATAAAACTTTACTTATTCTCCATAAGAATAACATTAGGGCTGAGTATGCAGGTTAGCTGCTACGGGGACAGTCAACAAAACATTTATTTTTTGTGCAATTATCAATATACCAGTACAACATGAAGCCACATACCAAATTTCATCAATATACATTCATAAATAATCAAGATATCAAATTTTATTTATTCTCCATAAGGATAACATTGGACAACGTACTGTGTTTAGCACTTTGAATATCTCTGCAACGGTTTGACGTAGAATCACAATTTAAACACCAAAATGATTGTTTTGTGGAGCTGAAGTGATTGGTAAAAGAAAATGTGAAGTTTAAAGTAAAATTAACTGAGGAAAAGCCAAAAACCTTTTTCCCATAAGATTAACATGGGAGATTTTATGAGCATGTTTTTTGGATTTTTTCCGCAACCACTTAACCTAGGTTAATAATTCAAAATACCATATTATTTGTTTTTTTAAGCTCTATAACATGGTCTAAACCTAAATTAAGTGTTTTAAAAATTTTAGGGTAAAAAATGCAAAAAACTGATTTTTGGAAAATTTAAAACCCCCATAAACCCCCCTTCCCATAGTCCAATTTTTCTGGTTTTCGAACTTAAAGTCATAAAAGTCAGTTTACACATTTGAGCCAAATTTCATCGAAATCGGACGTTTTTTACTCAAGTTATCGCGTTCACGGACACATATATAGATATATATATATATATATATAGATATATATATATATATAGATATATATATACATATATATAAATTTGAACGAATAGTGTTTTGGACATCTGGGGACCTCAAAACAAAAAGTTATCATGGTCTCGGGCTTAAGTCTTACCATGAGACCTACGGTAATAGCTTCTTCCCTATAGGGGAAATTCGCTAACAACACTTTGAAAACCGGACTAAATATATTTACACCCCGACAACAACAACAAATATTTTCTTTTATTTAAACAAAACAAAATCTTGTTCGAAAACTGTCCCAGTTATTACACCGTTGGTTTCAATAGAGGTTAGTTATAGTCAACTGTGACGTTTCTATACTTGTCCACTTCGATGATGTTGCAAAACTCTCCAAAGACGATGCAGTTGACCGCTTCCGTGAGGGCGACGCCAAAATTGATTTCTATGCGAAGACTGCCTCTTCTGACCAGGTTCCAATGGGGCGCAGTGGCTGCCAAATCCGATGTCAAATCGAACGCGTACAGACAATAGCCGTTGGGGTACATGCTTCGTGAAATTCCGTTTCCGTGGTTTTTGTTGTGAATACCACATCCGGAAAATAACGTGTTGTAGCAACTGATGTATAACTGATGATTTGTAAAGTCTGGCTGAAGCGCTTTAGCAGGTACTTGCTGTCCGTCAACGTAGAGGGCCAGAAAGTTTACGTTGTAGTGGGCAAAATTAAAAGGGTTGTGCTTAAAACTGCCGTTATAAGCGTTGTTACTCACTAGCCCCAACACGATCCTTTTAGGCAACTGTCCCAGGTAAACATTGTCTATAGTTTTGCCGAGCACATCACTTGGAATAGTAAAGGCCTTAACGTCCACGCGCGTTATGGGATACTTTGCAGCGCACGTTTCTAGCTTTTTGGCGTGTTCAACCAACAGTGTGGGGTTAATCTTCACTCTTCTCACCATCAGGCTGGCTTCCATCACGTTTATCACGAACCCAGACTTGGATATTAGACTAAAGTTATCGCGGGATCTCGTAAATCTAACTTTAAGCTCGACTCCGTTCAGCAGATACTTTCCTTGGTGGAATACGTCAGCGTGTATATATCCCATCATGTCCACAGGGTGGCTATTGGCAAAGTAACTTCGTCTTTTCTTCAGTCCGTCGTTTTCATCTTCAGTTTTGTCCATTTGACCAGCTGTATCGCTCACCCAAAGGGCAGATGATTGGTGGGTTTCTTTAGCGGCATCATCGTAATTCAAAAGAGTTTCAATGTACGCTCGGTAAGGGTAAGTGTTTCCATTTGCCGATACCAGTTTTTGGTTAAAGTATACCTCCACCTGGCTAAACAGCGAATGCAGAAAATAGTTTACAGGTCCAACTTTATCGCAGGTTGCGTCCAAAACATTACCGTCCTCTTGCAAAATTCTCACTTTCACAGCAATCAAGGTTTGAGACAAGTCCAAATATTCGTCACCGTGGCCAGGCACGACAAACTCGATGGGGGATTCGTCAGTGAGTGAGGACAGAGGTTTGTATTGGACCCACTGACCTCCTTCGATGCTGGTCTGAGTCGGTGGTAGAGAAAACAAATCCAATTCGGTTTTAGAACAATCGGCAGAGAGGTTATGTACGTAGGCCATTATGAAAAAATGTCGGAGGGATAGTTCCTTTTGGAATTCTTCTTCTTCTTTGAAACTTTGGGCTTCTTCTTCCGTATTAGCTTCTTACGTGAGTTTTCTACTTGCTTCCGACCTTTTGGTTTCTGTACTGCTTTCCGCTTCTTAACAGCTGACGAAGAGTCGGGACTGTTGTTCACGCTGCGACGCTTGGGCAAAGACTGAGCCTCGGTTTTTATAGTACCACCAGATATAGGCATAGGAGCGCGGCCTGCAGCACCAAACATACCACCGACACCAGCCATGTTCACTCGACGGTGTCTCGGACCAGACTGACAGCGGCACCAGTATTCACCGGGTTAAATCCAAAAGGCTAGACGCGGGAATCCAGGAGTTGAACTTTGCAGGGTAACCTTTCCACTTGACTAACACCTTCCTCCCTTTTCCCCCACCTTTCATTTCCAGTATTTTCTCAATTTTGTAAGCCTCTTTCTTCGGAACTATTACTTTTTGAAGTTCCGCCTCGTAAAAGGCCCCGTCAATAACTTCTCCGGCCAGGTCTTGAACTTGGTACACTGGAATTGGATGCCTTATGACGCGTATTACTTTAAAGATTTCCTCTGTCCAGTTGCTTTCGTATCCTTTGGCAAAATGTTTCTTCTCCTTTGCTATACGCACTGTGTCACCGACATCAAGTTTGGGGGCGATATACGTTTCATTCTTGGAATAGAGCGTCTTCCAGACTCGCAGAACGTTTTCGTCATTGACGTCAGCTGGTGCCATCTTGATTGTCGAATGCACTGTATTATTGTAGGCCCGTACCAAGTCTTGAATAATGTCCACATAGCGTAAAGTGTTTTTGTGAGTAAAGTAGCGCCACAATCTTGATTTAATAGTTTTTATAAACCGCTCCACCACGGCAGCTTTGGTATCGGGATTGCGGGTCGTGTAAAAATGTATTCCACGCTGCTTAAAAAACTTTGCAGATGCTACGGAAACAAACTCTCTACCTTTGTCACACTGGATATCGCGTGGTTTTCGTCCATCGGTTTTTAAAATAGACTCAAAAGCCTCATTAACCGTTTTAGCAGTCTTGTTTTTCAACGGGCGCAACCAACCGTATTTTGAGAAAACGTCCACCACCACAAGCAGATACTTGACGCCGTCGTTGTATTTGGAAATGTTTTTAAAAATGGCCAAATCCGCTTGCCATAAATCGTCGATATTACTGACGATATACCTGTTTCTGGCAAAATTTCTTCTTTTTTGCGTATGCAGTGTGTAGGGGTCCTGAGTGAGAAGCCAATCTTTAATTTTTCGGGTCCTAATTTTATTTTTGGTTTTTGTAATAAGAGGGTGGCTTCCTGCGTAGCAAGCAGAACTTGCCAGGTCGTAGTATATTTTTTCCAGAGTCTTGTTCATGGTTGTTGCGGGTGCATACGAGCCCACGCCTTAGACACTAATCTTCTTCTTCTGTCTGGGACTGGTGGTGTAATTGTTTTCCGCCTTCTAGCGGTGAGTGTAGGAAATGCTGGTCGCGGTGAAGGAACTGGTCGTCTCGGCGAGGAGGGTCCGGCTTGCTGATGTCTGCGCTGAGGGTTGCCGATGAATTCTTGAGGAACGTTAATCTGGCGTAGAGCTTCCAAAAACGGCTCCCAACCGACAGGGCCGGCAGCTGTCTTCTTGCACCTTACCACATCGCAGACCAGATCGACAATGTTCGAGTTGGGGATTGCGGCTCCATTTATACTGACGGTACCGTTTCTGTCCCATGAAATTAGTTCGTTGTCACAAAGCCGTTCAAAAAGGAGTTCTCCTTTTGTTTTAAACGCCTTGGGAATCGTGCGTAAGATATCGTCTCTAAAGTTTCGGGTGCCGTTGTGTGATGCTTCTACAATAGGAATTTCCATAGGTTTGCGCATTTCATCGTGAAAATACTGTCTCCGTTGAAGCATCTGCTGGTACTGCGCCCATTTAGCCCGGTCTTCAAGGTCCGAAGCGTGAAGCACTTTATTCATATCCTCTTCCAGAACGTTCAACGTTTCGTTTTTCGGTGTAGCAGCGTTCAACCGTTGCAAGACGTCGGGTGAAATCAACACCATCTTCTTAGCGTGATTCATCCTTGAAATACTCCAGGGCCGTAGCAATAACTAGAGGGACCAGTACTTCACTGTGTTTCACCAACAATGCTCGTTTAGATTTCCACGAGCCTTTCGAAGACGCTACGGAACGAATAGTTTGCTTGAATCTTTCGAGTTTCCGTCTCACCTCAGAAGTAAGAGGTATGTTGGCGTTTAAAATGTTCAAAAAGCACTCGCAAATAGCGGTAACCAAACTCTCGTCAGCTACACGTAGCAACGACAGACGTGGACTAGGCTGCAACTTGACTATGGCCTGCAGGAGCTGGAAATTGATCCGCACGGTGCGAGACATTCCGCAGAACTGACTCGGGAAACCAAACGCTGCCCCTATTTATAGGAATCTTACAACAGCTGGTAGCAACAAGGATACAGAAGATAAATATACATATGCGCATGCTAAACGGCAGTTGGGTTAATTTAAATGAAAGATAAAACGGCTGCCAAAACAGATATCTCAAAATCGGGATCGTTTTGTGCCGAAAGGTAAACTGTCAAAGTCGCCTACACGGCAACGTTTACTGTACACGACCCTGTACGTTTTTGATTCAGGGCGTGTCACAACAACTCCTGTCTGGGGGCGGACGATCTTGTGGGGGATGGGCACTACAGTGGCCGGGGCGTCATGAAGTAGCATCTTCTTCAAGGTGTCGAAACATACGATGCCGCGGTTCCTGTGGTTCATCGTTATTCCATGGACTTTACACACAGTCTTGAATTCATTCGGGCCGATCCGAATGACATAGGCGTAGTTCTTGGGCCCTCCCAGATGACCAACGAGTTGGCCAAGTATGGCCCCGACGCTTACATCGTGGAATTTGTTTCCGGGGCCCAAGAACTAAAATATAATATACTAATATATATATATATATGTGTGTTGACTCTTGGTAAATGAAACATTTATATTAAATTGAATCCATTATATTGAATCCATTTACGTAGGTAATTAAACAATTTAGAAAGTCAACCAAAAGACAGTTCAATCGGTTAGTTAAGTTTTTACTAATGACCCTAAGACTGTATTAGTAAAAATAATAATACATTGCCTAAAGTAGCAATTTATATAAGATATGGTGTCCAAGTTTTATATTTTTGCTGTTCTTATGTACCTGGTTATTTTCTATTCAAATAGATACTTTGTTGTAAATATTATGTTTAGTTTATAAACTAAAATGTTCATTTGTAAATATGTAAAGTTTAAGTATAAAATAAAATTAGCAACGGCCCTGCACATCTGTAATTAAGGCGAATCTTTATACTTCATCAACAAAATATGTTGCAATCTAATTTCATGTTGTTTAATACGAAATGAGAATAGAACAAGTTAGCTTTCGGAGACTCGTTTATAAATGATGATGATTATTTCTTACATTAAATTTTTGGTGTTTGGAATTTGAATGGAAAACCCGTTTATTACAACAAGGGAAGTATGGATATTCGAATAGGGCTGGGTACAAAGTCAATTATTTACTAGGGGCGAATATTTAACTGTCAACACTCCAAGTACTTTGTTGTAAAAACAACAAAATAAACTGAGTCCAATGTTTATATTTTTGGCTGGTCTGAAGCACCTGGTTCTGTTTCGACAGTACAACTTTTAAAATAATTATACTTTGTTTTAGATGTAAAGGTATTGTTTTTGATTTTAGTCGTTTTGGTATACCTGGTTATCATAAATTCAGTTAACCAACACAATTTTCAATTGTTTAAATATATCAGAGTACGTTTTATATCTGTAGGGTAACTTTCATCGATTTTGATGAATCTGACACATTTTAATAATTCAAGTCAATATCTACCACTAATAATTCTCTGTATCATTTTTTTTTACGATCAGTCAAATAAGAATCTACTAAGATAACTCATGGAACCATATCTGAGAATTAAATGACAAGTTCAACATGTAAATACAAATATACAAGGCAATATACCAAATCTTAAAAATAAAAGGCTATAGTAAATACACGTTAATTAAAGTTTACGACTGGAAATGTATTTTACCTGTAAGTTAATGCATCGGATAGTTTTGTCACAAGACTCTAAATACTTGTTTAAGTAAATCCGGCTTTAGGTTTACTAAGTTATCAACAAATTTAAAATAAGCCCAATGAGAACACGATCTGTGAGGTTACGAATGGTATCTGACTTGGAAATATCAAATTCTACCTTACAACGCGCTTAAAATAAAATTTCCAATGTCATTTATAAAAAAAAAAAATAAGCTTACAAAAAAAATATTTATTTATGAAAACTATACCTTCGGTATTATAAATTGTTTATGTCTTGCATTAAAATGTTATATTTCAGGTAAATCTCATTTAAATGTTAAACTCTTACATAAAATGTTTAAAATCAGCAAAATAAAGTCAGATCAGATAGCCTAGAAGTTCGATAGAAAACAAAGACCGTTAAGTAGCTTTCCGAACCTAAACGCAAAATCTAATTTGCAATGAAAGTTTACAAAGTTTATAAACGAAAAACTAAACTAATTGTAGAAATTATAAAACTTACTATTAAAAATAGTTTTTAAAATATTTATAAAATATTATTTCAGAAAAAAATAACTCGTTATAGGTTTCAGTTAGTATTTGAACCCTGCTGCTAAAGTTCTGTGTTAAAGTCCTGCTGCTGTGAAAATAAAAACGTTAAGCTGGTAGAAAAAAAACTTATAAAAAGACAAATATTCACTACCCAAAAACTATCTGTTCACAACCAGAAAGATAACTAACTGATGGGAAAATATATAAGAATAGATTGTAATACATTTACCCTAAAATACTCTCATTCAATAAATACACATGCCCAAACTACTAAATGTATGTTAAAATCGTATTAATTGCGTAATAGAAATAATAATCTGCCAATCTGGAAGTAGTGATCATTATCAAGAAGTAGAAATGACAAGTTCGAAATAATAGTTAAACTACCATCTCTGTGAAATAAATATGTAAAAATTAGTTTGCCAATGGATGTAACTAATATTAAAAGGTTGGAAATACTATACTAAAGTCACTAAAAATATAGGTTGACAACTCTGCAAAAGAAAATTTCACAAAGTAAGGTTGGCGACGCTGTGAAAGATCCAGAATTTAAGTCGGAAACTCTGCACAAAAACCGAAAAACATAAAGCTAGGTTAACAACTCTACGAAACAAAATTTCAAAAAGCTATTTTAGCAACACTGCAAAAGAGATTGAGACGCTAAGTTGGCAACATTATGACAAAAAATTAGAAATTGTATTGGCGGCATTAAGAACGAAAACATACAACATCTAGGTTGACCACTTTGAGAAAGAAAGAAAGAAAGAACACAAAGTACTTAGGTTGGCAAACACTGCACAAAATAAAATTATGTAAGTAAAGGTGTGAAAGAGAATGTAGAGAAAGTTTTGTTGGAAATTCCTTGAACGAAAACCTACAGAAATACACCACGAAAACAAAACACAACATTTAGGCTGGCAACAACATGTAGGAAAAAAGTTAAGTTGGCAACAGTGTCAGATTAAAATATTAATAGTTAGTTTGGCAACATTGGTATAGAAAAATTGCAAAGATTTTAGGTGGAAACATTAAGAATGAAGAATTTGCCAATGCCTTTAAAAATTATTAAAAGGTTGGAAACACTACAACCGAGTTAATCAAAAAGGTAGGTTGGCAACTCTGCGAAAGAACATTTCAGAAAGTTAGGTTGGCGAAACTGTGAAATATTTAGAGTTAGGTAGGAAACTCTGAACAAAAACCGAAATCCAAAAAGTTAGGTAGCAACCTTCGAAACAAAATGTCAAAAAGTTAAGGTGGCGACACAGTGAAAGACAGATTAAGACGTTATGTTTGCAACATTAGGACAACAAATCAGAAATTGTATTGGCAGCATTAAGAACGAAAATATAAAACATCTAGGTTGCCCACTTTGAGAAAGAAAGAACACAAAGTACTTAGTAACCACTGCAAAAAATAAAAGTGAGAAGATGATGTAGTTAAGGTTTTGCTGACAATTACTTGAACAAAAAAGTACAGAAGTACACTGCAAATAAATTATTAAAAGATTGGAAACACTATACCAAAATGTACACCTACAAACAGGTAGGTAGGCAACTCTGAGAAAGAAGATTTTAGAAAGTTAGGTTGGCGACACAGCAAATGATTCAGAAGTTAGATAGGAAACCATACAAAAAAACGAGAAAAAAATTAGGTTAACCCTACAAAACAGAATTTCAAAAATTCTGGTTCGCAACTTTGTGAAAGAAAGATCACAAAATACATAGGTTGGCAAACATTGCACAAAATAAAGTTATGTTAGTAAACATGTGAAAGAAAATATTCAGAAAGTTATGTTTGCAATTCCGTTACGGTAACGAAAAAATACAGAAAGACACTGCGATATTTAACAATTCAACATTTAGGTTGGCAACAACAAGTAGGATAAAAGTAAGGTTGACATCAGAAAGCAGGAAAAAAGTTAGTGTGGCAACACTGGCAATAACAAATTGCAAAAAGTAAAGTTGGTATTTTTGAGAATGAACGATACAAAAATCAGGTTTGAACCCCCTTAAAAGAAAATACAAACAGTTGAGTTGGCAACTTTGTGAAAGAAGAATGTTAGTATGACAATACTGCGAAATATAAAAGTCGACAATTCTACTAAAGATTTATTTAAATGCAAATAGTAGGCTGGCAAAAACAAGCAGGGAAAAGTTAGCTTGGGAACAGTGTGACCTAAGATATTAAGATTTAGCTTGGCAACACTGGCAAAGAAAGATTGCAAAATGTTAAGTTGAGAACAAAAGAGTAAAACAAGGTTTGAAACCCTATAAACCCATTAACTAAAAAGAAAATGCCAACATTCAAGTTAGCAACTTTGTAAATGAAACATACACCAATACCTTTAATAGGTTGGAAACACTACCCCAAAGTTAAATAAAGGTAGGTTGGCAACTCTGCGAAATAAAATGTTATAAATTTAGGTTGGCGACACAGTGCGTGATTCAGTAGTTCGTTAGGAAACTCTGCATTAACACCGAAATTCAAATATAAATTAGCAATCCTGCGAAAAACATTTCAAAAAGTTAGGTTGGCAACACTGCTTGGTAAAGATTGAGACATTATGTTAGTAATATAATTGAAAAGGTTAGAAATTATATAGGTAACATTAAGAACGAAAAAATACAAACTCTAGGTTAGCAACTTTGTAAAAGAAAGAACGCAAAATACTAAGGTTGGCAAACATTGCAAAACAAGTGTAAAAGAGAATGCTCAGAAAGTTATGTTGGCTATTCCGTTAGCAAAAAAGTACAGAAAGACTTTGAGAAACAAAAATTTACATTTAGGTTGACAACAACAAGTACGAAAAGAGTTGGCAATAACAAACAGTAAAAATGCTTGGTTTGCAACAGCTGAATCACAGTATAATATCAAGAGGTTGGCAACAATGGCAAGGATTAATTTAAAAAAAGTTAATTTAGTAACATTGATAATGAAAAGTGTAAAAACAATTAGGTTTGAAACCCTTTCTAAGAGAAAACAAAAACAATTAAGTTTGTAAAATTGTGAAAGAAAAATGGAATAAAAAATTCCAACTCGCGTATCTAAATACTCAGCCAATACAAATTAACGTATGTTTAATTAGTTTTTTAGTAACTTTTGTATCAGGGTGAATTAAATAATTTAATAAATTTAACTTAATTTTTCTTTTTTTATTATGTTGAAATGATAACGACAATACTGTGAAATAAAAGATTTTGTTATGCAAAAGGTAGGTTGGCAAAATTGTGGAACGGAGATGCCGCCAGGATGTCTCTAGTGTACCGCAGCAACGGTAAAGGAATAGAATTTGTTTAAAAATAATATCATTTTGTTAATAGTTATAGTACACAATGTATAAATAAACGTTTTGGTTTGTAATTTATTACTTATTATTTTACCTTGTTTGCATAGTTTAGTATTGGACTTACACAAGGTAAAATTTAGATGAAATTAGTTTTAAAAAGCATATAATGAAACAGTATTACAGGTGAAAAAGGTTTGGCATAGCAAATAAGTTATAGAGCTCTATAGGGGTCATATCTACTGTCACTAGACAGGTCTGGACAAGTTGAAACAGGAGTGGTGAACCCGATAAGGATATAAAATTATCCACAAGGTATGATTTCCACCGTAAAGAGAAATCACTACTTACAAATATCAACTTTTGTTTTATAAATGCATAGATTTTATTTCAGTCTGATCTGATACACCTGGTACTACTTCATATTTTACTAATATATTTTAACAGAGGAAGGGTATTAAAAGGTATATAAACAGTGTGAGGGGGCCAAGCGTAGAAAATGAAAGTAGTGTGACGTAATACACATATATATATATATATATATATATATATATATATATATATATATATATATATATATATACAATCAGTATAATTTAGCGTGACATAGTATTGCAAGAAAAAATAGGTTGGCAGTACTACAAAGAAAAAAACCAGGTTGGCAACACTGTCCAAATGTAGGTTAGGTAAAATGGTATGAGAGGCCCGGTGGGAGGGGGTATAGGGAGGGGGAGGGGGTGACGGGAGGGGGAGGGGGAGGGGGAGGGGAGGGAAGGGGGAGAGGGAGTGGTGGGGAGGGGGAAGGGGGAGGGGGAGCGGGCGTAACGTCAGGGGTCAAAGGTCAAAAAGGACTCGAGGGGGGTGGTCCAGTGGGCTGGCTGGATAAGTACCATGTTCGGATACGTAACAGGTTCGGACAAGTAACAAGATTGGATCACATGTTCCAAGTCACATGTTCGGATAAGTATCATGTTCGGATAAGTAAGATGTCGGATAAGTAAACAAGCGGGTGAGAGGGGGCCGAGCGCAGCAAACAAAAGTAGCGTGACGTAATAATTATATACATATAACAGTCAGTATAATTTAGCGCGACATAGTATTGCAAGGATAAAAATATATAGGTTGGCAATCCTACGCAAAAAAGTTAGGTTGGCAACCCTTCACAAAAGTAGGTTAGAAACAATTGTAGGAGGGGGTCGGGAGGGGTCCGGTGGGGAGGGGGTTGGGGAGGGTGGGGAGCGTGTGGGGAGGGGAGGGGGAGCGGGCGTGACGTCAGGGGTCAAAGGTCGAAAAGCAGTGAGGGGGCGTCCATAGTAGTGACCACAACAGTATGAATCAATATACCAAGTTTCGAAGTTCATTAATAAGCAAGATATTCAATTTTTCTTATTCTCCATAAGGATAACATTGGAAAACCTACTGCGTTTAGCACTTTCAGTATCTCGGTAACCAGTTGACTAAAGTGGTGAAAACTAAAATTGGATTTACTAAAATGTTATATTTAAAAAACTCTAAAATCCCAATTTTGGGGTACAACCCCCCCCCCCAAAATACCGCTTGGATAGAGCGATCTGTATAGTTTTCGAACTTAAAGTCATAAATGTTACTTTACATGTTTGTACCAAATATCATTAAAATCGGATCATTTTTACGAGAGATATCGCACCGACGGACGCCTACAGTTTTGAACGAATAGTGTTTTTGGCATCTGGGAACCTCAAAACGAAAAGTTATCATGGTCCCGGGCCTAGGTCTTACCATGCCGACTACGGTAATAGCTTCTTCCCTATAGGTTACATTCTCTAAAAGTAAAAAAAAATAATAATATGATTTTCATAACAAATACAACATAATTCATACATCGATAACAGTACGAGAAATTATATATAATGTTATAAATGTATTTGACCTGCTAACTTTTTAATAATAGGTAATGCAGAAAAGCACCTACTTTAAATTTGTTGTTTTATGTTACATTTTACGCTGAGCTAGTCTAAGTAGAATGAACTTGCCACTGGCCAGTAGCGTTTGAATTCAACGAAACCCAACGTGTTCATTGGATAACAAGGTTTCCATTCTTCATAGTTGTCCCATTGTCAAACTGCATGGTTCCAGGCTTGTCCGTGTGACTAATGCCGTTCCCACTCCTTGACAGTCCATGCAAACCTATATTGTTAGTGAATTTTCAATGGAAAGTGAACTATGTGTGTGTGTGTGTGTGTGTGTGTGTGTGTGTGTGTGTGTGTGTTTATGCACTCTAGCGGTCGTTTTTTTCCCATTTAATTCAAATTTGGTAGGGACGTTCCTTTATGTAATCAGTTGGGCAAAACAATCGGAAAACTCTAAACCCCTTTTTTGGGGATTAGTCTTTCGAGTTTTTGGGCCCAAAAATGGTAAGAAAAGCACCGGATGTGGATTTAATGCATGTAAACATATGGGAATTAGTGTGGCGAAACTTTTAAGCTCTCTCTCGTCATTCTAGCATAAATATTTACCCAGTTATTAAAGAAAATGTGTATCGACCAAACACAGTACGTTGTCTTAAGGGGGTTTTACATCAGAAAAGCCTGTCATTCATTTGTTGGTGTACTTTTATCATCCCCCAACAACCTCACGCCTACTTTAAAGCCTGACTGGACTTTCTCCAAGCCTTATAATGCGCAAAATTGTATTCCCAGCATTGCAGGTAAATAGAACCAGGAGCATCAGAACAGCCAAAGAATCAATGTTTACAGATTTGAATAAAAATTGGAATAAATGTATATTTTTAACTGATTTTGAGTTTTTATAGTTTTTTTATGTGGAAATTCACATCCCTCACGTCAGCGTGCTGCGTGCGAACTCGTTTATAAGTTTATGGCGACGTGCTGTTGAGGGTAAATAAATACAACTGTGTTTCACAAACCACTGTAACAAGTACAGCAACTGAATATTATGGCAACACAAATAGGTTTATCATAGTAAATGGACTCAGTCCTTTTCCTTGCGAGGAGATTACAAAAGTTGTGCGTGCTAAATTACGTGATAAATATTTTGAAGTGTCTCAATTACAGAGTACCTAATATCTTTATCTTGCATCCTTATTTCCTATTTGAAATGTATTCTACACTTAAGTAATACACTAGGGTATTTTGTGACTGGAACTCCTCCTACAGTTTGATGTTTTGATATCGCTGGATAGAGCTGAGCCAAAAATTATTTAATTTCTGTCCTAATTTCAATAAGATCGAACGCAAGTTCCCTAGTCACCTAAAACTCGCAATCTTTCTTTGCCAATGGGATTAACATTCGCAATATTGTAACATAAATTGTATATGAAAATAGCTGTTGATACAGTAGAACAGAATTAAAGTAAGAAAAGATATTCAAACTTGAATATAAATACAAATGATGAAACCCATTGAAATGGTAACACAATTTGTTTATTGATTCGTGAGAGTTTTTGAGTGGTGTAAAAGCCCAAAAGAGAGCTAAGGGATTTTATTATTAGTCTAACAAGTTAACTTGTCAGTATAACCAGTGTAAATGAACAACGATGTGGGAGGTTGTGCGGTTCAAAATAACTTCCTAGTGAACCGCTTAATTAAATAAATTCCACCCAACACCACTGAAACGCAAAACCTTATAGCTATTTGGAACATTATTTCTATCTATGCAGCTAAAATGGTTTACTCTCGTCGAGTTCTTCTTTCTTCGATCCGAGTTAGATATTCAGGGTGCATCCAAAATCCACTGACTAACTTTGGGAGTTGAGTCCTCTCAAAAATAAAATACAAATTTCCTGCTGAGTTTGATCGTAAAGCGCCTGTTTCGCCGGAAACAGAAACTTATATTCGTGCCATCATAGTAAACTCCAGCAGCTTAATAAGAGTTTTGATTCTGAGTACAATCCTGATATGACATGTGTTTACTGACCGCCACTGATCAGTCGTTAGACAGTTGCAAAGTCAACAAACTCCACACAGATAGATGATGTACACAACTAGCATCAAATATTAATACACCAGGCTTACCTCTCTGTCGCTGTCACCAATAGGTATATTATAATGGCTAGCAATATCTCCTCTCTCATCAAAGTTTTGTGTACTTTGGACAACTTTCTGTACTAAAGCGTGGGATTTTAGACTTTTACTAAAGGGGTCATGGTCCATGTAAGAGGGCTTAAATAAAGATTCTATAAAGTGGATAGTTGTCCTAAAATATTGCATGCAAGCAGATCAAAATGGCTAATCGGGTCGCAAGGAAAAAACGAGGAACGTCAAACGTTGTACAGTACAATTTATTGTGACACATCATATACAAAGATTGACTTTTTACCCAAGTCAGTGGTATTTGATTGTTTATTTAAAATATATGCGACTAAATAGGCGGGGATATTTTCTAAGCAAAAATGATATACAGCTTCATTGGCTTGAGCTTCAATAAGTTACAAAAAACCTGAAAATTTAAGATAATAAATGTTGGAAACCTTATAAGATTTTGGAAATAATGGAACCGTATTTTCTAAATGAAATCAATCTATTAATCAAAAGTGTGTTGAAAAAACAACTACAAATATTGTGCGTTAATGTTAAAAAAACTTGACACACAACCTGTATTTTTAGTTGTTATTTCAATAAACTGTTGATTACTTGATTTGATTTATTAAAAACAGTTTAATTATTTCCAAAATCTTATAAGCTTTATAACATTTTTATCTTAAATTTTAATGTTTTTTGTAACTTATTAAAGCTGGATTATATAGTAATACAACTAATTAGCAATTTAAATACTATACAAATAAAAGAACAAGAATATAGTATCAAAAATGTCAGAGTCCAATATAGAATAAATGTTAATCCCAATCAAGTTGCAGGAGACCAGTCGGTTGAATGGCTGCTCCTAAACCAAAATCAAACAAGGAAACTAGTCGACTAAAGAGTAAATCATTAATCCAACCTGAACTTCATCTTTGATAATTTCAGACACATAACTAAGTTATTAAAGTAATGAGAAGAAAATCTATATAAATTATAATTTAAATTATCAACAACTCATTAATTGATTTGCCTGCACCAATCAATCTTTCCACATTATGTAATTTTTGTGGTTACAATACAATGAGTAAAGATTTTGTATCCACTTACCTCTTATATTCTGTTTCCGAAGTAACTGAACTTAAACTATTAAGTCAAATCCTCTTACAAACTTAAAATAGCTTAATAAACTTATAAACAGTCTACGAAACTATTAACTGTGTACAAAATGTTGATACAATAATGAAAACTTGATTATTAACAAACTTACCAATTAAAATGTGCAACTGTGCAACCTTTTAAATAACTACACTAAATCAAATCACATTTTAAGCTTTTAAAATTACTTAATGGATTATTTTAAAAGTGCA
This sequence comes from Allygus modestus, assembly GCA_963675035.1. Classification (NCBI taxonomy): domain Eukaryota; kingdom Metazoa; phylum Arthropoda; class Insecta; order Hemiptera; family Cicadellidae; genus Allygus; species Allygus modestus. The sequence continues at coordinate 416,620,836 of OY776112.1, read as the reverse complement.
TGTAGCAATAATTCTCATTAGTTGCTATTTCAACCTTGATTTATTCATAATTATTTACCCTATAATTTATCATTATGCTATTTTTTGTTTTGAATTAGTAATTATTATTAGCTTTGATTATTTCCTGATTTAACCTTCAATTAATAATTATTCAGTTTTGATTTAGTATCATTTGACCCTTTATTAATCCTAATTTAACCCTAAATTAATCCTGATTTAATCTCAAATTAAACCTGATTTTGCCCTAATTTGTAATTGCTGCTTCAATTATTATCCTTGAATCAAGGTAAAATATTTTAGGTTAATTCAAGCAGCACAAGTGTTAACTTGAGCTCTTGAAACAGGCCTGATTTTACCTTGATGCCACAGCATTTATGACTTCGAAAATCTGTCAGAAGTGGTTTTTTACTAACCCCTCCAAAGTGTTTTTTTTTCGGGGGGGGGGTTGTACCACAAAAATGGGTTTTTTGAAGTTTTTAATCCAATATTTTAAAAACAAAGAGTCAAGTTTTCACAATTGGATTCACCTTTAAAAAACACACAATTTGGTATTTTGGTAATTTCTCTACGTCAATTGGTTACAGAGACATTGAAAGTGCTAAATACAATACGTTGTCCAATATATTCTTATCGAGAATAAGAAAAGTTTTATATCTCACTTATTTATGAACGTATATTAACGAAACTTGGTATACGGCTTCATCTGGTTGTGGCCTATTGTTATTTGTACAAAAAATAAATTTTACCGATAATTCCCGTAGCAGCAAACCTGAGTACTCAGCCCCATGTTATTCTTATGGAGGATAAGCAAAATGGTATATCGCTTATTTTGAATGTATATATCGATGAAACTTGGTATGTGGCTTCACATAGTTGAGTAATATTGATATTTACATGAAAACCCATATTTTTTTCCTTGTAGCAACCCTGCGTACTCATCTCCAATGTTATTCTTATGGAGAATAATTTAAATTGTATAGAACCAGCACTTTTTTCACGAATTTTTACCATCTTCAGTTAGTAAAACCAGGAACAAGCACAATTATAACGTACCACCACACAAATCAACCTTTTCCAAAAATCACACAGTTTACAATTGTACAAGCATTTTCTTCCAATCAATCTGAAACAAGGATGTAATCTGGTCACCTCCAAAAGAAACGTAAAAAGGTTCTTACTTACAAATTGTTTTATAGTGTTAAGGATTATTTAGACAAGAAATATGTTTAGTGTTTAGAAACATTTTTGTAATGACAAATGCTAATGCAAGTTATTTTGTTTGATGGCAATAAAGATATTTGAATTTGAATTTGTATATATATATATGTGTAGCACTTATTTGAGAATATATTTTTATGAAACTTGGTAAGCGGCTTTATGTGGTATTACGACATATATTATGCATTGGAAATTCGCTGAGTACGCAGGTTTGCTGCGACGGGGGTATTAGTTTTTGTTTTGTGTAACATGTGTAAAAATATATATAAGTATTTCTGTGCACATAATAAATGTATCAACGTGTGTTTTTGAACCTTATTAACCTTAACCTTGAAGGTTAAAAGGAAACAAAACAAATGCAAAGTCTTACCTATCTTAAATTATAATGTTTAATAAACTCTCTATAGTACCTCCTCATGCTATTAGGAAATCTAATGGCAAATAGAATTTAGTAAAATTCATAGAATTACATTTAAGTAAAAAGGGAAGCAGAGTACAACTTATAATCACGACAAGAGATTATTTTCTTAGTTATAATATACAAGCAGGAGTGGACTTAAAGCCGTGACCGTGAGCGATGAAGTAACACGAGGTCCTTCGACATTTGGTATTCAACGATTTAGTGCCAAATTATACTATATAATAACAAATTTCAGTATAATTTCTTTCGAGCCATACTTCCTCCTGGTTTGAAAACAATTTGCTTTGATACTTTTTATACACCTAATGACCAAAATTTAATGAATTTTTTACCAACTGACCCCTTTTAAAATTTACATCTCGCACGAATTTGACATAAATTAAATTCCAATATATGTAAAAAATCAATAAGTCATATTCTGTGCTGTGTATGTGTCATGTTTAATAAACGAAGCACTAACCAAAGCTATTTTTTTGAGATTGAAACCTCCTATTAATTTTCAAAACTATTGTTATCATACAAAATACAAATATATTCGCACATAATACATTTATTTAATTTATTATTTTACTACCAGAACCGAGGCAATATCGCAGTGTCAGCTGGAGCGAGCCTCGAGCCAGAGTGGTGAGCAAGTTTGGGCCCCACGGGCTTTAAACTCAACCGCATTCAAACTTACTCCAACTTTTTAATCTCCTGATAAATCTTTTCTACTGTCCGATGCCATTAATTCCCTTTATAAATTGAATTACACTTATTATAGTCTATTTATTTGTTACCGATTTAACACACGTAGAGAACAAAAACAATTATGGAAAGTATTTTACATGCACTGCAGCAATTAGATTAAAATTGAACTAAATTTAAACTTAAGAACCTAGGTTAACCTAATTGTTATTGAAGCAGAGTTAGGACTTTAAATATCTTACTACCATGGGTGCGCCCTACTTGTCTTCCGCACGCTAAAGTAAGGGTTTTGAATCTTCCACATTTTAGGCTCAACCGTTAACCAATTAAAAATAAACTGTTGTTATTTCATCCACTAAATGTTCATCGATGATTCTGACGTTTTAAAAATCTTAATTTTAATTCAAACTAAGTGGTAGGCCATTAGTAAAGTTTTCAAATTAATCGTTTCTCTAAAGCTTTCTAACTTAAGGAACAAAATTATTTTGGAAAAAAAGGAGAATCCTAGATTGGAATCTGAAAAGTGTAAAACTGCAAATAGTTTAGTAAACATCTGTAAAATAAAATCGCAACCGAGGAGAACAAAAAGGTCTACAAGCGTAAATATTCATGGCCCTGCTTGGTGGCACAGCCAAGCGGATACCGCAGAAACCTGTCGGCAGCTCCCCCCCTCTTCCGGCTGGAAACTTCCCCTCTTCCACTTTGTTTTGATTTTAATGCATTAAGAACAGCTGTTTTTTGTAAACACAACATTTTCTAACTCGCACCATTGGTTTTATATTTACCAAAACGGGTTGAAGAAATTGTGAATTTGTTAACGTACTAGCCGTTTCAGCGTACCCGGCAGACGTTGTCATGCCTTTGACTGTTACCAACTAAAAGCATTCATTATACATCCTACGGAATTTATACTTCCGTAGGATGTATAATCAATGCTAAAAGCAACATCAACAAGATCACCTGTTCAAGCAAACATGTCATTCGCTTTTATGTAAACAACAATATCTTCCAATAAGGTTTATATGGGAACACTTTTGGGCCTCTTGGGAGGAACCAAATTGAGTTAGGACGAAATGGATGATTTAAAAATATTCTCCGCGAAATTTTACACACACACACACACACACACACACACACACACACACACACATATATATATATATATATATATATATATACCAAGTTTCATGGCAAACGGTCCAACGGTGTCCGAGTCCATAAACTTCAAATATATAAACAAATAAACAAACCAACATCATTTTTCTTGAATATAGATTTAAAAAATGGAAATGACAAATTTGACATTTTTTGGCAGTATGAAAATGTTAAAGGTTTAAGTTCATATAAATACCATTCCCGTAAGTAGGCTGGTTCTCTCAATTGAAGGATGGTTTCTTGACTAAAATTCTCACATATGAATAACATGGGGAAATATTTGGACTTTATACTTTGTTTAATTTAACAACCTTAAAGGGATAACGTGATAATTATTATTTTTTGGTGGAGTTCCAGAATGCATGGGCTTCAAATTGGTACGATTGTTTCCTGGTTTTCCCAAACTAATGGATAGTTCCTTCATAAAGGTTCTCCCATTTAAATAGCATGGATAATTTGTTTAAACATTGATATTTTAACAGTTAAAGCGGTATTTTGGGTTTTTAATTTTTTATGAAAATCTACTGACTAATAAGTTTAAAATGACACATCGTTGTCTAAATCGAGTGATAAATAACGACGTAGTGGGCCAAAAACAAAATTCCTTAGCGAATTTACGCTTTACTGTGAGTACGCGTGCGAGTCAGGCGATGCTGCGGAAGGCGGAAGGTGCAGCACTTGATCACTTGATCACTCGCCACAACTGTCGTACTGTCGCCACCGCCATTTTGATACTTCCCCTCTCCTCTCGCGCCATTACATGACAGGGCTCCTAGCGGCGCGGCGTTAACAACATCGTGCGGATCATTCGGTTCAAACGTAGTGTTTTTAGCAATGGTTCAAGGTAGGACGTACCCTTAACCTCAGGATTTGATACACATTTTGCTAAAATAACATAAAAACTCATTTAAACCACACCTGGTACTTTACAAATTTCCAGTAATTTTTGCAGGAGGTCCTTCCTCTCAAATCTTCTGAAACAACCTGGACTAATAATCACGTTTCTTCCTCCGCGATAATATCTGTTACTTTTTCTATGCTTTTGGTAACCTCCAAAAGCACAGAGAAAACAACAGATATTCATTCTCACATTAATTAAATTCATTAAAATGTAATGTAAATGTTATTGAAAAGTAATTTGGTAAATATTGTAGTAGTATTAGTTATATGCAAATCTGAACTGTGAAGGCCAAAGAAGCTTTGAAAGCAGAAAGTATGCTCTGAATTTTCATTCCCATCGAGTCACAATGAATGGATTTATATGCTATACATGACACGATTTTGTTAAGAAACCGCTTTTGACATTTTATTTAATAGAATTCAAAATTAGTGTTGTAAAATATGAATTTAATCACACATAAATTATGTCTGTAATAGGCTAAATAACTTTGGTTAATAGTTTATAAGGGTCAATTTATAAATTAGTATTGCCGGTACCGCCAACCAACACTGCCTGAGTTTGTTTACCAAGATATTTGAGTAGATGGAATAAATATTAACAATTGGAATATTGGTAACTGAATCGAGAGTGAAATCATTAACCTTATGCGGATAAATCGCATGTTTATCATTGCTGTTAAAGTTAATCACGATTATTCAAGTATCTCCATCTGTATATACACTCCTCCTTCTTAGCTGATCACTATCCCGTGGTTCAAGCCTCGTGACATGAATACTTATAATTTGTAGAATATGTGTTTAAACTAATCAAAAAGAAACTCAAAATTAAAAACTTAGGTACGTTAAGGACGTATAACCTTGTTACCAAAACAAAGCATAACGCCCTTATTTGTTAAAACCAAATTTATATCAATAAACATTCTAATTTACACGTACTTTACATTCGTTTCCAAATCATACATAGTCCCGGGTAGACTGACTAAAACCACTGATTATAACGGAATATTATAGTATAATATAATTATATATACATATATATAATTCCGACAGTTCCGTAGGGTGTATAATCAATTTTAAAACTCGGTGATATTTGATTTGTTTTGTGGGTGAAAAAGATGTGCATTCTATATGCAATCATTATTCAATGGTTCTAGTCACTGTTTTAAAGAAATCATGTGTTTATGTGTTTTACCTTGTGTATGTGCTACTTTGACCAACGAGGTTAATACATGAGGTCTCGCCTCGTGTGTAGAGTGCAGCCAACATGGTGACCGCCATTTGCCTCTCTATCAACTCTGCTCCCATGGCAACCAAGATGGTAACCAATCAAACAATCTCTTCACAAGTTATATGGCAGTCAGTTATGTGGCAGTCAGTTATGTGGCAGTCAGTTATGCGGCAGTCAGTTATGTGGCAGTCAGTTATGTGGCAGTCAGAAAAAATATTTAACATGTGAAGAGATGATTTGATTCGTTACTTGAGGTAAATGACGTTCAGCATATAAGTTTCATTATTTACCCCAGACGAGACCCTTAGATATATTAACCTCGTTAACTTTGCCAGTTGATTGGTTGATTTATTCACAGCTGATACGATTATTAGTGAATTTCCTATGGAAAGTGAACTATTGGCATGACCCGCACGGTGAAACTTAAGCCCGGGACCACCATACAAGTTCCTAACGTGACCCCCTGAACACGTTTTGGGGGGTCGTTCAAAATTATATATATATATATATATATATATATATATATATATAGAGACATATATATATATATGTCTTTGCACTCTAGCGGTCGCATTTTTTGTCCGATTTACTTCTAATTTGGTAGGGACATTCCTTTCTGTAATCAGTTGGACAAGTTCGTTGGGCAAAACAATCGGAAATTTCTAAACCCCTTTTTTGGGGATTAATCTTTCAAATTTCGAGTATTTGGGCCCAAAAAGGGTCATAAAAGCCCTGGATGTATAATTAATCCATGTGTAAAGATGGGAATTAGTGAGGCGAAACTTGTAAGCCCTCTCCCGTCATTCTAGCATAACTATTTGCCAAGTTATAGAAGAAAATATGTATTGACCAAACACAGTACGTTGTCTTATGGGGGTTTTACATTAGAAAAGCCTGTTATTGATTTGTTGGTGTACTTTCATCATCCCCAGCAAGAGATGTGTCTGAAAACAAACTTGGGGTGTCAAAGCTGTTTTCATCAATAGGGCGTAAATGACGGGGACATGAGTGGAGCGATGTTAATGATATTAGCGAACGCGTTCTGTCAGTGCCAGCAGCTATACAACTCAAGTGTTCGGATTCCATCCAGTGTTTTAATTTCAAAAAACTTGCTGTTACATTTTACTCTGTATGGTTTAGCTCAGTTCGGCCAGATTCATAGTTTGATCGCCAACTAACTGCTGTAACAATTATCCGTTTTAATACTATGACCAGGTGGATCGGAACTCACCTTCAGAATCAATCAGAATTATCTTTATTTTCAATCAATAAGATTTTAAATAAACGGTATCAGGAAACTGGCACATACTTTCTCCCTTTTAGCCAAAGTTTAAAGAATAAATTACTTTTTATTTACTAAATATAGAATACAAAGCACATTCGAATGTGCAGAAAATCTTGTAAACAAGTTGTTTTCAAAAATATCCACCCAAATCCCTGTTTAGGAGGCACTACAGAATCCATCGCTGCACACGTGGTTTTAAGAGGGGAATTACCCCCTATTCCCCCCCTCAGGGTTATTAAAGGGCAACATATTTTGAATTTCCTCTGTTGGTCAATGCTAACTTGACAAGCATATCAAGTTTGAACAAAATTGATCTATAAATAAGAGAGAAATTGTAATTTTTGTATTCCTCATAAGAATAACATTGGACAACGTACTGCGTTTACCGCAAAATGAAAATTTAAATTTTCTCCGCAACCAGTAATCGTAGAATAGTAATTAAAAATACTAAATTATTAAGTTTTTTGAGCCCTTTTTAATGGTGAATAGTAATATTTCTATATATTTAAGTTTTTTTATGAAAAATAAAAAACCTGAATTTTTTGTATTTTAAGTCTTGTAATTTCTGAACCCGAATGTTTACAGAAATGCGGGTGTTGTCATTTTGTTGGAAAACTAAAGTTCTACAAACGACTAAAGTTTAATCAAAATCGTTTGAGCCGTTTTTGAGAAATCTTGACTTTTCGTGTTTTTTTGCGGGTTTTGGGGTATAATTACCCTTAAAAATCCAAAATTCCAAAAAATGAAAAAAACACCTGGAGATATCATGAATTAGTACCTACAAACCAAATTTCATAAAAATCGGACCATTGGTTAGGGCTCTAGCTCTGTACACATCCATACAGACAGACAGACAGACAGACAGACAGACAGACAGACAGACAGACACGCAGACATCACTTAAAAATCACTTTTTTGGGTTCAGGGAGCACCAAAACGAATATTTCCACTAACAACTCAAATTCGAAAATTTTGACGAAAACAATACTTTCTCCATATTTATACTATGTATAAGGGGAGAAAGTAAAATAGAACTAATACATTTATACATTGTTGTAAATTTAATTTGAAAAAGAGTGGTTGGTTCTTTAAGTTTCCGTTAAGAAATTCCTGGATTGAGTAGAAGGGTAGGCCCAGAAGCCATTATTTCAACATTGATTTTAGTGAGTTCCCTCTCTTGTGATGACGTTCTTGTGGTAGTGAGTTGTAGAGTTACCTACCAATGTAGGATGGTTTAGTTTCGTACAGGTGGTATGTATTCGTTTAGCTTCAAGTGGTAAACTGGGAGGATGTATATGTCAATATTTCTGGTATTTTGTCGGTGTGTCTCTATTTATTTGCAGATCTTTTCCATCCATATCCTTTCAATTTCCTTAAGCTAATGGACCACCCATATCTAAAACGAGGAAAACGGTGTTTGCATTTGAGGGATTTCCCTACTAAAAACCTTTTGATATTTATTTATTTATTAAATTGAATCTTAATTAGAAGTTGAAAGCTACAAGAAAATATAATTTAGAAGATGCTACCCGATAACAGAGAACGAGAGGGCAATATTATCAATATTGTAATAAACATAATTGTTACGATAAAGTTGAGTGGAAGCAAAAACATTAGCAGATGACTCATGTTTCTAAAAATCCCTAAATTTTGCCTTTGGATTTTATATTTGATAGAAACATTACATTTTGGAAACAGTAATTTGAAAAAACAGTTGGACTTGGAAAAAAAATTTAAAAGTTTATAAGAAGGTTTCTTGTATGTTTCAGGAATAAATCAAAGTAATTTTTTAACCGTAGTTTCAATTGAGTCAATACATAATCATATTAGTCAAAACACAGTTAAAGAAACGTATTTATGAATTTATAATAAAAACGAATGCGCCAATAAAGTTAGATAAACATATAACCAGTTTCATAAATTTTAATTTTTTAGTTTTAGATTTCACTAAAAGAGGAAATACATAATAAAATACAACCTTTCTTTCGTTGATTTGAACTCATAAGTTGTTTTCAGATCTAGACCAAACAAATTATAAAACTTTTTTATAGCTCAAACCATTATTTCAGCAAACGAGATATCACAAAATGATTTAGTTTTTCTTTCGTTGTAGAAAATACTAATATCTAGCTTTATTTCTCTATTGAAACATACAAGCTAACGATCAGAAAAAGTATCATCACTCAATTTGGATCGGGATTCAATCACTGTGAAACCCATTTTACAAGAGAAAACCGAAGTTGTTTTCTGATTACATCTTTCAGAGTTTTCATGGCCGTGAGCAATTGGAAAACAATTAAATCAATAAATATGTTTTTTTCCTGCACAATATTAGATACACAGTTTTACCAATATAACTGAGTATAACTGGAAAGGTTTGGAACTTAGATTATTATAATGACTATGATGATGGAAAAATGCACCAAAACATGTCATCATTAAAATACAATAGCTATATAAATAAAGCAGAGTTCTTGTCTGTGTATGGATCGCCGTACGGCTAAACGACAAGGAGTTACGGCATGATATTTTCAGGGTAGGTTCCTTTAGGTTACAGCAATTGTACCTGACACTCCTCTAAATCCTCTAGTCGTATTCCCCGTGGGACATCCAAAATTCCAATGTTAATCAAATGCGGCCATACGGTGACGGTTTTCTGCTATTTATTCAAATAAACAGCTGGCATTAGTAATTCACCGGGTGAAACCGGTATAATCAACCGGTTAGCTAGTCCAACAAAAAAAGATCTCCATTTCCTTAAAATTACTTTATGATAACTTGAACTAGTTATAGTTATTGAACTCTTTACTTTTTATAAAGAAGCACTATTGTATATGAGTTTCAAACTTTTCAGTTAAAGTTGTACAAAATATTCAGATATTCGCAAGCAGACTTTGAGGGAACAGATGTTCTTTAATTTCGCGATTAAAATTAACGAAGATTGCAAAGTTTAAAACTTTCCCAGACCGCAGAAGTGATCCAAGAGAGCTGCAATCAACGCCATCTGGCGTATAAATGAGGAAAGTAAAAATCTACGTCACTTTAATGCTGCATTGGATGTTTCGTTTATGAGATAACTAACTCCAAGTATACTGATTATGAGGCGAGCTAAGCTTCAATAAAATGTGTAAAAAAATACTTTTGATAAACAATTCTGTTTATCACCTGTCTGAATACATGGCATTGGTATTAAATAATCAATTAATATCACAAACAACCAGATTGAGATTAACATTTATTGTATACTGGACTCTGACATTTCTGATACAATATTCTTGTTATTTATTTGTATAATATTTAAATTTCTAATTAGTTGTATTACTACATAATTGAGCTTTAATAAGTTACAAAAAACATTTAACTTTAAGATAATAAATGTTGTAAAGCTTATAGGATGTTGAAAATAATTAAACTGTATTTTATAAATCAAATCAACAGTTTATTGAAATAACAACTAAATACCCCCATCGCAGCAAACCTGCAGACTAAGCGAATTACCAATGCATGCATATGTTTCTTACTACAGTACTATATAAAGCCATTTAATTATTCTCCATAAGAATAACATTAGGGCTGAGTATGCAGGTTTGCTGCAACAAGAAATAAAATAAATGTGTTTTTATGCAATTATTAGTACAACTCAACCAGGTGAAGCTACGTACCAAGTTTTAATCATCTATGTTCATAATCAAGGGAGATATAAAACTTTCCTTATCGTCCATAAGAATAACATTAGGACTGAGCATGCAGGTTTGCTGCTATGGGGACAATCAATAAAAAATTCGTTTTTTGTGCAAATATCAATATACCAGTACTACGTGAAGCCGCATACCAAGTTTAATCAATATACATTCATAAATAATCGAGATATCAAATTTTAATTATTCTCCTTAGGGATAACATTGGACAACGTACTGTGTTTAGCACTTTGAATATCTCTGCAACAAATGGACGTAGAATCACAATTTTAACACCAAAATGATTGTTTTGTAGAGCTGAACCGATTGGTATTAGCAAATGTCAAGTTTACAGTAAAATAAACTGTGGAAATGCTAAAAAAAACTTTTTACCATAAGATTAACATGGAAGATTTTATGAACACGTTTTTTGGATTTTCTCCGCAACCACTTAACCCAGGTTAATAACTCAAAATACCATATTATTTTTTTTTTAAGCTCTATAAAATGGTCAAAACCAAAATTGAGTGTTTCAAAAATTTTAGGGTAAAATTTTCAAAAGACTTATTTTTGGAAAATTTAAAACCACCATAAAACAACCTTCCCATGGTCCGATCTTTCTGGTTTTCGAACTTAAAGTCATGAATGTCGCTTTACACGTTTGTGCAAAATTTCATCGAAATCGGATGTTTTTTTCAAAAGTTATCGAGTTAACGGACACACACACATACATATGTATATATTATATGAATTTGAACGAATAGTGTTTTTGGCATCTGGGGTCCTCAAAAGAAAAAGTTGTCATGGTCTTGGGCTTAAGTCTTACCAAGAGACCTACGGTAATAGCTTCTTCCCTATAGGGTAAATTCGCTAAAATACATGTTGTGTGTCAAGTTTTTTTAACATTAAGACACAATATTTGTAGTTGTTATTTCAATAAACTGTTGATTGATTGATTTCATTTGGAAATTACGGTAGCATTATTTCCAAAATCTTATAAGGTTTGCAACATTTATTATCTTAAATTTTCAGGTTTTTTATAACTTATTGAAGCTCAAGCCAATGAAGCTGTATATCATTTTTGCTTAGAAAATATCCCCGCATATTTTGTCGAATATATTTTAAAGAAATAATAAAATACCACTTGGGGAAAAAGTCAATCTTTGTATATGATGTGTCACAATACATTGTACTGTACAACGTTTGACGTTCCTCGTTTTTTCCTTGTGAAACGATTTGTAATTTTTATCTGCTTGCATGCAATATTTTAGGACAATTATCCACTTTATAAAATCTTTATTTAAGCCCTCTTACATGGACCATGACCCCTTTAGTAAAAGTCTAAAATCCTACGCTTTAGTACAGAAAGTTGTCCAAAGTACACAAAACTTTGATGAGAGAGGAGATATTGCTAGCCATTATAATATACCTATTGGTGACAGCGACAGAGAGGTAAGCCTGGTGTATTAATATTTGATGCTAGTTGTGTACATCATCTGTGTGGAGTTTGTTGACTTTGTAACTGTCTAACGACTGATCAGTGGCGGTCAGTAAACACATGTCATATCAGGATTGTACTCAGAATCAAAACTCTTATCAAGCTGCTCGAGTTTACTATGATGGCACGAATATAAGTTTCTGTATCCGGCGAAACAGGCGCTTTATGATCCAACTCAGCAGGAAATTTGTATTTTATTTTTGAGAGGACTCAGCTCCCAAAGTTAGTCAGTGGATTTTGAATGCACCCTGAATGACTAACTCGGATCGAAGAAAGAAGAACTCGACAAGAATAACCCAATTTAGCTACATAGATATAAATAATGTTCCAAATAGCTATAAGGTTTTGCGTTTCAGTGGTGTTGGGTGGAATGTATTTAATTAAGCGGTTCACTAGGAAGTTATTTTGAACCGCACAACCTCCCACATCGTTGTTCCTTTACACTGGCTATACTGACAAGTTAATTTGTTAGACTAATAATAAAATCGCTTTGCTCATTTTTGGGCTTTTACACCACTCAAAAACTCTCACGCATAAATATACAAATTGTGTTACCATTTCAATGGGTTTCATCATTTGTATTTATATTCAAGTTTGAACATCTTTTCTTACTTTAATTCTGTTCTACTGTATCAACAGCTATTTTCATATACAATTTATGTTACAATATTGCGAATGTTAATCCCATTGGCAAAGAAAGATTGTAGTTTTGAGGGTGGCTAGGGATCTTGCGTTCGATCTTATTGAAATTAGGGCATAAATTAAATAATTTCTGTCCGAGCTCTATCCAGTGACATCAAAACATCAAACTGTAGGAGGAGGTTTAGTCACAAAAGATCCTTTTGTATTACTTAAGTGTAAAATAGATTTCAAATCGGAAATAATTATGAAATACAAAATATACTAGATGCTCTGTACTTGAGACAGTTCCAAATATTTCACACATAATGTAGCAAGCACAACTTTCGTAATCTCCGGGCAAGGTTTGGTATTGTGTACCTAATATTTACTATGATAAACCTATTTTTCTTTAACGTAATATTCAGTTGATGTAATTGTTACAGTAGTTTTTTAAGCACAGTTGTATTTATTTATCCTCAACAGCACGTTACCATAAACCTATAAACAATATAGGTTTGCGTGGACTGTCGAGGAGTGGGAACGGCATTAGTCACTTGGACAAGCCGGGAACCATGCAATTTGACAATGGGGCAACTATGAAGAATGGAAAACTTGTTAGCCAATGAACACATTGAGTTTCGTTAAATTCAAACGCTACTGGCCAGTGTCAAGTTCATTCAAGGTCTACTCAGACTAGCTCAGCGTAAAATGTAACATAAAACAACAAATTTAAAGTAGGTGCTGTTCTGGACTACCTATTATTAAAAGGTTAGCAGGTAAAATATATTTATAACATTATATATAATTTCTCGTACTGTTATCGATGTATGAATAAGGTTATATACCGGGAGACCGAGCCATGCTCGGTGTTTGATTCCGCAGAAGAGGCATCGAATTTGTTTTATTTCAAATACTCGTTCATTTTCAATATGAGCTCGTTCGCTTCGCTCATTCGCCTATCGAAAAGAGTTTGAGTTGCCATTTAAGTAGTTTTTTTTATGTCCATTATGAGGGTTGCCATTCAAGTAGATATTTTAATTCCATAATGATAAACTGCTGTTTAAAATATTTGTATTTATAGAAGCTGATTTAATGGTTTGTTTTTGTTATTCAAAGTAACCAGTTTTATGATTTTAAACATCATAAGCCCAATGTTAACATTTTCAATTTTCAAATGAGATGTTTGGAAAAATACGAGTTTTCCTGAGGTAGTGGTTTTCACCAATCGATTTTTATACCCAAAAGCCCCTAATTCCAAACTTTCAAAAAAATCCTTCTGCTGGATCTCGAGATAAATTTGCAAACAAACAAACAGACAAAGCTCGTATTAGAGTATAGGATTTGTTATAAAAATGTTATTATTATTATTTTTTACTTTTAGCGAATTTCCCCTATAGGGAAGAAGCTATTACCGTAGTCGGCATGGTAATACCTACGCATGGACCATGATAACTTTTCGTTTTGAGGTCCCCAAAAACACCATTCGTTTAAAACTGTATATATATTTGTGTCCGTGGGTGCGATAACTCTCGTCAAAATGATCCGATTTTGATGATATTTGGTACCTTTAAGTTCGAAAACTAGCCAGATTGCTCTATCCAAAGGGGTATTTTGGGGGGGTTTTGTACCCCAAAATTGGGATTTTAGAGTTTTTTAAATATAATATTTTAGTAATCCAATTTTAGTTTTCACCACTATAGTCAATTGGTTACCGATATATTGAAAGTGCTAAACGCAGTAGGTTGTCCAATGTATCCTTATGGAGAATAAGAAAAATTGAATATCTTGCTTATTTATCAACTTCGAAACTTGGTATATTGATTCATACTGTTGTGGTCTATTGATATTTGCACGAAAAGTTATTTTTTGCCGATAGTTCCCGTAGCAGCAAACCTGCGTACTCAGCCCCCATGTTATTCTTATGGAGAAAAGTTAGATGTTATCTCCCTTAATTATGAACATAAATTAATAAAATGTAGTATGTGGCTTCATCTAGTTGAGTTATAAACAATTTTTTATAAAAATCCATTTTGTGTGTACCTTGTTTCAGCAAACTTGCACCCTCAGACGCCATGTTATTTTTATAGGGAATAATTAAAATATCATAAATCATTAATTTATGAATTATATTGTTGAATTTGGTGTGTGGATTTAAGTGGTTATATATATAAGCTTCATTTAAGTATTTATAATCTTAATGTTTATTCTACTTTTAATGCACTATAATTTTAAAATAATAAAATAAACCTTCTGTTTCCGAACTAGTTTTGAGATATTTTTTCCCCAATATTTATGACTGTCTCACAGAACTGATTGTAAAAATTATCAATGGCTAAACCCTCGACTGACAGGTGATTCAGCGAGCTAACAGCTGATTGGCTAAGATCGTTGCAGTGAACTAGCGTTTGATTTGCCCCGCTAAACGTGACCAGGCGAGAGACTACCGTTTCCCATTGCCTAATTGACCCGTTGGCTTGTCCCAACAAGTCGATCTTAGTAACCAATCATTTAGGGATCAATGAATAGTATCTTAGCAGCCAGCCGGGACCGAACTGCCACCCTACCACGTCCGACTTGTGAGGCCAGGGCCTACCGTCTACGGTCCGGACCGTGCCCGTGTATGAATTTTATTTTCATATTATAAGTTTTGAGTTGATAATCACTTACTTTACTTATCCTGCGTCGTCGTCCCGTAGACATGTGTCGCAGGCGTGGGACCAGGAAATACCCTTCCATTACCTTGTCGAGCAGATTCAAGCAGACAGGGAAAAAATTACACTAAGAAGCGAATTATACACAAACTACAGGATATTGAGCTAAAACAGGATTTGCTAATACTGAATAATATTGCTATATTATAAAATAATTTTCAGGTTGGCAATGATGATGACCGGTGAAACTGATTGAATGATTCAAATGATTTATTGCAGCCATTCAGTATTTTTTACAATAGGCCAAGTTACTAAATCTAATAAATAACATGTTAATTCAATAGTAGTCATCCTCAAACCATGCAGCACTAAACGTGCAAAAAAACATTAACAATAAAAATAAACGAAAATCGATCACCTTGTACTATCTTTTGTGTATATTAACCGTCATATATGTAAGTAAATAAGTGTAAATATATTTTATAGAGTTGTTAGACATAGTTTATTTTATCCTGTTTAGTTGTAACAACACGTAACATGCTACTCAGGAAATTATTGCACATTAAAAATAGTAATTAATGTTGTGGTTTATATGTATACTGGTTTTATATTGGCACTATGCGATTAATTACAATCGAATTCAGAGATAAATTTTAATTTGTATTAACTAGTGGTTGGTTATTGCAGTTTAATTTTATTATCATTCTTAACTGCATTGTTTATAAGAGTGAGTAACTGCTATACTTTCAACACGATAACAAAATAAGCAACTAGTTTTAATGCTGACTTAATAATAGTGGTTGATTTATAGTCCTGAGATTATCCATTCTTCATTTCTTTTAATAACAGATAAAAAATTGTAATTTTGTAAATAAATGAGTATAACTTCTGACCTCCCGTAAAAATCATGAAAACAACAATATTTTAACATAAAAATGCTAATTTTCTTTTTACAATATTTACAGAGGATTTGTAACTGCAAAAATACCATAATAGTTTCCAACACAACTGTAAAACGAATTGTTTAAGCAAAATTATTTCAAGAATGGTGACATTTGGCGGCAAACCAGAGACAGTGCTGCCAATTTCCCAATTAACCTCACATTAGCCTCTGTAATTATAACAGATTTAGGTGTACTTCCTCTCTATTATACAGTATATTACTTTTTATGACTTCACTTTATTCAGCCTCACAATTCTTTAGAGTGAAATGTTTTCATTGTATTTACTATAATTTTTATGGAGATGGAATGTTCTGTCACTTAATATATGTCTACGTTTTTACATCATTTACAAAACTATCAAATCCAGATTCCAATCTACTGGTAATTTTGGTTGAACTTGTGACTATATTTATCTACCTTCATATCATCTAACTTTATATTGTAATTTGAATAAATTTTCAGATCTTTAATAAAATAATCATTTTCTAATGAGTCGATATTACACTCACCGCACTTTATCAGTTTATTCTTATCGGACTTGACAGTCATAGTTGTTAATGCTGTTGTTAAGATTCATATAAGTCCACTTTGCGAGATATACACGCAAGAACAAGAGCTATTTAATTTAACATTCAAACCGTGTACACCTTTGAACATATTTTCTTATAAACAACTCCATCTACTTCCTCAACCTTGTAACATTTAAACAAATATACAGCCCCCAGTAAATGCAAAAACTTGCCTGCAGTAAAATGAATAAATACAATAACTATGCAGCTTTATTTAACAAATATTTTGCCAGGAGGATTTACAAGGAGTGATTTGAAAGGATCAAAACCACCTCAGTAAAGAATATTGGTTTGCATGGCATTTACTCATAAATACAGTTTTATTTCTCGCTCATTTTTAAATGTGTTTCAGTAAAAATAAGTGTCTGCATGTGACAACTAAAGGTCAGCCAACCTACCCACCACACAACCAGGATTGCCAACCCAACGTACCGGGAAACAGCTAAAGATATTTATTACTTCCACACAATTAAACATTTTTCTCATCTCACAATTATTTACTTTCTTAGGTTTGCTTTAGATAAATAAATTGTAGACTCTATTACTCCATTCAGTCTTTTTATTAAATAATTATTATTTCAATACATTTAAAAGTCCTACATAACTCTTTTTACTCCACTTTTCACCAATGGGATAAATAGATAATATTGGTTTAAATTACTGAAATTCAACAAATACTTAGAATCGTATTTTTAGAAGTTCGTACCACAAACAATTAGCTAATCCAGGCATTGTTAGACCTGAGATCATTAGCCTACATAATCTTCTTAAGGTCTCTAGATAAAAAAACCTCTATAGCACACATCAAAATGTGGTTTCAAAGGAATTTTCTTACAAAATAAATCAATAAGGATCTTAGTTTTACCCAAGAACACTGCAGGGTAAGAAAGTAGAACGTAGTACGACGCCTTATCTTACCGCTCATTAACGGATGGTTGCAGAGGTAGTAAACGTTCAAGTGGAAGGGAAAATTAAATTATTTGTTCTCTATTATCAAATTTAGAGTGGTAAAGGAGTTACGCTCATTTAACATCTGCATGACTATTTGCAATGATATACGCTAGTAAACTACAGGGTATATACATAAAATATATATTGTATTATGCCACTGAGCCTCGTAGAACGGTTAAGGCAGTAAACACACAATGAATTATCAAACTCGCTCGTTTAATTTATTGTATGCTACTGTTAAATATTACTATTTCATAATATTATTTCAGTGGAACGTTTCCCGTTACAATTAAGGAACTATTATTTCCCTTAATTGAGCTTCTCACGAGTATATCTACTTTAAAATAATAAACTTAAAAACTTGGAACACAAAATGATATTCTTCTCTGAGCGAATGGCAAAAAGGATATTGCAGAACATACCTTTGATATTGATTGCTTTAATTTCTCTAATCAAGAAATAAACGGATATTTTCTGTAATTCCGGTCGGCGATTAACAAATCTGACTTAACATTCCTCAACCTTAATTTCTTTAGTGTTGATTGTAATTCTCTTTCGATCAAATACAATAATTGTAATCAAATTGAGACAGCTTTGTACATGGACATCATATATTTGGCTTATTTATTACTAAACATATTTATCCACTTGATAAAGTATTATAGCAATATGTACTATCCCTTTTTCAGTTCCTGACACATTAGGTGATTTAGACCGATAATGTCTAACTTGTAGTAAATACTAATACCGAATGTCCGTGATTTAATTTGGCCAAACAACAGATCGATAAAAGTGTAAGAGTTAGTTACAAAGTTTGTGTGATCACACTGTCGGAAATCTTCCGTTTATCCCCGTTATAGCTTTTAGCCACGTTGTCTTGCGCATTGAATAACTTGTTATGTTTTGTTATTAAATGCCTATGTACAATATTGTGATTTTATATTAAATGTCTATAGAAACAATTCTTATCATAATTAATGTATTAAGATAATAGATTGTAAGTAGAAAAACGTTGATACACTGTTTTACAAATTATACGGAGTACGGAAAATAAGTCTATTCACATTATTGTTTGACTTTAAAAATATTGAAAGTGGGCGCCTTTATTAAAAACCCAAAATATTGCTATTGGCGCTGGCGGTTCGTTCCCATGTTAATTGGTATTATTGCTCTTGCTAACAAATGAAACGGTCAACTGTTAAGGACTAAAAAAAACATTGCGATGGAGCACCTAAATTAAATTCTTAATCCGAAACAGTGCTCGTGCAAAGAAGTATGGAAATAAATAACTAGCTTATCTGTTGAAACATATTGTAGATCTTTAAGTTTTGTAATTTTAAGCTACTGTAATTAGAGAAATCATGCACAATATGCATTCTCGAATACGTTCTAATTAATTTTAATTAATTAATTTAGGTGGATTGCAAAATTGAAAATTAAATTTTTACCGATAAATGTTTATAATTTACTAAATAATGGCATTGAATAGTTGTTAATCATGGTACCTTAAATGTATGTTATAATGAATTAAATTAAATCCCAACTACATTCGAAAACCAGGGCATTTAATTAAGAACTTGCGAACAGTAGGCATTCAGGTAAGTGGCAATAAACATAACAAGTTGACATCAACGTTTTCCGGCTGACACTACCAGCTATATGCGAAATAATTACTAAAATACTTGTTTTCTTAATCTATATAGTAAATGAAATGACTCAGGCATTTTTTCCGATTTCAGCAAACGAAATTCCGTATATTTTGGCTTTGAATTCCAAACCTTTTCTCTCTCCTGCATATTTTTCATTTTATCTTACATTACAAGTTTAAAGTAGTCACACTCTTAAAACGGCTTTAGTTAAATAAACAAAATTATATAACGGTACATTTATTTGTTATACTTCAGGCACACAGTAATATCAAATTTAAAGTTTAAATGTTGAAAACCTTTGAGATAAAAAAATAACAAGTAACAACAAGCACAAATATAGCTGTTTTAGACTTTGGTTTAGACGAGGTTTTATGTTTGCCATGACCCGAAGAACTAATTTAAAAAGGGGGACCATAAGTTTAGGTGCACTCTATAGATAGAAAACATACCTAGCACAGGAAAGGAAATTTAAAAATGCACTTAAGAGGTTTTAAGTAATACAATGTTGTTGTAAGTTATTATATTAATTTTACGTATACGCAAATCCACATCATGGGTTGTTAATACATTTGTGTGCTTTAATTATTTTAAATAGTTATGCAATTAAATACAGTCGTAAAATGGTTTAAAGTATTTTTTTTAAAGATTTTTTATGTGTTTTAGATTTTAGTAACAAATGCAACAGTAAATAAATTTAAAATAAATATAAAATACGTTACAAATAAATACCAGTTACTGCTACTACAGCAGTACAATCGTCATCAAATGTATGAACATGTTAAGGAGATTTTCGTCCAGCAAGCACTGGAGGAACTATAACCAGTTTAATGATCATTCATGTATTGTTGAAGAGCCCCTAGCGCGAAGTCTCAACAGCAGAACATTAAAGTACAAATTTGGGTAATTAATAACTCGGGTGAACCTATTTCAATCAAGGATCAGCTGTTTTGACAATATATCGTCTAAGAAGTGGAACTTGAACTAGACATCTCTTGTTTGATATAAAAACAAGATTGCGTCATAAAACAAAACAAATCTAGTTAAGTTATTCAAATTAAGAAAGATAAGTTTAAGTTGTATTTAAAACTAGCTATTCCCAACAGCTTCGCTTGTTAAACTGGGATTCACCTGTCATTTTACTATCAAACCAAATCACACACCTGATTAATATTTAAATATTTGTTTTAGCTAGAGACATTTATTAAATCTATGGCTTCAGGAGAGGTTGTGTAAAGAAAGAATCTAATCATTTTCCTCCAATTTACTTCCCGAAACATTTCATTCAGTATATAGTTCGAGAGAGTCAGTCATATGGGTTTATCAGAGGTTCCTGGTGCGATTTGGTTTTATATATAAGAGTCGTATTTTTTTATTACAAAATATGTCACCGTTAATATCCAGAGAATACATACAATATTACCGTTTTCGTAATTGAGTTTGCAATTTTTTTAGACTAGTCCTGACAATCCCAGTCACACTGAGAAGATTCATAAAGAGTAAAATATATTTTACTACAACTACTAAAGTACGTCTGAACTACCAAAGTGCTTATTTACGAGCTAAAATCACATAGTAAAACAGCTGTTTTCTGTTCATTCCGTTTCCGCTCCCTTAAGTAATAAACAGCCGACTGATTGTTGCTTTGGACCAAGCTAACCTACTCGATGTTCGTAACCTCAATCTCGTGAGTTTAGCCGAAATGGATGAAAGTTAATGCTTTATGTATGTTGTGTGGTGTCCAAAATTGCTGTTTTTATTGAAAAATTGTGTATCTAATTCAAGTGTAAATGTCTTCTTCGCTTTCGGAAAATTAACAGTTTTCCTTCAAGCGATAATGACATACTTTACCCTCTTAATACTTAAAGTACCTGGGGCCAAGCATTGCTCTGGGAAAGTCAGTCTATTTGTTTAAATGGCTTGGAGTAATTTTTCCTATTACTGTCGAGCAGATTTACTTATTTGATTTGCCTCTTTCTGAATGTTTAAGGTCACTCCAGTTGTTATTATAGCTCAATGTCCCTTTGATTCATTTTGAAATTGAAATGCCACACTGCATGTAGTGTTAATTCAATGGATTTAGTCCCTGCTCTCAGGAAACCACATATTATTACTTTACTAAATTACTTTTGACAGTTCACTGATTGTTGATAAATAGCTGTTTTATGATATATTGATTCGATTTGAAACTCCCATAAGCCTAATGTTAATTTTTATAACTTTTAAAATTATCTTTTTCACTTATGAGACCTTGTCTATAACTTATTTGTAAACCAGAAATTAGTTAATTACAATGTTTGAAGGAAACCGTTGGAGCCGTTTTTGAGAACAGAGTTGCAAGCAATCATACAAGCAAGCAAACCTTACCCAGGTATAGGAAATCAAACCTTACTCAGTAGAGGACAGGCCAACTGTTTTGATTGAACTGCATTCTGTGGAGAAACTGATAAACTGTTACGACTAGCATACTCATGTTTATGTCAACCAAATGAAATCATTGTCTATCATAGATAATCATTGGATATATACGTCAAGGCCAATGAGGCGAAAACCTGAGGGAATTTTGATTATTTTATGAAGATTTTAAATAATATACATAATATTAATGAAAATAACTAAAGTAAGCAAAGTATATATAAATATTAAAATTCAATTTTTATTAATCGCCCCTGACAGTCATACAATCGGCAATTGTATTACATTTGTCCCCTAACGTTAGTGCACTGTGAGAGTAGTAATTTCCTAGTACTCAAACATGAAATCAATTGCTAGGGGAGAAGTCGCGTCACCAAGTTATCGGACATATCCGGGCGATGCGGGCTGACTGTGGCTCTGTCGGGGAAACTTTGTAATCGACAAGAGAGAGACAGCCACCGGTCTCTTGGCTGGGCTCGTAACGTTGTACAGAATAATACACAGTTTAGCTGAATAAAATAATGCCATTTTATTGCAATATCTTGGCAAGTTGTTTTATAAAAAAATCAAAACTTCTTGTAAAACATGTTACAGTCAAACATGATGTAGTTATTTATGTAAAATGTACGAACATTCAATGAAAGGTGCGGTAGTGGTTAGAGAGCTCGGCTCATAATCTGTGGTTCGTTAGATTGACCCTTAGCAAAATCTGAAAATGTGTTTAAGGAAATTGGAATTATATGCCATTTGACTTAGAACTATTTATTAAAGATTTTTTTTATGAAACGGTTGACCTTAATAAAGAAGACAAGATCGACCGTTGTTGTCAAAGTTGTTTAGAGTGTTTCCTTTCAAAACGCTGAATAATGCCACTGGTGCGTGTATACAATAAAACAACACTATAGCATATGTCTACAATTACACTGTAAGTATATACAAGATGGTCAGTAACTATGAAAGGTTGAAAGGTTGAATAATCAAATTTTACTAATAACTCACCAGTCATCTGGCCCAATAAGAATCTATAATTTTATTTACATTTTGGGTGTTTATAATATGCATTTTGGGACGTAAATTTAAAGTGGTTTTACTGCCTGTTAGATGAACAAATTACGCATTTTTATCGAAATTAAGGCAATTTTGAACAGCTAAGAAAGAATACGACATTTATTTACTGTAGTAAATAATATTAGATAAATCCTACACTCTAATATGAGTAACATTTGCTTTCTTGCGTACGTGCTTGCTTCCAACTCTGTTCTCAAAAACGACGTTCTTCAAATGTTGGAAATAACTAATTTCTGGGATAAAAATAAGTCATAGACAGGTCTCATCCCCAGGAAAAACAAAATAGTTCTTAAAAAGTGGATGGTTAACAAAATATGATTGGGCTTATGGAGTTAAAAAATAATAATAATAATTTTTTCGTCATACTGCTTCAAAAACATCTGTTTTTGACAGATGCGTTGAGATTCAAAAGTTCTTCTTTTTAGTCTTTGGATAATAACATATGTTTTGATGATCATTATCGTACTAGGACTAAAAAGATCATTGTTGATGATACTTTTGATTCGAGGTCGTCATCAATCGATTAAAATTCATTCGATTATAAATAATCGAAACATTCATTGTTATTGTCGAAACATTCATTGTTGTATTGTTATTTGAAGAACAACCGATTGATTCGAACCACAATGATTGGTTTGAATGATCGACTCAACAACCGATAGATATGAATGAACCGAAGTTATGCATGTGCAACAGCTGATTGTTTCAAGAGACAAGCTGAAAGAAACATTTGAGGTTTTGAAGACACAGTACGTAAATTTTACTTTTGTTTTTGTTTAAACCTTAAGTTTTTTGGCAGTATGACGAAAAATATAGTTCGTCACTCGGATGAAAAGTGTCTTTTTAATACTCGCTCATTTCCCAGCCTCGGCTTCGCCTCGGCAGTTAAACTGGAGCTCGTATTAAAAAGATCCACTTTTGATCCTAGTGACGAAATATACTATAATAGCTGTTTATAATAAACCAGTGAATTGTCAAAGTAATACCATTGTAGCACTCATGTAGTTTAAGTCTTAACGTATTGTGGTTTCCTAAAACCATTGAATGCAGATTGTATACAGTTAGGTCATGTCATATCCAAAATGAATCAAAGGGACATTGAGGTATAAACACATCTGGAGTGACTTTAAACATGCAGACAAGATGTAAATGAGGTAAGTAAATCTGCTCGTCAGTTGGGGGACAAGGTTGCATAATATTACTCCAAGTTATATAAACAAACTGGCTGACATTTCCCGTGCAAACCTCAGCCCTTCAAGTACTAATAATAAATAATAGTACAGGTTTTATCTCATGATTGCCCTAAAACGCATCGCAATTTTATCATGATGTTAACATTATGATTTAACCACCCTCAAAGGAAGAATGTACAGACCTCGAGCTTCATGCCATTTTGATTTATTATTTGATTAAGAAAGTTTTATCACTAAGAAAAATCCCTTTTTCATCTAATTATATTTTAATCCGTATTTTACCTGTTGGATTTAGTGTCAAAATGATTATACTATTATTTCATGAAATAGCAAAGTGAAATCCCTACGGAGTAACTTGAGTAAGCCATCTGGATGGATAGGATCGCAGAAGGACGACCCTTGTCTTATCATTTGGAAATGTACGTGTTAGGGAGTATGGCCGAGGATAATTAGTACTAATAGTTTTAAAACTCAATATTGTAAAGTATTTCACCGCTGTTATGTTCACACTATGCTAATGATAGAGTTTTCGAGTTAATCACAATTTTGGAGTATTAGTTTTTTACTGTTTCTACTTTATCTCCTTGTTATAAAATTACTGTTGCACCGTTTTTTATTTTAAATAAATATTTCTGCATGACTAATATATCAATGATGGTCACCAGGGCTATACGGAACCATCTCACACTTCCCGATCTGACTAACACAACCTAACAATGCCGCCGCACTTGAATTTTCTTCCTTTTTGGTGTAGGTATACGCAGCAGAAAAGTCAGCATTGAAATTTGAATTGAATTAATTGTTTAGAAATACACACGGGTAGTATATATTTGCAAACTCAGATGATAGATTTAAAACTTGTCAAGAGAAAGTTTCGAGCTCTCTGTCTCATAGTTATCAACAAGCTTAGCCCAGATTGAATGGAACACTCAAGTTTCTGTCACTCTGTTATTAATAATCCCGATACTGTGCTGATATTTGATGTTATGAGAATATTCTCATAATCAATATAGCACATCATGTGTTTTAAAAGAACTGAATTTAAATATTTCAAAAGATACATGGCCGTTAGCTTCCTCCACCAAACAGCTCAACGGACCAATGGCCTGTCAGGAAGAGGGTTGTCGTCGTCGCATCGCGCGTTATCGGCCTCATCCCATTTCGCCAGTGATACTCAGATAGCGTGGTTCGGGGAACATTGAGCACCGCTCACGTATAATCTTTACTGTTAAAATAGTCGTTCACTGCCAGCCACCTAGTAATTTCTGTTAGCTAACACTCGTCACAAATCATCAGAATTAACGCGTAGTGCACTTCAGAATCATTTTGAGAGTAATTATAAATTAATGGGCATTTCAAAGAGGTGGATTGTTGGCGTGACGACGTGTTGCAACTGATTTTTCAAATCGTCGCGTGTTTTCCCCGAACGTGTGTGTATGTATGGGATCCCAGAAAGTATGAGTGAGTAATTATTTGTTAGTTTACGTTAGTTTAGAGTATATGCCCAGTCCTTGAGATTTAATTTATTTAAGAGTGTCATATTTATTATAATTAGTGAATTTCTGTCTTAAATTATTCTAGCCATTAGCATGTTTCAGTATTATTCAATTTTCAGTAGTAATTATTATTTGCGTATGTAATTTGAATATGAAAGTACAGTTACCAAAATATCTAGTCAATCAATCAATGCATGTCAATACATAATAAATTATAATTTGAGCACATTTTGCTCAATGGAATGTAACCTTTGGTAATTTAGCATGTCGCCAACCTAAATATTGCAGAGCATTAGGAAATTTTCATTATTTTGGTATTATTATTGTTATTCCTGAACTGATTCAGACTTCATCCAGTTAATCTGTACGATAATTTAAACAATCTACTTGTCTCAATTCACTGCCATTACAATCTACGTTTGGTCAGTAAATTAATTTAATATAAATAACTTGTGGAACGCAGTTCAATGATGATGGGAGGTAATTGATGTTTTATAGGTTCCCTAGTGCATGGGCATGCTCAATAATAAATAAATTTAAACTTGAACTAGGCTTGCTAGAATTGCATACAGCAGCCGCGGTCCTGAAAATACAGTATTGTCTCATATTGAGCAAATAGTTAACCCCCTTGTTATCAGTAAGGCTGGCCAGCTTCAATTGTATATAGCATTGCCCAGGAACCTCAAATAATACCTTGGTAAATAAATTTTTATTGCTCCATGCATCCAAGAACTAGCCTATTAAATTAACACAACCTTTAATCAATATCAGTTTGCAATTATTGACCCAAACAATTAAAATAAATAATGGCAGTAGACAATTCATTTTCACCTATAATATTTCAATTAATTATTCAAAGGTCTGAAGCTTATTGTATTATGTCACTTCAAGCGCATGCTCTGGTGTTCTGTATATTATTGTAATCATAATTTTGAAACCCACTCTATGCATTCTATTAATGTATGATATCAAGACGCAAATACTGTACAGTTAAAATTATGGAGATGTGAAACTGAAAAAAATGCATGAATAAATTCGTATGAAAAAGTCTGTTGTTATTAATATTTCCAGGTGTTATAATTCTATCAGTACAGATCTATGTGCGCCTCTGGAAGGCCTAGAATTTGTAACTTTATTCATTTATTGCATGGCTAACCCTATTAATTATTAGACGCTTCCACTGTAGTCTGCTAAATTTTGAAATGTCTGGGTACCCATTTATTGATGATCTGATCATGGTTTTAACTATTATTCCTTTTTTAACGTAGAGAAAATTTCTTTACAATACTCTATCATTGATGCGAAACTAACTTTCGTTAAAAATTTTGAGGTGAACATCTCATATCAATAATTTTACTTTATAGTGATTTATAGTGACAACAATGTTATAAGAATATAGAAATTATCTAAATCAATAAATTCATTTTAATAATTATGCTGAACTCAAGAACTCTGCGTCTTAAAGTTGATGTTTCTGTCTGATTTCAACAGTGTACTAATTATTGAAAAACTGTTAGAGCAATATTATTGTGGGGTATAACGAATCATAAATCTCTTCCTTTAAATTAAAGATATTTCTTGTGCAGGAATTGCATGTAAAGTACCTAGACACCAGGTATTAACAGGAGTAAATTGTATTACATCTCCTGATGCTACCGAAGAAATCACTATTGGCAGACATTTAAAATTAAGTCAAGAACATACAAAACTTAATGCATCAACCAAATATAACAGTTTATCTTATACAGCATAATTAGTATATAAAATAAAGTATCCAAGCAAAGTTTTAACGGATTACGTTTATCGCTATATTAAAAAGGTAGTACGATTATAGTTTGTGTACCCATTAAGAGGATTTTTAATTCAATAATTTTACACTTATTACTATAGCCTTGGTTATTGATCAAATAAATTACCAACATATCCACTTAAAAGAAAAAGATTACTTACAAGCGAACTGCCGCTAACTTGTAATGTATTGCACACAAGAAATTGCTCAAACTTTGCAGGTGACACAAGTTGGGACAAAAAGTTTGGCGAAACTAGTAAACCCAGGGTTTATCCGTCAAAAAATGGCGACCGGCCAGGTCTGGCTCCGTGTTATCTGGTGGAGATTACGTGAAATATTACTGTCACCACCACTTTCTTGAACATTAATAATATTACTTTCTAAACCCATTTTATAAACAAAAACCTACTATTCATGGACTACGTTCTAAAGACGGATACATGTGCCGTAAATGATTATTTTAAATGAACCCTGGCTGTAAAAAAATCTACATATTAATTTAATACTACTTGTTGTTGCAGTTGCTCTTGGCAGAAAATCAGCAGTCTTTTCCCTGGTATTTTATGCTGATATTAAATTTACCAGCATGATAAAGAATTCATAAAAGTATTGTCCAAGCACAAAGATACGTCATATTACAACAATTTTAAGGGTTATAGTTAGTAAAGTATCTCCATTTGTTTGCGTGTTACGTAATGATGGAAAACAGTTGAAATATTTCAATAACTATGTACTTTTAAAATTTGTCCAAAAGAGCATAAAATACCACTTTTGGTACGAAAGGAAATGCAATAGTTTTTTGTTTTAGCTAATAGAGCTGATGTTTTAAAGGGTCATACGACGCTCTGAAGCAAATAATAAAATATTTTACACTAAGCATCAAATTGTTTTATTGCTTGGTTTTTACTACTCGCACAATACGAAGTTAAACGTATTTGTTTACAACGTACACAATACGTTTGTTGGAAACCTGTGATCGAATCGGTGTGTATTGTGGATATTGTAAAAAAATATACGGTTGCAATATGAACACCGTGGAGTGTTCAATGCGGGATCTATTCAGCTGGCAAACAACCAAAGTCAACACAACTACAACCCAATCAACAGGTTATGAAACAATAATGCGTATGCAGGACCTTGCAGCTGCTATGGGTGGAGCTATCGTGCTACAATGGCTGTAGTGTCAAAGTCGAGGACATGTTTGCCCGACATTGTTGATTGTTTGGGGTCAAGATGATTTGATAGCTGAATCAATTTACGCCTATTCCATTGTTAGTAACTACCCTTAGGGTATCAAGAGTAATAATTTTGAAAGACGCAATGATATGATTACTGTAACATACTCTTTTCTAGTCTCTAAAAAAATAAAATAATAACATTTAATGTATCAATTTACTTACAGACATGAGGCTAGAATTAAATTTAGTCATAAACTTTGCTGTTAATTTAAATAAACTAGTAAAAGAAGTATAAAAGTATTATTTTGTTTAATCATTGTTGAAATGAGTTGTAATAAAAGATGATTCGTTAAATTTGATATTTTAGGGTTCAGTGTTAAGGCAGAAGTTTATTTTTTGATCGTATAGGGTTGAGGCTTCTTAAATGTACCCAAGGAAGTTTGTAAACACAAAATGTTAGCCCACATCAACCCACCTCTCTCCCACAGCTACTGCACCTCTGATATTTCATTTTCTGCAGGGGTTTACTATATTTACATAATCTCTAGTTAGCATAAATGTTAACTCAATAATCAATATTTTGAAGAAAATGGTTAAATCATAGTAGCTTTGTGTTGAACTAATACATGCAAATTACCAACAAAATCAGCCTTAAACACCACTTATTCAAACGCTAACGTAAAATGAATGGAAGACAGTGGAAGAGGTGGAATGATAAAATAAAATGACGTCAGTCGGTGAGTGTTGATGTGTAAAATTACCTGTCTCCAGTCAGCTAAGGACTCTTTAAGCCAAAGCTCTGTTGACGCCGCACCTTTTATTTCTTTATTCATCTCGGCAAAAGTCTTGCAATTTTAATTTAATTTTGGCATCTAGTATGTAACAAAAGTATTCAAATTAAAAGTAAAGGCACTTAAAATGAAAGGAAACTTTGAAAGGAGACATAAGGTAATTGGCAAGGATATACTATGTTTGTTACGACGTTCGTTCATATACAAATGTAGTTTTTGTGTGCATCTTTTCAACTACGAACACACATATATTTGTGTAAACTTCACTGTTGGTAATGGAGAGTTTATGTTATTAGCAACGCACAAATTAAATGGAACGAGTATTAGGGGGACATTTGAAATCAAAAGCATAATAATTGTTAATAAATAACAATAACAATACTTTATTGAAATAAGGATGATTGGTACAAAATTTAATTAATTTCCTTTAATAATGTTATGGTTTATTTAACATGTATCTGTTATTATAGTACGATTAGTGTCGTCAGAAATTAACAAATCGATACGTTGTTTAAGGAATTTCAAGACATCAATTCGATATGTTTCATACTACATTAGGAGATTAGCTTTAGTACTGGGCTAAATATGTTTGTTTTTTTGTAGTTTCAAGGCGCCTTGTATTCATAAAGAGCGTGTTCGCTGATTTCCCTTCGAGACGTGTGAATTCACTTTGCTGTTCACCTCAAAGTAACTGTACAGCGGTTTTAAAGTTTTGTGTACGAGTAGCTGGAGTATTATCCTTACTACAGATTTTTAAGTTGCTGTAAACAAATCTGGAAAATAAAACATTTACGTTGGAGTTGCTGAAGAGATATTCTTCAAACAATTCATAAGGACTTAACCAACGCTTCAAGTGACACTCGGCCAGTTTCAGGTACAGCCGCTGTTGTCACCGTGATCCTACTTGGAATGTTGATGAACCGTGGCTGACAACAGACCCCGAGGTGGGTAGATTACATGGAGTAAAACCAATCCAAATTAAAACTGATACAAGTGTAAACTTCTTGTAGGAAAGGACTTCACTCTGATTTATTTAACATTTCATTTCGTTTATTTGGATTCTTAAACATCTGGTGCACCCTAATGAGATAATATGAGACCCTATAAACTGAGACAACAACTTCTAATATACTTACTAAGCCATTAAACTGAACGATGTCACTGGCTTACTAATTATTGGTGATCGTGCCCCACTTACTAAATTAG